>JAWWNH010000211.1:5000-347500 GCA_034641385.1 Darevskia mixta
CTGCCAAGCTCAAATTAATGTGCAAGGAATAATAAGGAGCTCAAAGGGAAGTGAGGATCCTTTGCCATCATACAACTAACTTAAAGGAATGCTATTTTTGTTTATTCTTTCTGAAGCACTTTCCAAAGAATCATAAAACTCTGGAAGGGACCCCAAGGATCATCCAGTGCACCCCGCTGCAAGGCAGGAACATGCAGGAGTCCCTTACGGGGAACAACCCCGCAACCTTGGTTGTGCAGTGTTAGGGAAATTCCCGGGTCAGAGGCTGCTCTGGTCCCAGTCCTACGAGAGAAGCCCGTGGTTCACAGCGGAGATCAAAGGAGAACAGCCAGACGTTGGAGCAAAGGCAAAGGAGTTTATTGCGCAACAGGTTACAGCCAAGAGACTGGACCCCCGAACAAAGGGCGACAGGAACTTTTAAAACTTCCCGCTACCACCCAGAATACAGTTCAACATACATCACAACTACATCACTAATACATAAGCAAAACGTCAAGAAGGGGTGGAGAGTAGGAGGTTCAACATGATTAACATATGGGTAAACAAGATTAACATACAGGTGATGGGTTACAGGAACAAGTAAATGGGTTTAGGGTGAGGTTTAATATACATCCTGAGCATCCACTGGGGTAGAACAATAAAGAACACCTTGGAGGCTGTCTGTCGCCTTGGAACCTGAGGATGGGTGCTTGAGAAAGGATTACCTAGGTGGGGCATTTCCTGAGGCCCTGGGTCCGTGTACGTGCCCTCTAGCTCAGGGGATTATGGAGGAGCAGGAGACGTGCTCCCCTGGCCATTGAACAATGGCGGGGGACAAAAGGCATCAGAAGTCAATTCCTGATGTCCGAGCAATGGCGGGAGTAAAGGGGTCTGGAAGCCCTCTCCACAAGCTTTAAAATGACACCAGAACGAAGAGAATCCGTTGAGGCAGCGATTTGTTATGAATTTCTGAAGATATGAGGCTTGTCTGTAGAAAAAAGTGGTTAAAACAATCTTTCCTGTCTGGACATTCCATCTGATTAACTTTGCTACATTTGTATCCGCTTTTAATAAAGGAACATCCATTTAGAACGTAACATGGTTTCAGTTCCATTGTTCTCCCAGCAGGGGGCTGTCATCACCTCGTTAGCGGTTAATGGAGCGTGCACAGAGTTCTAACTGAGCCCCGTTCTGCAGGGGAAATGCATGGCTCTGATTGGCTAAGACGCACCCCATTGGAAAGCATTGGCAATAGAATACATAGAGATAGACCAATACTGAAATACATAGAGGTAGCCCTGTACAACACAGGGATTTAGAGAGCCGCGGAACGCATGGGAGTTGACCTGTACTACCCAGCGATTTAGATGGCCGCGGAATGTGGACCAGTACAACACAGAGATCTAGAGCGGTGCGGGGCGTCCTGCACTCCCGGTCCAAGAAAAGGGGGAAAGGTGCGGGGAAGGGGGGAAACCCTTTATCGCGAGGGCTTTATGTACATGCTTGTGCAACAGTGTGGGGCGCGAATGAGGGGTACTCTTGAGGTCATCGCCTCGTAACAGGGGGTTTTGGGCTTTTATGAGACAAGCCCTCTCCCCCATTTGGGAATTTTCCCTATCATCAGCAAATGTTGCACTCTTCAATGGCACTTTGAAGGGATCCACACCTCTTCTGCAGCTCCTTTTCCTGACTGCAAACAGAGGAAGTGCTGCTTACAGCCTCCCCTTGAGCATTTCAACAGTCAGCAGCAGGCCTGAAGCTTTCAGGGTGATTCCACATATGCAATGAAGAAAAGCAGCAATATAGTTTTGTTATTTATACCTGCGTTTCCCCAGTCGCTCTAGGCAGCTTCCAGCAAAAGTAAAAGCATGAGCCTACTCTAAGGGAATGCTCATGAATGTATAATGTGCTTTTCTTTAGAACACTGCTCTTAACATCACAAAATGCTGCAAGTTTCCAAAACACATACATACGTGCCAGTATTTGTAAATGTAAATTATACAATTTAGAGAGATAGCTAGGTATTTCTCACCGTTCCCTTTGCTCCTTGCTGCTAAGAATCTTTGCCAGTGGATGGAAGTGGATTAGGCAGATGTAGCATTCGACATTAAGGAATAATGGGTTCTGCCTCTTTTTTCTTTCCTTTTCTTTGGCTGCCACGCTGCTGGGTGAATCAGGTGTTTGGTTAAAGGAGCTGTTTGGATCTTGTTTCGAAAGATCCCCTTTCCCCCTCTTCTCCCTCCCTCCATCAAACAAAGTTTCCCTCCTCCTTTTTGGGAGCAGGGCCCCAGGCATCTTTTGGGGTGCAGGGGCCAAAGTCCTGGTTTCTGCCTCCGCCCCGCCGGCCTTTGGCCTGCCTCACCTGCCGGCATGCAGATAAGGTGGGGGCAAAGTCCTGCTGGGTGCTGCTGTGAGGATGGCGTGCCTGTGGGTGCTGTGGGGTGCCCTGCTGGGCTGGGGTGAGCTGGGGGGGGGGAGGGCGAAGGGAGACAGGGGGCTGCGAACCCCGTCCCTCTCTCTATGCTTTTTCTCTTTCTCACTCTTCCGTATTTCAGTTCCCAAATTATAGCTCTGGGAATTATAGTTCCTGGGAATTAAAGCTCTGAGCTTCCTTGCAGTGGGACTTGAGCCCCTTCCATCTCTCCATTCTGTCTCTCTCACTCTTCCTCTCCTTTTAATGGCACTTTCCTCCCCCCCCCCAGCTCCATTTCCTAGCTGGGCCGCCTATGGGAACTCGAGTGCCGGCGCCTGCAACTTCGCCTGTGACCGCTGGGATTGCTCTGACGAGAGCCATTGTGGTAAGTTTTGGGGAGATGTGCCTCGATTTCTCTCACAGAGAGTGATTTAACCCATCTTGACATCCCCCAAAGCACCCTGGGAACTGTAGTTTCCTACAGGAGAATATTCTGCACAGCCTTTCCAAGGGAACTCTGGGAGTTATAGCTCTGAGAGGGTCTCCTTGGGGAAACTGAACAAGCTATAGTTCCCACAATGTCCCCCAAAGCACCCTGGGCTTGCTCTGGGCGCTGAGGGTTGCGATTACCTTGACAGAACTACAGTTCCAAAGCCCATTCCTCTTCCTAGGGAATTCTGGGAACTGTAGCTCATGGGAGGAACAGGGGTTTCCTAACCCTGAACTCTGGGAACTGTAGTTTGCTCAGGGCACCTGATTCCTTCTCCTTCCAGGCTACCGCAATGGGCCGGCAGCGCCGGGTGCAGCCTTGGCCTGCAACTTTGAAGGCACCACCTGCGGCTGGGAAGACGTCAGTACGTCTGGGTACCGGTGGCGCCCAGGGCGGGGCGCAACCCCCCCTTTCGACCACACGCTGGGCACCGACCAGGGTAAACCTTTGAAGGGAGGGGACGCATGGCTTAGCGGCTAGAGCACCGCTTTGACCTGGCACCCCCAACCTCCCCCCTCAGGCTGGTACATGAGCACCTCGGAGCAGCGAGCCAAACCGCCTGCTGCCCCCGCCCGACTCCGCTCCCCGACCCTGAGCGACGCTGCCTCAGCCTGTGAGCTCCACGCCTGGTACAACATGGCCGAGACAGGTAACCTTGGGGTGCTGGCGGTCGGGAATCCAACAGGCTCAGAGCCACGTACTCGGCCTTTTCCCTTGTGTGGTGGAGGAAATGCCGCCTGGCACAGTTGTCGTAATTCCATATCAATATCCCATATTCCTTCTAAACTGCAGAATGTATCGTATCATACACAGGTGAAACTCGAAAAATTTGAATATTGTGGAAAAGTTCATTTATGTAAGCAATTGTCTTCATGAGCTACTGGAGTTTAATATATGAGATAGACTCATGACATGCAAAGCGAGATATGTCAAGCCTTTATTTGTTATAATTGTGATGATTATGACGTCCAGCTGATGAAAACCCCAAAGTTAATGAACCTTTCCACGATATTCTAATTTTTCAAGTTTCGCCTGTAATTAGTATTTATTGATTTCCAGACCGCTGACCAGCCTGCTAGGGTCGGCATAAAGAAATACCACCCTGATCATTCTTATCATGACATTTACTGATGCCCTGCTTCCCGTCCCCCATTGGGGACTGATAAAAATGAGAGCGGCGGAGACCAGATGGCAATCCTCAATCCTCGCCAGGGTCAGACTAGATGATCCCCGGGACCCTTTCCCAGCAGGACTCAACGGGAGCTTCACATTGGAGCTGAGCCACGGCGGCCACGTTGTCCCCCTGTGGCGAAGCCCCGCCTCACCCGCTGGCGCCTGGCGCCCCCTGCTGGCCTACACCGGAAGAATCCGTGGCACTTTTCAGGTGGGTCTCAGGGCTCCTCGACTCCCCCCTGCGCCCAGCCGCCTCCTTCTCTGGAGCATGTCAAGAGTGCTGCCTCCCCTCCGCAGGTGACCTTCTCCTCAGTGGCGAGTGTGGCGCTGGATGACGTGCAGTTCAGGAACTGCGGCCCTCCAAGTAAGGCTTTCCCCTGAACCCGGCCCATCAGATAGACCAAGCACCCCCCAAACTCGACCCTCCAGCTGTTTTGGGACTACAGTTTCCATCATCCCTGACCCACTGGTCCTGTGAGCTAAGGGTGATTGCCTATGCCTGCCCTAACCCCTAATGCCTGACCTCTAACCCCCACCGCAACCCTAAAGCCTAATCTCTAACCCTATCAAAAACCACTAACCCTGGCATAGGCAACCCCGGCCCTCCAGCTGTTTTGGGACTACAGTTCCCATCATCCCTGACCACTGGTCCTGTTAGCTAAGGATGATGGGAGTTGTAGTCCCCAAACAGCTGGAGGGCCCAGTTTGGGGATGCCTGAGATAGACTTCCCCAGGGCTTGGAGGCTCCCCTTTCACTGTCCCGACGTTTCCAGATTCCCGGAGCTGCACCCCAGGTGAGCATCCGTGCCGGCTAAGCGGCTGCGTGGCCCCTGAACGCCTTTGCGATGGCACCGAGGACTGCAGCGATGGCGGAGACGAACAGGGTTGTGGTGAGTACCCTGGGAACTGTAGTTTTCTACATTCGGAGCTGGGGGGGACGTTAGTGCCACCGGAAAAGGCACCCCTGGGACCCCCCTCACATGCCTTTCTTCCACAGAGGCCTTCCTCTCGTGCCCCTTCGAGGGGGGCTGGTGCGGGTGGGCGGCGGATGCCAATCAGAACCTCTCCTGGGCGATGAACCGCAGCTCCCAGGTGCCGCCGTCCCCAGCCCGCCCCACCCGCGATCACAGCACCAACACGCCGGAAGGTGGGTGCCGGTTGTTAGGATGTATATAGAGGATGCCAGCAAGCCTGAACCTTTCCATAAGGAAACAATTACCAACTCGGGGCATGTGCAGAGTTCGGGACCTCCAGGAGCTCACCACTATCTTTCTGAGATTGTTTATACGTGTGTAGAGATCATTTAAATGTAGAGATAATTTATAAAACGTAGAGATGCACATAATAAATAGTTCAGTTCCTTGAGCTTAACTATAGGCATATATGTGTATTTATATATATAAATAAAATGGGTGTGTGTGTGTATATATACTGTATGTAAATGAAATGTGTATTTGCATGTGCATATATGTATATATGTGTGTTTGTATATATATAAATAAAATGGATATATGTATATATGTGTGTATAGGTATATAAGTATAATTGATATATGCATGTGTGTGCGTATAGAGATAGATATAAAATGAATATATGAATATGTGTTTGTTTGTTTGTATGTATGCAGTGCTTTTTTCCTAAAACAATGTTTAGGGGTACTCTCATTTTGACTCCAGAAAGTCCCCATTCTATAGTTCAAATGGGGAAAAATAAATACAGTAAATGGACAAAAGTACAAAGATTCACAAAATGTTTAGGGGTATACATACCCCTGTGTACCTCCAGAAAAAAAGCACTGTATGGATATATATATATATATATATATATATATATATATATATATATATATATATATATATATAATGTGTGTGTGTGTGAGAGAGTATATACATAAAACAGTGTGTATATATATATAGTTATATATATATAACTATATACATACATAGCTAGATAGATAGAAACATAATTTATATAGATCAACCGTCTTGGAATGATGGGCACTCTATATACAATGTGTGTGTCTTTATAGATGACATAGAACAGGGGTCGGCAACCTTTAAGACAAAAAGAGCCACTTGGACCCATTTCCGAAGGAAAAAAACACCTGGGAGCCGCTTTTCGCGCCCTAGGCGAGGGGGCGGGGCCATGTGACGTCATTGCGCATGACGTACGGTGCCCCACCCCCTGCCGCCCCGCGCCGCTGCGATTTAGGCAAGCGTCCATCAGGAGCCTCCTGCGAGATGGCAGCACGTCTGCCAGCGCTGGCCCAGCTCAAATACAGCTGCACGGGCTTTGTCTGGGGCTCGATGCCTCCTCTCCACACACACACACACACACACACACACACACACACACACCAGCTTTTGTGTGCGCGCTGCACGGGCTTTGTCTGGGGCTCGCTGCCTCCTCTCCACACACACACACACACACACACACACCAGCTTTTGTGTGCGCGCTGCACGGGCTTTGTCTGGGGCTCGCTGCCTCCTCTCCACACACACACACACACACACCAGCTTTTGTGTGCGCGCTGCACGGGCTTTGTCTGGGGCTCGCTGCCTCCTCTCCACACACACACACACACACCAGCTTTTGTGTGCGCGCTGCACGGGCTTTGTCTGGGGCTCACTGCCTCCTCTCCACACACACACACACACACCAGCTTTTGTGTGCGCACTGCACGGGCTTTGTCTGGGGCTCGCTGCCTCCTCTCCACACACACACACACACACACACACCAGCTTTTGTGTGCGCGCGCGTTTCGCTCTCCCTCCCTCCGGCCCTAGACAGGCAGCGAGTGAGCGCAGCATGATAATGAGCTCTGTCAATTGCCCAGCCGGGAAGCGGGAGGAGGAGGAGGAGGCGCTGCTCTCGCTCTCGGGCTCCGCGCTCGGCTCTGGTTTGCCGTCAACGCGCCCGTCGCAGCTCGCCAACTTCTCTTTCTCACTGCAGCTCGCTCTCCCGCCGCCCCCCCGACTACACACACCGACACGACGGGAGGGAAAGGGGAGCGGGAGAAGACACGCCACCCCGGAGCCGCGGCAAAGGTGTAAAAGAGCCACATGCGGCTCCGGAGCCACGGGTTGCAGACCCCTGACATAGAATCATAGAATTCTAGAATTGCAGAGTTGGAAGGCAGGAATCTTTTGCCCAAATTGGGGCTTGAACCCACAACCCTGACATTCAGAGGAGAAACCCAGCCAGATGGGCGGGGTATAAATATATGATGATGATGAGTCTTGTACTCTACCAACTGAGCTATACATATATTTATAGATTGTGTGAGTGTATAACAGAGCTTTACAAACTTTTTACTTTGGGGTCACCGTGATGAATAAATCTTCATCTTGGGTTGGTATCTCACTGGCCGTGCCTCAACTCCCTCTTTCGTGCTCCTCTCTCACAGGGTACTTCATCTATGTCGCCAGCCCCCACCCGGGCCGAGCTGAGCTGCTCAGCCCCACCCTGGCAGTGAATGGGTCCTGCTACGTGAGTCCCCTATTATTACTAGTACTACTAATTACTACTAATTACTACTATTATTATTATTACTATTATTATTAACTATTATTATTATTACCATTATTACTATTATTATTATCACCATTATCACCATTATTACCATTCCTATTATTCCTATTACTACTATTATTACCATTATTACTATTACCATTATTACTATTACCATTATTATTACTATTATTACTATAATCATTTGCGATGGATTATTTGCGGAAATATAGGAGGAGGTTATTATCATCGTTTACTCTTTGTTTTCTACGGACATCTGGGCCAATATTGATAATAATATTGATAATATTGATAACATTGATAATAATATGAAGAATATTGGCTTGGATCCTTGGCTCTAGCGCTACGTTTCCCTTCCAGCTGGTGCTCTATGCCCACCTGCGTGGGTCGGGCACCAACCGCCTGAACATCTACTCCCAGACGGAGACAAAGAGGGAGCTGGTCCTCAGCCGCGCCGGCAACCTGGGCGACTTCTGGTTCCGCCAGGAAGCCGCTTTCAACAGCACCGAGGACTTCCAGGTACCCCCAATACAGGGGTAAAGGTAGAGGAGCGCTGCCGGTGCCAGGAATTTGGCAGCCCGGATGGCGGGTTCTGCTCTGCCCTGCCCTGCCTTCAGGGTTCGACATTCGCCAGGTGCATTTGGCGCCAGGTTGGCCACATCTCCTCCGGCTGGGTCCTTAAGCAGAAGGGCTTATTTTTTAAAAAATGGGACCCCAGCGGTCATCTATTCCAACCCCCTCCAAGGCATCTCAGCTCCAACTCTCCAAGCTCTTCTTCCAAACCGCCAAGTAAAGAGAGGCTTCTTATTGCCCCTTTTCCACCAAGGAGTCTCCATGGTCCTCCCTTGTTCCCTACAACAACCCTGGCAGGTAGGCTCAGAGGAGGCGACCGAGTGGGGATTCGAACCCGGATCTCGGACACTAAGGACTGCGCCACACTGCCTTCCCAGAGCACTTCTATGATATTATAGTCAGCAAATAAATAGGGGGAATCGAGAAATATAGTCAAGTGAGTAAATAAATAGGGGAAAGAAAGAAATATAGTCATTAAATAGGGGAAAGAAAGAAAGAAATATAGTCAATAAATAGGGGAAATAAAGAAATATAGTCAAGTGAGTAAATAAATAAATAAATAAATAAATAGGAGAAATAAAGAAATATTGTCAATAAATAGGGGAAAGAAAGAAAGAAATATAGTCAAGTCAGTAAATAAATAAATAGGGGGGAGAGCAGAATGTCCCTTGGTAGAAGGAGTGGAAATAATGTGCTTGGCTTTACTCTGGATGTTTTATATAACAACAGCAACAACAACAACAACAACAACAACAAGCAACAACTTACTATTTATACCCGGCCCATCTGGCTGGGTTTCCCCAGCCCCTCTGGGCGGCTTCCAACAGAATATTAAAATGCAATAGTCTATTAAACATTAAAAACATTTTAATGGCAACTGCTTGGAGGTGTTTTCTTTCAAATATCAAGCGGTACAGAAAGGAAATGGGGAACGCTCATAGTGAGTGAAAAAAGGGTTTCTCTCGAACTCCCTCCCTCCTTCCAGATTGTCCTCGAGGGCGTCATCGGGAAGGATCCCCAAAGCAGCGTCGCTCTGGATGACCTGATCCTGTCTCCGGGTTGCATTCAGCAAAGAGGTGAGGGAAAAAGGTGTCTAAAGAAGGCTCCTGTTCTCTTGAGGGCAATTCTTTCTCCCAAAATATTTCACATGGGTCATATATGCGTGTGTGCACATGTACGTGTGATGACTCTGAAAATTGATCATTCCAAAAAGGAAACCACCTTCTGGTTGTCGCTATTAAGAAGATACCAGCAAGGCTGAATCTTTTTGTAAAGAAAAATGACCTATGAGAATGGGACCCCCAGGGTCATCCAATCCAACCCCACCTTTTGAGCTGCAACCAATAAAGAGTCCTGGATGTTGACACGCCCCTTCCCTCTCCACCCAGCCCTGCTCTCCGCTTCTCCCACCGAGCCGCCCCCTGGACCAGCGCCCTGTGAGGACAGCCAGTTTGCCTGTGATGGCGGGGTGCGCTGTCTTGGCGCCGAGCGAGTGTGCGACTTCGAGGCCGACTGCCGCGACGGCGCCGACGAGAGCCAGTGCGGTGAGCCTCCATTAACCTGCGGAACTGCCTGCCACAGGAGTGGCACGGAAAGCAGATTCCCTGCTGGGCCTCCAGTAGCCCGCAGAACTGCCTGCCACAGGAGCGGCACGGGAAGCAGATTCCCTGCTGGGCCTCCGGTAGCCTGCGGAACTGCCTGCCACATGAGTGGCATGGAAAGCAGATTCCCCGCTGGGCCTCCGTTAACCCGCGGAACTGCCTGCCACAGGAGTGGCATGGGAAGCAGATTCCCTGCTGGACTGGAGCCCACCCAGGGGTGGCACACTGGGCACCCTAAAAATCTGCTTTCGGCAGCTGGAGGGCACCCCCTAGCTCAGCCCCGATCCCAGCAGCCCTTGTCTTTTCCTAGGAACCGGCAATTTCACCCGCGGCCTGGGCGGCTGGGCGGACGTCAGCGTGGGTCGGATCCGGTGGGTCAACATGGGGCCAGATCCTGCGCCAACCGGCCTGAGCCTGGGCTGGGCTCCGGGACAGATGCTCTCCCTGGCCAGGGCCACCACGCCCCCCCTGGGGCCTTCCGGCTGGGCCTGTGCTGTGGAGCTGCGGTTCAACACCGGCCCTCGAGGTAGGTGCGGCCGGGGGGCGGGCGATTCGGGGAGGACCAGATCCAGCGCAGATGCATGTAAATAATAATAATAATAATAATAATAATAATAATAATAATAATAATAATAATAATATTACTATTACTATTATTTTATTTCAAAACCACAAAAAGGGAAGCTTTGAATATTTGATTGATTATTGTATTTTAATATTTTGTTGGAAACTGCCCAGAGTGGCTGGGGAAGTGGGTGGGGTATAAATATAAATATATTATTATTATTATTATTATTATTATTATTATTATTATTATTATTAAAATAAACAAAAGACTGGTTTTTTAGTAAACGAAATCTTAAATAATTTTCTCAACTCCTCATATACATCATTCCAGAATTGTTTTATAATTGATTGATTATTGTATTTTAATATTTTGTTGGAAGCTGCCCAGAGTGGCTGGGGAAGTGGGTGGGGTATAAATATAAATATATTATTATTATTATTATTATTATTATTATTATTATTATTATTATTATTATTATTATTAAAATAAACAAAAGACTCTGGTTTTTTAGTAAACGAAATCTTAAATAATTTTCTCAACTCCTCATATACATCATTCCAGAATTGTTTTATAATTTTACATCCCCACTATGTGTGGTAAAAAGTTCCCACCTCCCTCTTGCGTCTCCAACATAGATCTGATTGCTTTTTATCAATCTTTGCCAGTTTTTCCGGGGTAAGATACCAGTGATAATTATTAATTAACTGTTAAACTTTTCATGCTTCCCCCCTCTCACCAAGGGAAGCGGCATTCATACCCCTCTCACAGGGGTGACATAATCATTGTACATTTAACCTTACAAACATTTTTTAGTATCATTGCTTAGGCCTGGCACAATTCTGTGTGCCAGGCAATCCTTTCTTCCTTTATTTCATATTTCGGTAGACTTCCTGAAGCCCCCCTCTGTTGAATTCATTATCATTCATCTCTAACAGTTTACATACTCATAATTTTAAACCATTATAAAATACAAACATCAATTTACCTAAAAACAATCCTTTTTCCCAACCTCAGCATCTTGGTACTTCTGCTTTTTTCTTATACTGTATTCTTATCCTCTTCCCTTATTTCAACCTAATTTCCAACTTCAATTTTAAACTCCTTACACCCTTGCCTCCCTCTGGTCTCGGGATTTTAGCTAAATTTCCCCTAATAAACTCCTAATTTAAACATGCAATCATATAAGTCAGTAACCGTATCCATACATCTTAGTCCAATAGGCCAGAAAGAAAACGTCAGATTAAAATATAACCTTTTTTCAACCCACCCCCTCCTCACGTCAGTCCATTTCCAGCAATCATGCAGAACCTTGAGGCCTTCTCTTTTCTTATTCTGCAGCTGGGTGTCCTTTCTAACTTTGTCCTTATTCGAATCCAGTCCTGTTGTTGATGTTACTTTGCCATTCTTCCCCATTTTTCTGACCAACTTTTTCTTCTTGTTGACAAGTCCATTCATCTTTTTCTTGTTTTTCTTCTTCTTCTTAACATGTCCATCCTTTTTAGCCTCTGTGGGCACCTCTCTGCCAGATAGTCCTTTTAATCTAGATTTTAGGTCTCTCTTTTTTATTTGATGTAGATCCTTTGACACAACGTCTATGGTGGGATTAATTTCTTCCAGACTTTCCATCAGCACTATTCCCTCTGGAACCGGCTCTTTATTTCCCTTTTTATGAAAGTTGTCCAAAACCTTGTTTGATGCTCTGACAATCTGCTGCATTTCAGTCAACATGGCTAGTACCTTTCTCAGGAAGTCAGAGCTTTCTTCTGCCATTTTCAAGGTCAAAAAACAACTTTGTAGTCACAACAATCCAACAGTCCAGCAAATTGTAATCCAAAATCCAAATTGTACGTTCCTTGCTAAATTTCCCTAAACCTCGGGAAAGAAGGTAACCCCCCCCCCAAATCAATACTTGTAGCAATTATTTTCCCCACGACCTGCTACAGAAGTTTCCTTTTTTACTTTCACTTTTCCAGCAGCTTTGGTTACAAAGTTCCACTGTTTCCTTTGTTTCAACGAGAAGGGACCGACCTCCGTTTTTTAAGCCCCTTGCTCCTTCAAATTAAAGTCAAAATGTTCTTTTTACTCACGATTCTGATGTTCGAATCCTTTTTTGCGGAGAAATTAAGCGCTCAGAGCGGCCAGTACACGCAGCTTCGCTCGGCAAAGGGAGTCGATGGACCCATAGGGCCCTGTCTCGACCCGGCTCTCTCTCGGCAGCTCTTACTAGAGCTTACTGGGGAGCTGGTCACCATGCCCCCGGGACGCTCTTCCCGGGGTTTTTAACGGGGGACCGCAGCGCTGGTGCGGTTCCCCCCCTTCGCCAAGCCGGGGATCTCGGAGCGAGATTCCCCCCCGCCGGCCACTCCAGCACCTAACTAATTAATTGACTATTTCTTTTTTGCAGAAATATCGAAACAGATTTTTTAAAAAAATTTAATTTGGATTTTAAAAACAGAGTGCTTTGAGAGTGAAAAATCTTCCTCCAGATTTCCTCTGGAAGTGACCTCAGAGTCCAAAGGCTATTATTTTGGTTTATTGTTTTTAATTGGATTATTATGATTTGATGGATATGTTACTTGGCTGTTTTGATTGGAAAATTAATAAATATGATTTAAAAAACAACAACCAAAGGCAGTGTGGTGTAGTGGTTAAGAGCGGTAGACTCGTAATCTGGTGAACCGGGTTCGATTCCCCGTTCCTCCACGTGCAGCTGCTGGGTGACCTTGGGCTAGTCACACTTCTTTGAAGTCTCTCAGCCCCTCACCTCACAGAGTGTTTGTTGTGGGGGAGGAAGGGAAAGGAGAATGTTAGCCGCTTTGAGACTCCTTCGTGTAGTGATAAAGCGGGATATAAAATCCAAACTCTTCTTCTATTCCCCGAGAAATACGGATTTCTTTTAAGTTCTTCGCGTGTGCTAAAATTCAGTCAAAATAATAATAATTGTTTAACCAGATCAGTCAAAATAATCATAATTGTTTAACCACATTGGTCTCACTCTTTTCCCAGGGCTCTTGGCTCTGGCTGTCACTGACGCAGGACCAGGCCAGTGGTTGTGGCATGCCCAGGGCAATGGCACCACCACCTGGCAGCATGCCACCGTGGCCCTGGGTGCGAGAGAACGGCCTTTCCAGGTGAGCCAGCGGCTCCCAAGGTGGGCGGCAGCGGGTTGGGCCGGATGACCTCTGGAGTTACCTTTTCTCTATCTCCCCGAAGCTGGAGCTGCTGGCAACGGAGGAAGATCTCGCCCTGGCCGTCCAGAGCGTGGCCTATCTGGACTGTGGCGCCTCTCCCACGCACCCCTCCGGTAGGTGGGGGGGCGCTGATTCCCTTTTGCCTGTCGGAATCATTCTTAGACATTTTCCCAATTTGGGGCCACTATCGTTTTATTCAGGCATCCTCAACTTTCAGCCCGCCAGGTATTTTGGACTGCTGGGAGTCCATGTTTGGGGGGGGGGGACGTGTGTTGTTGTTGTTGTTGTTGTTATTATTAATGACAATGATGATGCTTCAATCTGAAGAATCATTACTAGTTTTGTAATGATTTTCCCATCCTTAATTTCTCTGTAAGCTCCCTGGGAGGAAGGCAGGGTATAGTATAATATATATATATATATATATATATATATATATATATATATATATATAATAGATATAGATACACACACACACACACACACACACACACACACAAAATAAATATACATAATATGCATAATAAATATAGACATCGTATAAATTTATAAGGTAAAGGGACCCCTGACCATTAGGTCCAGTCGTGACCGACTCTGGGGTTGCGCGCTCATCTCACTTTATTGGCCGAGAGCCGGCGTACAGCTTCCAGGTCATGTGGCCAGCATGACAAAGCCACTTCTGGCGAACCAGAGCAGCAAATGGAAACGCCGTTTACCTTCCTGCCGGAGTGGTACCTATTTATCTACTTGCACTTTGAAGTGCTTTTGAACTGCTAGGTGGGCAGGAGCAGGGACTGAGCAACGGGAGTTCACCCCGTTGTGGGGATTCAAACCGCCGACCTTCTGATCGGCAAGCCCTAGGCTCTGTGGTTTAGCCCACAGCGCCACCCGCGTCTATACATAGCAATAACAGTAATAGAATACTGGGCCCAATAGTAAGAACAGTAACATGATACTATATATATATATATATATATATACACCTGTGTATGTGTGTGTGTGTGTGTGTGTGTGTGTGTATATATATATATATATATATTACTATGCTTTGATTTATGCTCTGTAAAATAGGCTCTGAAAACAGTACACTGCCCTGAGATCTTTGGATTAGGGAAGTTTTTAATGTTTAATAGATTGTATTTTAACATTCTGTTGGAAGCCACCCAGAGTGGCTGGTGAAACGCAGCCAGATGGGCAGGGTATAAATAATAAATTATTATAATAAATTATTATAACAGTAGTATATAATAATCATGACATTCTCATAATAATTATTATTATAATGATTATAAAAAGAATCATAATATTAATAAGTGATCTAAGTGTGTGTGTGTGTGTGTGTGTGTGTGTGTGTGTGTGTGTGTTCTTCCCCCTGACGGTCTCTTTCTCTTTTCCCGCACCGCAGGGCTGTCGTGCAACTTTGAGAGCGACCTGTGCGGGTGGTTTGCTGCGCCGGGCGACGGGTTCGAGTGGCGCCTCCACATCGGCCAGGACTACACAACGGGACGAGGTAGGAAGATTTGAACCCGAGACCTTCCCTTTCAGAAAGCCGGGGTGCTTCCAGTCCTCCTGGGCTGGTTTGGCAAAGGTTTGCCGTCGAAAATCATTCCAAATCAGGTGGAATTCTGCTGGAAATGTTGCTATAAGTGGAATAATTTCGACTGCAATTTGTGCGCCCAAAGCGGCTCACAGCTTCTGGGGCAAACCTTGACGCAGCCCAAAAAATATCTCTTTATTGAGAAATTGAAATGGCCTTTGTGATTAATTGGATATTATGCTACCGTTATTGATTTCAGGTTTGGATGCTCCCTCAAATGCTCCAGTTCCAGATGGGCGGGGTACAAATATATTATTATTATTATTATTCTTAATTATTATTATTAGTAGTAGTAGTAATAACTGCAGTCACACAATCAGGTTCATTGGCTCGACCAAATGACTTCGACCATTCCTATCAGTTTGCCCAGAATTTCTAGATGGCTCGAGAAACCTCATTTTGGAAATAATAATAATAATAAATCAGTCATTGATCCAGTTTCTGCCCCACAAACTATCCCTTGTCAGGGAGTGCCAAAGGAGGCAGCTGCTCTCCGAAATGGAGCTTAGTCTCAGGGGGCAAGCAGGTGGATTTCGAGGGCAAGCTGAGCATCGGCTCAAATTCGAACCCAGGACCTGACCCCGTTGCCCCACCTCCTGGGACAGGTTCTTTCCTCTCAGCGGACCCCGCAGCACCCGGATCTCGAGGCCGGCGGGCGAGGCTGGTCTCCGCCCCCCAAGCCCTGCTGACGCCGTCCGACGCCTGCCTCTCCTTCTGGTACCGCCTGGAGGGGCCCCAGATTGGTAAGGGCGACTCTCAAGTGGCAGGCAGTTCCCCAGGCAGCACGGGTTCGAGAGCAAGAGGCTGGGAGGGCCCAGGAGGTGCCGGCCTGAGAATCAAGTGGCAGGGAGTTCCAAAGGAGGAGACTTCCAGAGGCAATGGGATTTCTTCATCTCAAGTAGCAGGGAGTTCCCAAGTCCATCCAGGAGGGAGGAAGCCATTCAGTCAGCCTGAGATTTCCAAAGGGAGTTTTCGCCACAGAAAAGGGCGGAACTCGAATCCGCAGCTTCAGCTCTAGCAAGGGGTTTCAGCAGAGGGAGGGGCGCCTCAAAGGGGTGGCATCGCCGGAGACCTTTCAGATGAGAATAATGGGGGGGGGGTTCTTCGAAAGAATGAGAATAATACATCAGGATGGGCGGGGTATAAATAAATTATTATTATTATTATTATTATTATTATTATTATTATTATTATTTTATCAGTAGTGAATGAATAATAGTAAATATTGGTGATAAATTACAATCAAGAACAAGAAATAATAACACTGATTAAAGGTATTACTGTATTTTTCCGTGTATAAGACTAGGTTTTTTTTACCAAAAAAATTGGTTTAAAATTAGGGCTCATCTTAGTGCTTAAAGGGTGTTTTCTTAATTTGGAGTCCCCAAAAATAGGGGAGTGTCTTATACATGGGGGCGTCTTACACATTGGAAAAATATGGTAAATTATTATTACTATTATTGTTATTGTTATTGTTATAATTATAATTATTTAATTTTATATACCACCCTATACCCAGAAGTCTCATGGCAAACGAGTCACAGACAAACGAACTAATATTAATTTGCTTTTGAGAAATAGTATTTCTTATTTCTTATTATCATTTTTATATTATTTATATTATATTTATAATATTTTTCTGTAAAATATTATATAAAAAGAATGATAAGAATAAATAATGGTAAAAAGTACTATTTGTCAATAACAAATATTGGTGATGTTATAATCCAAAAAAATTAAGAAAGCCGGTTGATGGTATTAAATGATGAGTGGTAATGAGCCACGACAATAATAAATAACGATCAGCAAGAATCCTTTAAAATAAATAATAGCTTAATGGTTATAGCGATGAAGAAAAGGAAATAGTAAGAATAGTAAGAATAATGAACAAAGAATAATGGAAGGAATTTTTTTATTTTTTATTTTGTTTCGATTACAGCAGAACAAAGGTAAAAACACATAGCGGTTGGGGAAAAGAATAAGATGATGATGATGATGATGATGATGATGATGATGATAATAGCAGCAATTAATGGAGCCCCTGCTCCCTCTTTCCCAGGCACCTTCAACCTGCTGGTGAAATCCGCTGGTGCCACGGAGGAAGTTCTGTGGACCCGGGTGGGGAGTCAGGGCGCCACTTGGCGCCGTGCCTCAGCCACAATTCCCGAGCGCCTGGTGTCCAGCTTCCAGGTGAGGTCTTGGGATCGAATCCAGAACAAACAAAACCATCATGAATAACAGCACCGGAAACGATTTTTTCTCCATTCCAGGTGACCTTTGAGCTGATCCGCAACGGCTTTGTGGGAACCGCGGCGCTGGACGACGTAGCACTGGTGCCTGGCGCCTGCACAGCCCCCCTCCACTGCAGCTTCGAGGAGCCCGGCGCCTGCGGGGTTTCGGGAGGAGGGTGGGCACGGCGACAGGGCGGCGCCACCTCAGGGCAAGGCCCGCCCCACGACCGCACCCTGGGCACGCCGGAGGGTGAGTGACGCCGGGGTCAGGATGGATGAGCGCCTGGGGTCCCAATACCTGGAGATCCCAATTGGAACTCGCCTCTTCCCTCCCCAGGGCACTACATGGTCGCCGACACCAGCGCCCTGGCAGCGGGGCAAGTGGCGCCACTGCGGACGGGGAAGTACCTGCCGCTGGTGGGCACCCACTGCGTTGGATTCTGGTACTACCTGAGCGCTGGAGATGCGGGTAAAAGCTCGGGGGTAGGATGGATGACCTGCCAGGGTCCCGTCCTGCCGGGAAGCTTGATATCCATCAACACGCTCTCTCACCAGGCTCTCTGCGCGCCTCTGTAGAAGAGGGCGGGAGGCAGACCGAGGTGCTGGCGGTGGGTTCCAGGCGGCACGGGAGCTGGCACTACTCAAATTTCACTGCGGAGGTCAGCAGCAAGTGGCGGGTGAGCGCCAAAGGGGAGCGTCGGGTTTGGGGGACGGTGCTGGGTTCGGGTTTGTGGCAGCATGCGGACCCCGCTCTCTCTGACGCAGGTGTCGTTTGCGGCAGAAGGCGGGGGAGGGGCTGTGGCGTCGTATGTGGCGCTCGACGACCTCGAGGTGACACCGGGGAGCTGCCTCGGCGCCGGTAAGTCTTGGGAGTTGTAGCACCGCATGACCAAAGGGTTCCGGGTGCAAAATAGGACCGGAGGATCAACTGCCTGTGTGGTGTAGTGGTTAAGAGATAAGATAAGATAAGATAAGATAAGATAAGATAAGATAAGATAAGATGATAAGATAAGATAAGATAATTTATTGTCATTGCACAAGTACAAGCACAACGCTATACAAGTGCAACGAAATTGCATGCCCCCCGTAAAAACAGAAAGAAAGAAAAAACAAAACAAAAAGCAGCACAAAACACACACACACCAAAGAAAGCCACACATACACACACATACACCCATCACAGCTCTCCAAGGTCATATTATCTGGTTACAGCGTTTAAGATGGTTATAGCTCTTGGGTAGAAACTGTTCTTCAATCTATTTGTCCTTGATCTAATTGTTCTATATCTTCTACCCGAAGGCAGTGGTGCAAAGAGACTATGTCCTGGATGAGATGGATCCTTTAAAATATTGTTAACCTTTTTAAGGCAACGGGAACTGTATAGTTCTTCCAGAGATGGGAGAGGATGACCAATAATATTTTGGGCTGTGGTTATGACTTTTTGAAGTGTCTTCTTCTTCCTGGCTGTGCAGCTGGAGAACCAAGCACAAATACAGTATATAAGAATGCTCTCTATGGAGCCTCGGTAGAAGGACACCAGCAGTCTCTCACTCAGATTGTTCTTCTTTAAAAGTCTGAGGAAATAAATTCTCTGCTGGGCCTTCTTTACCAGAGCAGTAGTATTTGCGCTCCAAGTCATATCCTGCTCTATAATCACTCCCAAAAACTTGAACACAGCCACCCTCTCCACCTGGTCTCCGCCGATATACAGGGGCTGAATATCCACCTTTTTTTCCCTGTAATCCACCACCAGTTCCTTGGTCTTGGCAGTATTTAGAGCCAGATTGTTATCACTACACCAAGCACAGAACTGCTCCACCTCATCCCGATAGGCGGACTCATCCCCTCCTGAAATGAGCCCCACCACAGTAGTGTCATCAGCAAACTTGATGATTTTGTTGCTGGAATAGATGGCTGTAGACTCCTAATCTGGTGAACCGGGTTTGCGTCTCCACTCCTCCACGTGCAGCTGCTGGGTGACCTTGGGCTAGTCCCACTTCTTTGAAGTCTCTCAGCCCCACTCACCTCACAGAGTGTTGGTTGTGGGGGAGGAAGGGAAAGGAGAATGTGAGCCGCTTTGAGACTCCTTCGGGTAGGGATATCAAAATCCAAACTCTTCTTCTTCTTCTCTCCGCTCAGGTTCGTGCGATTTTGAATCTGGCACCTGCGGCTGGAGGAAGCCCCATGGCGATTGGCAGAGCTGGGATTGGGCCGGGGCGGGCGCCGATGGTGAGTCTCGCACGCGGTACCCCCAAGCGTCCGGGGCGAGAGGCTTACGACTTACGACCCTGTGAGGTGGGCCAATGGGATCGGAATGAATCGTTGCAATAACGGTTTGCTCTGAGCCGGGTCCGGGTGCGAATAACCGAGCTTCTTTCCCAATTATTATTTTCATTTCTCTCTAGGGCGCCACATCTCCGTCCAGGTGGGCACCGGGCACCACGCCGCCCGTCTCACCAGCGAGACCCTAGAAGGCGCCGGCTGCTTCCACTTCCGCTACCGCATGGCTTTCCAGGGAGAAAGCGGTGAGTCGGGTTTTGCTTGGGCCAGTGGAACTCCCTGCTGCACCCGAACCCACTGCCCACCTGACTCCGCCTTCCTTTCCCTCCACAGCAGCCAATGCCGAGCTCCGGGTGCTCCTTTCCGGCCCGCAGGGGGAGCGCGTGGTCTGGCGGGCAGCCGGCCACCAAGGTTGGGCCTGGCGGGAGGAGAGGCTTCTCATTGACAGCGGTGACGAATTCCAGGTAAGCAATCTCAGAAAGTTTGGCGCCTTTGGGACTGACTGCCACTGGAGTTCCTATGATAATTAAACTTCCTTATATTATTCCTATTAAACTCCTTTAAATGTGACGGCGTTTGTCCACCTTTGGGACTGCCTGGCACTGGACGGTCTTCGAAAAAGAGAATCCCAATTACCCCTTTGGGACTTCTTGCCACGGCGCTGGGGAGCTTTGGGACTCCCTGCCACTTTGGAACGCCTCTAGGGGTGAGGCATTCAGCAGGTGGCGGGTTCAAATTCCTTCATGGCAGTAGGAGCTGCTGGTTTGAACCCATGTTTTGCAGGTGGTGCTGGAAGTGGGCAGTGGTGATTGGCCTGACACGGGCGCCATCGCGGTGGATGATGTAGCATACGCGGCCGGAGGCGGGTGCGAGGAAAGGCACCAGGAGAGCGGTGGTGAAGGTGAGGGAAGTCCCAATGCTTTGGGGATCCAGGGTTCGAGGGACACACAGGCGCATATGGACGGAGTCTTTCTCCCCCCCCCCCCCCCCCAGGGAGCAATGCCTCCACCCTGCCTTGGGAAGCTGCCGTCGCAGCCGCAGCCGCCTGCACCCTTTTCGGGGGGCTCCTGGCCTGGGCCGTCGCTCGTCGCTGCCGGAAGAAGTGCTGGCTGTCGGAGGCGCCCCGGTTCGAGTCCTTCGACAATGTTGCCTTTCGAGACGTGAGTCCCTCTCACCCCGGACCCCCCCATCCCACCCCCAGCCCCCAGAGGCAGTCTACCTGCTTGCCTGTGAGAAGAGGTGGAGCCTCCAGGGCCAGAGGCAGCCTACCTGCATTGGTGAATTCCATGCCTGGCCGTGAACTACCCGCTTTGCATTCGCAGGACCAGGTCCGGATCGTGGAGCTGCCCGTCAGTGCGTCAACAGACTAGCCGTGGGCCGGACAGTTGCCTTTCTGTCTGGGCACGATTTCTCTGGACGCGCCAAAGGCGGACAACTCAAAACAAAGGAGAAAACGGTGGTGTTTTTTTCGTTGCCGCTCTCGTCTCCAATGAAATAAAACGTGATTTCTACCCCCAAAAATGGTGTTGGGGTGTCTGTGTGCGAAAAGAGCCCAGGGAGGTTGGGACGGAGCAGGGAAACAGCCTGCTCCTGGGGTGGAGGAAGAGATCCGTCTCGGTCCCCGATTCGTGGGCGACTGGACTAGATGGCTCTTGGGGGGCGTCCCAGCTTTACCTTTTTGGCAGAGATTCCTGCATTTTGGGGGGTTTGCCCCTGAGTGTCCCATCTCTACATTTTCCATTTCATGGGGTCAGATTAGATGCCTCTTGCGGCCCTATTTTTCCATTTCAGGGGGTCAGACTAGATGCCTCTCAGGGTCTCATCTCTGCATTTCTGGGGGTCGGACTATAGATGCCTCTCGGGGTCCCATTTCTGCATTTCTGGGGGTCGGACTATAGATGCCTCTCGGGGTCCCATTTCTGCATTTCTGGGGGTCAGACTAGATGCCTCTCGGGGTCCCATTTCTGCATTTCTGGGGGTCAGACTAGATGCCTCTCAGGGTCCCATTTCTGCATTTCTGGGGGGTCAGACTGGATGCCTCTTGGGGTCCCATTTCTGCATTTATGGGGGTCAGACTGGATGCCTCTTGAGGTCCCATTTCTGCATTTCTGGGGGGTCAGACTGGATGCCTCTTGGGGTCCCATTTCTGCATTTCTGGGGGGGTCAGACTGGATGCCTCTTGAGGTCCCATTTCTGCATTTATGGGGGTCAGACTGGATGCCTCTTGGGGCCCCATTTCTGCATTTCAGGGGTCAGACTAAATGCCTCTGTGGCTCCTATTTTTTGCATTCATGGGGGTCAGAATAGATGCCTCTGTGGGTCCCATTTCTGCATTTCAGGGGTTAGACTAGATGCCTCTGTGGGTCCTATTTCTGCATTTCTGGGGGTCAAAATAGATGCCCTGCGCATGCGCCCAAGGATAGGCAAGCTCTATGGCGGAACCGCTCTACGGCACAGAAAGAAGATCCCGCCTTGGACTCCATGGTCACTTCCGGTACTACGGAGCCGGCGGCCCATTGCTGCCAACATCGGACAAGAGAGTGGTCACAGTCAGTGCAATGCGGGGAGGCCTCTGTCGTTGACACCGGAACTTCTCCCTCCGGCAATCTTTTCCTTCCTTTTCAGGCTCCGTCACTTCTCGCCTTCGTCCCGCCCTTGCGGCCAATCAACGTATAGCAGCTCGCCTCCTCTCCGGGGTGTCAGGGGAGGGCGCCGCCTCTTCCGCCCAATGAGAAGAGAGGCGTGGCCCTCTCGCCTCGTCGCCCAATCGGAAGAGGAGCCGCTTGAGGGGCGGTGCCTTTGGCCAGTCGGAGGACGCGGCCCGTGCGCTTCCTTCCCGGGGTCGGCAGCGGCGGAAGCAGCGGCGTTTCGGTGAAGTGAGCGACCCCCTTCCCTCCCTCCAAGGGGGGCGGAGGCGGGAGGGTCCTGCTGGCTCAGGCGGAAGAAGGGCGCACTAGGCTGCCTCCTCTCCCCGCTCAGAACCTGCCCGGGGTGGGGGGACACGAAAGCGGCCCTCCAAACCTCTCAATGCGGCCCTCGGAAGTCCTGCCTCGCTCCCCCGCCCCCAGCGCTTGGCTGGACCTTGCCCTTGACAGTTGCCCGAAGGAGAGCGAGCGGGGGGGGGGCGGGGGCGGGGCGTGAAGAGTCTCCCTCTCTGCCCCGCCCTCCAATGGCACGTGACCCTGGAAGGGATCCCGAGGGTAATGCAGGCAGGAATCTCAACTCAAGCATCTAAACTCAGGCACCCCCAAACTCGGCCCTCCAGATGTTTTGGGACTACAATTCCCATCATCCCTGACCACTGGTCCTGTTAGCTAGGGATGGTGGGAGTTGTCGTCCCAAAACATCTGGAGGGCCGAGTTTGGGGATGCCTAATCTAAACTCTAAAGGGACTTCTCTCCCCCCAAAAGCCTCCTCTGACCTTCGACCTTCCTTCCTGCAGGTCCCTGTGAGCAAGAGAGACTTGGGGCGTCTGCGCAGGATGGCTCCTGCTGGGCTGCTGAGGGCGCTGGCGGCTCCTCTGCGCTGGGGTAGGTAGCTGCCATGAGTCGCTCAGAGCCAGGCCTGAAGGAGCTGGGGGAGCCAGGCCCCTTCCTCTCGGAGGACATGGAGGGCAGCTGCTCCCCATGCGGGAGGGGGGCTGGGAAGGTGTGTGTGGGGTGTTTGCTCCCCCCCCCATGTCAAGTCTTTGAAAAGAGAACCATGGGCTCCATAAGGGCATTTGTGCGAGTGGTACATCAGTCACACCCCTGCCTGACACTGGGTGCATGGTGGGGTCAGGTGCAGGGCAGGGTGCCCTCTCAGATAACGTTAAGAACCCAATGAAAGCTTTGCTGGACCAGGGCAAAGGGGTCCCATCCAGTCCAGCATCCTGTCCTCACAGTCACCAACAGGTGCCCATTATGCAAAACCAGGGTGCAGGATCTGAGCACAAGAGCAACGCTATTTCCACCTGGGGTTCCCAGAAACTGGTACTTGGAAGCATTGCTGCTTCTGACCATGAAGGCAGAGCACAGCCATCATCAGTAGCCCCTCTCCTCCTCTGTAAATTTGTCTTAAGTTGGTGGTCATCACTGCTTCCTGTAGGAGCAAGTTCCACAGTTTAACTGCCCTGCATGAAAAGTCTCCCTTTTATCTGTCCTGAATCTTCTAACATTTAGCTTCATTGCATGTCCATGAGTGTCTAAGGAGAAAGAGAGACTTTTCTCCATCCACTCTTTCCATGCCAGACATAACTTTATAAACTTCTGCCATGTTGCCTCTTACTCACCTAAGCTAAGAGGCCACAATTGCCACAGCCTTTCTTCCTAGGGGAGTCTCTCCATCCCCTTGATCCTTTGGGTGGCCCTTTCCTGATCCTTGTATTTTTGTTTTGCCAGGAGCTGCTGCCCTCCCTCGCAGCTTCATTCCACCACCCTGGCTGGTGCTACCACCCCCGAGCTGCGCTATGGCCACCCTCAACCAGATGCACCGCAAAGGCCGCCCCAAGCGGCCTCCGCCAAAGCCCGGCCCCACCGGTGGCTGCCCCCAGCTCAAAGGCTTGGTGCTGAAGACCATGATCCGCAAGCCCAAGAAGCCCAACTCGGCCAACCGCAAGTGTGCCCGTGTGCGGCTCAGCAACGGCAAGGAGGCCATCTGCTTCATCCCGGGTGAAGGGCACAACCTGCAGGAGCACAGCATCGTCCTGGTGGAGGGCGGGAGGACGCAGGACCTGCCAGGGGTCAAGCTCAAGGTCGTGCGGGGAAAGTATGACTGTGCCCATGTACAGAAGAAGAAGTGAGCACAGACTGGGCCAGGCATGGAGCCAACTGCGCCTGCGCTTTCACACGCAGCTTCCAGAAGCCTCCAGGGCTGTGGATTGCAGTGAAGGAGGCAGAGCAAAGGATCTCTCTCTGGGAGAAAACTTTCCCTTCCGTCCATGGAGACTTGGCTTGGAGGGTGCCTGGAACTCTTCCAGTTGGAATTGTTCAAGGCGATTGGCTGCCTCTTCCTTCTTATATGTATAGATGGCAGATGCAGCATGCCAAGAGAATGAGGAGAATACCAGGGCATGGTGCGGGGGAGAGGGAGGGTTTTCTGTTCCTAAATAAAGAGTGCAATGGTAACTTCCCTGCCTCAGTCTTTTGGAGAGATGGATTCAAACCCATGTGCCCCTCTTAAGAGTGCTCCGTTGCAGGGGGTTGGACTAGATGCTGCCTTGGGTTCCTTCCAACTCTGCAATTCTACACTCACGCTTGCCTTGGCCTGTTTCATAGTCTCTCCTGTAGTTTCCCCAAATATTCTTTGAACTTATGACTATCGGGGACATTCCCAGATATCTTATTTTGGTTGGAATTATTTTTTGGGATATCCAGAAGGAAACTAAATCAGCACGGTTCAGCATAGCTTCCTATGGATCTTTTGCTCCTTTGCAGTGGCAACTCTGGGCAAGGCCAGAGGCTTCCTGAGGTGGCGTGAAGTCTACCTTGGTTTCCTTTCTTTTAGAAGCAGGTCACAGCTAGATGTCTCTCTCCACCACCACAGCAGATGCAAGCTGCCTTCATATTCTGTGACTGTGTGTCAATAAGGGAAAACACACCAAACCATTAGCCTCTTCCTTGCATTTCCTTTCCTTTCTCCCTCCTTTGCTGTCAACACCATACAATTATGAGACAAAACAGAATAGGGATTGAAAACTGGACAGTGTTAGTAAAATCCTTTATTCTCTTAGCACTAGTCTTGCTGGATTCCAGACTGTACATACTTATAATTTGATATGGGTGCTCCTAAGAGAAGCTGTTTCTGTTGCTTAGAGATCACCCTTTGTCAGGTTTAAGGGTTGTGCACCATCTTCAGAAACGAGAGGCAAAATATTTGTGGCATAATCCCAGCCAGTTTTGCTTTAGTCTTAGGTATCCATCCTTCACATAAAGGTGTTGCTGGGTGTCCCTGCACCTCCCTGCAGAGTCTGCGGTGGCCCTTTCACTGTACCCACAGCTTGCCTTAGGGCAAGGCAAGTCTCCTTGGACAGAATGGCCACAGATACAGCAGCGACTCTTGCCTCTTCTTGAAGCAGCCCGGTAATATTGATCTCAAATATTTGCTTGATTGTTCTGTCCTTTATTAGATTTTTATACCTAGATACTGTAATTGCCCTCAAAACCTTGACCTGGCTAGCTGTGATTTTGCCTCACCGGGTGTGCATAGAGGGCTTGCAACTGCTGTTATGGTGACATTCTACTAGGGACAGCTGGAAGCACTGGTTGTGGAAAGTCAATGGTAGCATGGACGCAGGCCCCTCTGTGCTTAGCTGCTGAGAAGGTGCTTTGCCTCAATGTTCAGCAGTAGGGAAATTGTACCCACCTCAATTGTTACAGCTACCCAAGCGCAGCATCCCCTGAACATTAACGGTACACCGGTGAGAGATTTTCTTGTAGCAACAAAGGTCTTGCCAGTGCCTTCAAGGACCATTCAGGGGCAAGATGCACGCAGAGTGGGGATGCTCACTGATGCAACAGGATGTGCCTGCATCCTCTTTGCTGGTGAGTGTTGGATCATTACCCAGCTGCTCTCTGCCCAACCAGACCCAAAGACCAGCCACTTGTTTGGCTAAAGCCAGAATGATGGAGCAAGGTCTCTTTTCCCTAAGTCCAGCTGAGGAGGCAGAAATTGGTCTCTTCTACCTGACTTGCAACTCTCCCTTTCTGGAGCATCTGCTGCTGCTGCTGCTGCTGCTGCAAGCTCCTCCTCCAGTGCCCCATAGCAGGACTTCTCTGAGACAGGTTGAAAAACACTCCTGGAGGTGTAAGGAATAATTGTAATTGGTGAGGGGAAGACACCCCTCACATGCTCAGAGGCACTCGAGTATAAAGAATGGGCAGAAATCCCAGAAATTAACAGAAGGACAAGTTGGCTGCACTGATGGGCAACAGGGAGAGGAGCCCTCCTAACTATGGGGCCCCCGTTTCCCTCAAATGTGAGAATCAAGGTGCCTAACCAGTGGCTCTCCAGATGTTACTCAGCTCCCCTCACTTCAAACACTGGCTGATGGTCAGGGATGATAGGAATTGTAGTCTGTCATCTCTCCACTGGTTCTCCACCCCTGCTCTAGAAAATGTGCAGTGGACTTTGGGGGCAGACCTCTGGGCAAGACAGCTTGGCAAACTCTGGCATGGGTGCACCATGGAACTGAAGCAACAGAACCCCTCATAGCTGAGGACAACTGCAGGCCTGGGCTTTGGGGAGGAGGGGGCAACAAGGGTCTTCCTGGGAAACCCAAAGGTGGGTGGCTGGAGAGGGGCTCCTCACAAGGCTCAGGTGCTTGCCATGGGGCAGAAGAAGACATACAGCACTTGGGAAAGAGTTCCCAGCCTGAGCTAGTAGAGTCAGTCGTTTTATGGGCGGGACTTAATTTTTGCAAATTTCTTCAGTGAGCAGTCTTAAATATATGTTTCTGGGCGTGAGGAATTCAAATTTCTTAGGTTTGTGACTAGATAACGTTTAGCTTGGCAAATCTACATTTGATTAAAAAGCACATCAACTGCTTTCGGAAAACCAAATAATTTTAATTTTACTTTTGAAAGTGTCAGGTAATGCTAAAAATGAATAGTATTAATAAATAAAAGTAAAAATATTAATATAAAATAACTGCAGTCATTTTAATGATGTCTGTGCCATCTTACACACAGTTTACTTACCAAGCAAAACTAAGTTATATTAATTTAACCAAGAAATCTCTTGAATTCCCAAGTCATTACAACTTTGTTGTAAAAATCAGCACACCCTACTGAACTTGTCCCTTCACTGTGCGCCCCTCCCGCAGCCCATGTGTTTCTTGTGCTCATTCATATCCTGCACCAAGCCCTGTTTTGCAAAGGAAGCTGGGGGCCCCTGCCCCCCGAACCTGCTAGCCTCATTCACTACGGGGAAACCTGAGAAATTTCACATTTAAGACACGCCCACCAAATTCCTTTCAAGAAGAACAAGGATTTATTGAGGTCCAGGGTGAAAACTTGCTACTAAGCCAATTTTTATAAAAGGTTTATAAAAGGTCAAAACAGTGCAACCGGTAAGCAGGTGAACTTCACTGAGGGGGACCCCTGGACGTTGTCCCTCCTGTGAAGTCACGGAAGAGAATTGTAACCTGAGTTAGCCTGAGTTCCTGTCTGCCCCCCTTCTCAGCAACACCCACAGGTTGGGGTGGGGAAGGGGGTGTCCTCGCACAACACACACACAACGCACAGCGCCCCTCAGAGCTCCTCCGCCTGCCGCCTCTTCTCAAAGAATGCGCAGTAGGCCTCACGGACGCCGTGTGCCTCCCCAACCCCTTCTTCCGCGTCCGAGAAGGCGTCAGTGTGGCCCTCCGCCGAGGGCAGGTCGGCGTAGTCCATGCCCTCCTCCCAGCCCTCCTGCATGGCCTCGTTGCGGCTCTCGCAGATGTTGTGCAGGATGCAGCAGGCGACGATGACCAGAGGGACGTTCTTCTCTGCCACGTCCAGGCGCTTGAGGAGGCAGCGCCAGCGGCCCTTGAGACGCTCAAAGGCGTAGGTGACGGCCATGCGGCACTTGCCCAGCAACAGGTTGAAGCGCTGCCGGGGGCCCTCTGGGGCATCTGTGTACGGCTTCATCAGCCACGGCCTCAGGGGGCAGGCAGGACCCCCCAGCAGGATGGGTCCCACGGCCACACCCTCGATCTCCGTGGTGGTCTGGGGGCCAAAGCTGCCCTTCTCCATGCGCTCGAAGAGCGGGGAGCCCCACGGCAGGCCAGAGTCCTGCAGGCCGCCCGACCAGCCGGCGTAGACATCCATGAAGCGCCCTGCGCTGTCGACCAGGGCCTGCAGCACCATGGAGACCAGCCCCTTGCCGTTGATGTAGGCCGACGCACCGTGGGGTGAGCACAGGATGGGGATGTGGGTCTCGTCCACGGCGCCAATGCAGTTAGGGAAGCCAAGCTGCTCAAAGCCCTCCATGACGGCCTGGGCATCCCCCAGGCGGACCACGTGCTGCAGCAGGACGTCGTGAATGGCCTCGCACACCTCCATGACGATGACCGAGGCGGTCGACACGCCCACGCCAAACTGGTTGGCCACCGAGCGGTAGCTGTCCGAGGTGGCCAGCTTCCAGAGCGTGAGGGCCACGCGCTTGTCGACGGGGATGGCAGCCCGCATGTTGGTGTCCTCACGCTGCAGCACCGGGCGCAGCCTCTCCACCAGCTCCAGCACCGCCTCCCGCGACATGCGGAAGTACCGCACCCACTCGCCGTCATCGGCCGGCCCGGCCACCAGGTTGTCCCACCAGTCCGTCTTCTGCGTCTTGCTCCACACCGTCCGGTCGTTGGGGCGGTAGCTGGCGCCCAGCAGCACCCGTGCCATGGCGGCCCGCTGCCTCCTGCGGCGCAAGCGGAGGTCACGCATCCGCTTTGCAGAGGAGCTGGGGGCCTTCCCAGGGTGCCAGGCTGATGGGGGTGGAAGGAAGAAAAAGAGAGGCATGAGTTGCTTTCTAAATATTTATATTTGTGCTTTATCATCTGGTTTCTGGGAAATAGCCCTGCCCCACATGGCAGAACAGGACGGGTGCAAGTGCCACACAATACTCGTTCCACCTTTGTAAGAACTCGGGATCTTTTAGTGTGGCAGCACTTTGGAACTCCCTGCCTATTGACACCAGGAAGGTGCTTTTGCTGGACTCTTGGTTTATTTTTGCATTTTCTATTTTACACATACAAGTGAAATAAAAACATAAACATATAATCCCCTTTGACTCCCCCCCCCCAAATTGTCGATCTTAATATAATGATTTTTCCCTCTGCATCTCTTTCATAACTCTATTCTTATAAATCCTTTATCATTCCATAGTTCAAATTTTTGTCAATCCTACCAAGGTGTGTAATTGTTTACAACAGTTTTTCAAACTTTCCCCATTCTTTATTAAAGACTGCCTCTTCCTGGTTTCTAATTCTTCCTGTAAGTTTTGCCATCTCAGCATAGTTCATCAATTTTATTTGCCTCCCTTCCTTGGTCAGAGTTGTACCATCTTTCTGTCAGTGTGCAGTTCTTAGTGCAGAAAGTATTGATCTGATGTGTAGAGATCTTGAATCCTAGAATCCTAGAGTTGGAAGAGACCCCAAGGGCCACCCAGTCCAACCCCCTGCCAAGCAGGAATCATTATTCATATTATTATTATTAGAATCGTAGAATCCTAGAGTTGGAAGAGACCCCAAGGGCCACCCAGTCCAACCCCCTGCCAAGCAGGAAACACCATCAAAGCATTCCTGACAGGTGGCTGTCAAGCCTCTGCTTAAAGACCTCCAAAGAAGGAGACTCCATCACACTCCTTGGCAGCAAATTCCACTGTC
Source organism: Darevskia mixta (assembly GCA_034641385.1). NCBI lineage: Eukaryota > Metazoa > Chordata > Lepidosauria > Squamata > Lacertidae > Darevskia > Darevskia mixta. Next base: position 34,961 of record JAWWNH010000211.1, read on the forward strand.
GAACAGCTCTTACTGTCAGGAAGTTCTTTCTAAAGTTTAGGTGGAATCTTCTTTCTTGTAGTTTGAATTCAAGAGGGTTCTGGAAGCTTCTCTGGGTGAAAAAAACAAGCAGAAGGTTCCTGTTTGGGTTATTCCTTCAGAGAAACTGCCTTAAACTGGTCCTGTTGTCTCTTTCAGTCAAGGTCATGCTGACTATAAAAGTAAGACCAGAAGGAGCCTGGGTTTCACTCTTTTCTATCTCTCTTTCCAGCTGTGTGGTGTTCTGTACACAGTATGCTTAGTGTTAAGTTTTAGTCTTAGTATAAGTTATTGTAAATTTAAGTTAAATCTGCTGCAACTGGATTTCTGATGGACAGGGCCTTTAATTGCCTTTGGTCTATTTTTTGGGAATCCTGCAGTGTGTTTAAGTTTTTACTCTGCTAACTATGTGTTGGAATTCTGCTCTCGATCAATATTGAGTAGAATACATGACACTTTCCATTTCTGAGCTAAGAGAATCCGTGCATGAATAGTTTCATCTGGTCCTTCGGGATCTGTGGGCCTATAATACCTAAAACAGGGGTCGGCAACCTCTGGCCCATGGGCCGGATGCGGCCCACGGAGGCCGTTTAACCAGCCCACGAGCCGTCCGGTTACTGGCGCGGCAACGCCACGAGCCGTCCGGTTACCGACGTGGCGCAGGGACTCGTGCAGACGCCGGAAATCGCATCTGCGCAGGCGTCTGGGCGTGCGCAGAAGCGATTTCCAGCATCGGAGACATGCGCTGACGCTGAAAATCACTTCTGGGCATGCGTAGAAGCGATTTCCGGCGCTGGGTGACATGCGCAGACGCGATTTCTGGCATCACGTCTGCGCATGTCCGGCCCACAGACGAGCTCCGTGAGATGCATCCGGCGCATGGCCGGATAACGTTGCTGACGCCTGACCTAAAAGAAAAGCTTCTGGTTTCTTATAAAAAGTTATTTTCAACATTTTTTTCCAATTCATTATATATCATTTCCCAAAAGTCTTTTATCATCTAACATGACCACCACATGTGATAAAAAGTATCCTCTTTCTCTTTACATTTCCAGCATGTTTTAGACTTTGATTTATATATTTTAGCTAATTTACTAGGAGTTAAATACCAACGATACAACGTTTTCATATACAGTAGTTCTCCTTCAAAGTGTAACAAACTGTAAATTTTAATCCTGTTGTTTATAGTGTCTCCGATGCTGCTGATTCAATATTATAACCAAAATCCTTTGCCCAGTGGATTATAACTGATTTGACCTGTTCATCTTTCATTTGCCAATCTAATAAAAGTTTATACATTTTAGAAATTAATTTTATTTTCTAACAATTCCCTTTCAAACTGGGAGGTTTTATTTTAAAAACCCTTCTTTTTGTACAACTCAAACACTATTAAGTTGGTGATTAGTTACTAATTCCCTTATATCTTCGAACCTCCTTAATTTTAAATCTTGATCTACTTTTAATAATAATTTATATATTGTCCAATCATTTCTCCTATTCCTTTTTTCCACCAATATTGCTTCAAGTGGAGAGGGCCACCATGGTGTTTTGTGTTCCAATAATTTTTTGTATTTGTCCCATACTTCATACACCAGTTTTCTTATAACATGATTCAAAAAAGCTTTATGAACTTTAACCTTGTCATACCACAAATAGGCGTGCCAGCCAAATCTGTTATAGTGTCCGTCAAGATCTAATATGGAACAGTTTCCCAATGATATCCACTCCTTTAACCGGCAAAGACAAGATCAAAATATAATTTCAGATCTGGTAAGGAGAATCCAGCTCTTTCTTTGGCATACTTTCTTTGGTTTCTTCCCCTGCCAGAATAATCTAGTGATATTTTTCTGCCATTTTTAAAGCATCTTGTATTGCTGATCACTGATATTGTTTGAAACAGAAATAACATTTTTGGTAGCACATTCATTTTTATCAGATATCCCACCCATAAGTGACAAGTTAAATATTTAATTTTCTTTTCAATCATTAACCCTGTTGATAATTGTAGATCATTTTTTAATCTGGTTGTTCATATTTTCCACCATATTTTCCATCTTATTTTTTGTTAAATTTGAGACCTGCTACCTCTCCAAATTCAAAAATTTGTTGTAAAACCCTTGGTACACTGACCATAGGTTCCTCTACTGCTACCACCACACCATCAGCAAATGCCTCAAGTTTATATGCTCTCTGACCCACTGTTATACCTTTAATATCTTCATCAGATCTAATTCTTCTAGCCAGAACCTCTAAAACCAATATAAACAATAATGGTGACAGCGGACACCTTTGTCTTGTCCCCTTAGTTATTTAAATTTTTTCTGTTAAGACATTATTCACTATCAGCATAGCATGTTGGTTAGAATAAATTGCCTCAATTGCTTTCAAGTTATGCAAGTTTCTTGGCCTTGCTGTAGCTGGACTTTACTCTGAAGGCTTTGTCAATTGTCATATTTAAGTCTTCTTCCTGCAGTTCAGTCAGGCTCACAAATTCTTTGATTATTCTTTCTCATATACTGTATTATCAGATTTCTAAGGAATCCCACGAAAACTCCATAGTAAGCTCTTTTTGTTGTAATTCCAGCAATGCAATCAAGTCCCAGACTGCCTCTTGGGCAGCTCTGGCCTTGGCTGTTCCTTCCCTCAACTTTTCATGGTCTTTTCTCAATTCTTTGCCTTCAGACTGTGTTTTCTTTACCGATTCCTTGAGCCCCTGTGATTTCGCCTTCAGCTCTTGTATTGATTTTTCTAATTCTGAGGTCTTGGTTGTTAATTCTTTCCTTCTCCCTCCTTGTCTGAGATTGTGGCTGTTGTTACAGGCAGAACTGCTCTTTCCTAATGAGCTGGCCATCTCCCCCCTGTGTATTTCAATTCTCAAAGCTTTTTTTATAGTTGCAATTATTTTCCAGTACAGCTGGGGGTCACCCTTTTCTTTCGTATCAAAGACTTACATTGGATAGTTACAGGTAGGCAGCCATGTTGGTCTGCCATAGTAAAATAATAATAATAATAATAAATCCTTCCAGGATTTAGTTGGTCTCTAATACTTTGGCCACCTCATGAGAAGAGAAGACTCCCTAGAAAAGACTCTGATGTTGGGAAAGATTGAGGGCACAAGGAGAAGGGGACGACAGAGGATGAGATGGTTGGACAGTGTTCTCGAAGCTACTAACATGAGCTTGGCCAAACTGCGAGAGGCAGTGAAGGATAGGCGTGCCTGGCATGCTCTGGTCCATGGGGTCACGAAGAGTCGGACACGACTGAACGACTGAACAACAACAAAGGTGCTACTGGAAGGAATTTTTATATTTTTTAATTTTGTTTTAAATTGGATAGTATATTACCGGTAGCTATGTGCAATTACCCTCCTTTGCCACCAGATGACCTTCCTCCTCTCCCAATGTTTAAAACTTCCTGCAAAGATGCAGGAATGCGCCTGCCAGCAAATCCACTTGGCCTCCTGCTGACCTGGAGGCCCCTCCTGCGCCAAGTTGGAAATATCAATGTATATTAATTACATAGTCCAGTAGACCATCTCCCTTCTGTCTCAGTCATAACAGCCCCTACGGAGAAATCATCTTAGCGCTCTAGATTGCAGTATACTCTGTGGGTGGGAGTTTAACTATCTCTAATGTAAAATATTTCCCAAGCCAGCTTTCATGCCACATGGATGACTGCATGCAAGACCTGGAAGACATGCCTTGCTAATTGTTTCAAAGTTGCTTCTTATATTGTTGCTAGGTAATTGTTTCAAAAATGCCCAAAAAAGATTCTACTATATATATTTAAAATTATGTTGCTCTAATTTTGTTGGTTTAGGGTATGATAGAGATTTTCTAGTTGTTTATTGGTTCTGTTTATATGATTTTGCAGTTTTGGTATATTGTGCTTCTGTGTTTATTTTTACTACTTTGCTCTGGGATGGAAAACTCTCAATGAAGGGTAGGCTGTAAATACTGTGAAGGAATAAATAAACCAATAAGCAAATACTCACACTGGGCGCTTCCTGGGGCTGCCACGCCAGTGGGGTTCTCCGTAGTAGTCATGCTGGCGATCTCTGACCAGAGGCTGCTGGTGGCTGAAAGCCCATTGATGGGGCTCAGCACCATGTCCTGGCTCTGGCTGCGAGCGGCTGCCCGGCAGGACTCCATGGCAAGGGAGGCATCTGGGTCCTGCGGCCGCAGGGAGAAGTCCGCCAGTCGCAGGGCGGGCGAGTCCTCGTCTTGCCCCTCCAGCGGGCAGCTGGGCAGCCCCACAGCGTTGACCGGGCGGTCCTGGTCGGAGGGCGGTAGCTGGTAGCCAGGGAGGCCGGCCCCCTGGCGATACTGGCTTGTGAAGCGGCTCTGCAGGTGGAAGTCGGGGAGCGCCAGGGCATGGAGGTACGGATCCTGCTCCTGCAGCGTCAGGTCCCGCAAGTTGGGGTGCTGGGCAGGCAGGGCGAGCAGAAAGGGGGCTTCTCCCAGGGGCTCCTCCCTGCGCCCCCTGCCCTTGCGCCCCCTCTGCTTGGTCCTGTTGACACACACCTTGGGCACCACCAGCCCCCGGCTCATCAGCAGGAAGCGGTCCAGGAGGGCAAAGAAGGGCATGGTCTGGCGTGCCCGGTTGGAGTGCAGGTTGCCGTCCTGGATCTCCTTGAAGCCCCTGCGCAGGTCCTTGGCCCGCTGGCGGCACTGCTCCAGGTTGCGGTGGAAGCCCATCTTCCGCATCTTGTCCGACAGCCGCTTGTACTGCACCTCGTTGCGATAGTTGTCGAAGAGTGCCGTCTGGACGCGGTCGTCCCCCCACAGCTCTACAAAGGCCTTGGTCTCCGAGGTGGTCCAGTGGGCGGCCCGCTGGCGGACCTGCTCCATCGCGCGTTGGCGGCTGACGGACGAAAGGGAGAAGGGGGCAGTGAGGCAGAAGGAAGGGGTGGAAAGGGACCCCCGGGGTCATCCAGTCCAACCCCCTGCAATGCAGGAATCACAGCTCAAGCATCCCTGACAGGTGGCCATCCAACCTCTGTTGAAAGATCTCCAAGGAAGGAGAGTCCACCATCTCATAAGGGAGACCCTTCTACTGTGGCACAGATCTTACTGTCCGAAAGCTTACACTTGATATTTAGTCAGAATATCCTTTCTTGTAACTTGAATCCATTGGTTTGGATCCTGCCCTCCAGAGCAGGAGAAAACAAGCTTGCTCTTTCTTCCCTGTGACAGCCATGGAGATATTTGACTATGTCTCTCCCCGGGGGGCTAGATGACCCTCTAAGATTCTATATCTCCTCTCACTCCTCTTCTCCAGGCTAAACATCCCCAGCTCCTTCAACCACTCCTCATAAGGCTTGGCTTCTAGACCCCTGATCGTCTTGGTTGCCCTCCTCTGCCCACCTTCCAGCTTGTCAGCATCCTTCTTAAATTGTGGCGCCCAGAAAGGGACACAGGAGTCCAGGTGTTTGTCTGGCCAAGGCAGAAGAGAGCCGGACTATGACTTCCCTTGATCTGGACACTCAACTTCTGTGAATGCAGCCCAGAATAGCATTAGGATGGGTTCTTTTTTGCTGCTGCATCACACTGTGGACTCATGTTAAGCTTGTGGCCCACCAAGACCCCTAGATCCTTTTCACATATACTGCTAGTAAGCCAGGTGTCCCCCATCCTATATTTGCGCATCTGGTTCATCCTGCCTAATTGCAGAACCTGACATTTGTTGCTTTTTAAATTCAGTCTTGTTAATTTTGGCCCTTGGATGGAGGAGGGCTGGGAAGGCCAGGAACCTTGAAGCCAACCTCCACGTTCAGGAGCTTTTTATTTTAAAAACCCCAAAGATGAATTTCTCAGGTCAGAGATGCCTGGAGGTGATCCCCGACTCCATGACTCTGAAGGATCCCTTCCCGCAAATCCCAGACTCCTCACCTGTAGAAGGTGGCATCCAGCTGCCCGAAGGGGGGGCAGCCCTCCTGCGTGTCTGGCTTCTGGTCTCTGGTCAGGAGGGCGGCAATCTTGCAGCTGCAGCCAAAGCACTTGAAGAGCTTCCCCAGGGCCAGCTGGGTGTGGATCCGGGCCGCCTCCTGCTCCTCATAGACAAAGTTGCTCTTGCAGTCAATGCAGGTGAAGACTCGCTCCAGGCAGTGGGTGCTCTGGTGGGCCGCCAGGCTGCTGTCGCTGCCAAAGAACTTTCCGCACTGCGGGCAAGGCAGCGCTCGCTCACCAAAGTGGGTGCGCAGGACGTGGGAAATCAGGGCGTCCCGCTCGGGGAAACTGCGACCGCAGTCCTTGCAGTGGTGGGTGGCAGGCCCCTGGGGGTCCCCCCGCTGCTTCTCACACTTGATGTGGGGTTTGGCGTCAGCTGGGGAAGGAGGACAGAGGAGAAAGGGCAGGTCAATACAGGTGAGAGACTGGAGTGCCAGCCATGCCCCCGCCTTGCCCCCACCCTGCCTGGGACCCTTCAAGCCAGGAGCTGCTCTTTAAGGACTTTAAGGGAATGATCTGTGGCCTTTGGGGAAGGAAAACAGATGTATTTTAATACTTTTGAAACAAGATTGAGTTTGATTTCTGTTGTGTTTGCATCGGTATATTTGTAGTTGTATTTGCATTGTCTGCTTTGCCCCAGGGTGTCGTTTTATGCCAATAGGTGACATATAAATGAATAGTGACATGGCACGACGTCTATATGCCAGGGCTAGGAAAGAGGGTGGACCCCAAGCTGGGAAGCTCAAGTCCCAGCACAGTCCCAGTGGGGCCCCAGAGCTGAAACAGGCCTCCTAGCACCACCATTGCATGCTGCCTTGGAAAGCCTTCTGGCGCCACTCACCCAGAGCGTCCGTCTTGGCTTTTTCTGGCTGAGTCTTGCTGCAGGGATGCTCCGCGTCTGGTCCTCTCCTGACCTCCAGCTGACACTTAGCCCCAGAACCTGCACCCAGAAGAGAGAGTGGGAGAGGGAAGGAGAATGTCAGTAGCTCAAGGGAACCTTAGACTGTAGAGACAAATTGTACCTGCCTGTTTTTAAGGACTAGGGATGGAAAGAGGATTCCTAGAGCTACTATTGGTGTCCCTTAACAACTTGGGACCCGTCTCCCTAGGAGATCGTCTGACCCCACAGGTGCCACTTGACCGCTTTGATCAGAGGAACTGGCACAGTTCCAGGTGCCACCTAAGACCTGTTCCGCATCTGTAAGAACTTCATTGTTTAGTGCGGCAGCAGCTGCCCTTTGGAACTCCCTGCCTATTGACACTAGGCAAGTACTTGCCTTTTCCCCTTTCAGAACCTATTAAAAACATTCCTGTTTAGACAAGCCAACCAGATGCTTAGAATGCTGGCGTGAGTTTTAATTCTGCTTTTAGTCTAGTGTTATTTTCCCTTTTCAAACGTCTTAAATTATTGTTACTTTTTCTTCACAATCATTTTATGGGCTTATCTTTTTTGTAAACTGCTTTGACATTTGTTTGCTTGCTTACAATCAAGCTGTGTCTAAATTTAATGCTGGAGGAGTGAACCCCAAGGTCTCCGGAGGAAGGGACTGCCTTTGCCACTGCCATCCGGGGGGGGAGGGGGGGGGCTGGGGGCAAGTCCTGCCGCTGCCAGCTAGCTTCAGCCAGAACCACCTTGCGGGGGGGGGGGGAGTGTAAGGGAAGCAGGAGAGTCACCCCCAAGGCACACAGGACAGGCCACTGTGCTTGGAGGGAAGCCCTAACTCAGGCATCCCCAAACTGCGGCCCTCCAGATGTTTTGGCCTACAACTCCCATGATCCCTAGCTAACAGGACCAGTGGTCAGGGATGATGGGAATTGTAGTCCAAAACATCTGAAGGGCTGAAGTTTGGGGATGCCTGCCCTAACTCTCTGACGGAGCACTTGCTCTGTGTGTAAAAGCTCCCTAGTTAAACCCCCGGAGGCCTCTCCAGAGAAGGCCGAGGAGACTCCCCTGAGCCTGAAACCCTGGAGAGGCGTTGCTTGTACAATCTGGGTGTATGTGCAAAATGGCCCTAGCTGCTGGGTCTGGGTCTTCGAGTTGCTCTTCCCCAACATCTGGTTTGTGTTCGGGATGCCGGCTGCGGGGGGCTGTCTGAAGCAGCTCAAGGCCACAGGCCTCTGGCATGATTCGTCCTCACTCCCTTTCTGCCAAGAATGTGTGCATGTGCATTGGCGGGTCTAAAGCCAAGGCGGCCGTCAGCATTGCGTGTGGAGTATGGAATATCAAGCTGGATCCCGCTGTGTATCTGGACCTCTCCCTCGGTTGCTGCACTTAGGAGAGCAGCTCTGGATGCACCAGCACCTCTTAACTCTATGGCCCTCGTGGGTTTGAGTTGTCCTGAGGCAATAAACTGTTCACACAGAATTTGCAAGGAGGTTTCTACGCCATAAATGCTGGGAAAGGCTGACAAGAAGGAGGAAACTTTGAAGCTCAGCCAGATGTCACTGATGGTCACAGCAGGATGGGCACGATAGCAAAACGCTGTCAGGGATTGCTGCCAGCCAGTGTAGGCAATAAAGCAGCTTCCTCTGCTCCCTGCTGGTCTTGGATAAGAAGCCACGTCGCAGGGGTGGTGTAACCCTGGGGGTAAGACCCCCCCCAAACTCCATGCCAACCCCTGACTTGCCTGCCTGTCAATGGGCTTCTCCTGAGGATGCCCAAAGGAGACAGGAGCTCCTGAAAAGGATTCGCACTCGCTGCTCTCCATAGCCAGCCCAGAGCAGCCGCAGAGCAGCCCAACCCACATGTGCACCAGGATCTGTCCCCTTCAGGTCGCCAACTGATGCCAGCTGAGAGGAATTGGGTTCAGCAGCGGCCACATTTGCTGCTCACGAAGTCTTAGAGTTTGAAGGGACCCCCAAGGGTCATCTAGCCCAACCCCCTTAAAGGCAGGACTCAGTCAGCACCTTCACCCCTCGAGGGGCCTCACTCACCTGGGCTGGGCCCTCGGGGAGCCTTTTCCTGCTTTTCCTCCATGGGGGCCTCGGAAGGAGGGGCCTCCCCTCGCTCTATCCGGCCCAAGACCTCTGGCTCGGGGTCACGGGCAGGTGCTGCATGCGAGGGAGAGCAAGTGGAAAAGTCACCGCCTGCGGGAAAGACTTGGGCGCCACAAGGGTGAGCCAAGGGCCTGAAGGGGGCAGATGTGGGGTGGATGTGGCATGTCTGGAGGAGCAAGAAAGCAGGGGGAGGGCCCCTAACTGGTCTCCCCATGGCAATGGTCAGAGGAGATTTGCTTTAGGCCTTCCTGGCATTGGAAGAAAGAGTTTGGATGTAGAAGCATAGTCAGAAGGGATCGCCAAGGGACATCTAGTCCAGCCCCCTGCAATGGAGGTCCGCCGCCACCCTGAGAGGGGACTCTTGCCAAAAAGGAGGAAGAGAAGCCTGGTGGCTGGATCAGAGCAGGGCCCAGCAAAGCGTGAAGGCAACAGCCCTCCTTGCATCTGGCACTCACAGGAAGACTGCCGTAGGACATGGAGGCTCCACCTAATGGTCACGGCTAGGGAGGCCATGTGCCTCATCCCCCTTTGAAGCCGACACGTCGCATAGCAGCCCTCAGAGACGCTGTCCATGTCAAGCCAGGCTTAGCTAGGAGAGGCCTCAGGAGGAGGCTGGATCTTGTGGAGGTGGAAGGGGAAGGGAGGACAAAGAGCCTTCAGCTGGTGATGGTGGGGCAAAGCCAGAACTTCAAAGGATCCAGTGGATCACCGGTGAAACTTGTCTGATTTGACTTGAAGGGTCCGCCATCACACACACCCCCACACCCCAGAGAGCTGCTGCTTCCCCTTCCAGAGTGTCCTGGGGGCAGCGGCTGCGACCCCCCCACCCTCCCCCCAGGGGCTGTCCGAGGGGGACTCTCACCCAGCGAGGCCAGCAGGTAGTGGTTCTCCTTCATCACGTCCCAGTACAGGTCCTTCTGCCACGCCGTCAGCTGGGCCCACTCTTCAGGTGAGAAGTAGACAGCCACGTCCTCAAACGTCACCTGGAAGGAAAGCAGGCCGTATCCTCTGTGTCAAGGGAGCCAGCACCCTTTGCCCACCCCCTGAAAATAAGCCTCTTCCAGAGGAGCAGGGAGAACGTGGCAGCTCAGAGCTTGGGCCGAGCGTCCCCAAACATCCGGAGCGAGGCAGAACGCACTGAGAGAGGGGAGGAAGCGCAGCGGCAGGACAGCCGAGGCTCGTCTGCTGCTGGGTGCTTTGGCATCTCTCCCACAAAGACCCCACGCCAACAGGGGAGGGCGCCATACACAAAAAGAGGAAGGCAGCCCTCAAAGGAGGAAGAGGCGGTGCAGGCGACACTCCGCAAAGGGCACAGAGAAGTCCCACCCGCCCAGGGTGCCGGCCGTGGGAGAGGCCAGCGGCCCCAGTCCTGCTCAGGAGGAAGCTCCCTGCGTCCCCAGCAGTGCTTCCTGCTCTGCCCTGCCCTGGACAGGGCTGCAGGATCAGGCCAAAGGGAGTCCCTCTAGCCAGCCTCCTGTTTTCAGCAGGAAAAACTCCCGAAAGAACCTAGGAGTCCAGACAGACTGCCTCTGGACCTGGAGGCTCCATAAGAAGAGAGGAAGAGCCCTGCTGAGTCAGGCCAATGGCACGTCTAGTCCAGCATCCTGTTCTCACAGGGGCCGACCAGGGGCCCATTACGGGAAACCTACAATATGGATTTTGGATTATAATATGTCGGATGGTTGTGACTACAAAGTTGTTTTTTGGCCTTGAAAATGGCTGAAGATTTGAGTGATGACGTCCTGAGAAAATACTAGACATACTGCTTGAAATGCAACAGATTGTCAGAGCATCAAATATGGTTCAGGACAGCTTTTGGAAAAAGGAAAACAATGTGCCAGTCCCACAGGAAACAGTGCTGGTGGAATGTGGGGAAGGAACAAATCCCACCACAGACTTTGTGCTAAAGGATTTACAACAAATAACAGAAAAGAGAGGCTTAACACCTGATGCAAAAGGACTATCCTGCAGAGAGGTGCTTACAGAGGTTATAAAGGATGGACTTGTCAAGAAGAAGAAGAAGAAGAAGAAGAAGAAGAAGAAGAAGAAGAAGAAGGATGGACTTGTCAAGAAGAAGAAGAAGAAAAAGAAGAAGATGGATGGACTTGCCAAGAAGAAGAAAAAGATGGTCAGAAAAATGCAAAAAGAAAGGGAAAGAAACAGAAACTTCAGGATTTGATTTGAATAAGGACAAAGTTATGAAGGACATCAAGCTGCAGAGCAAGAAAAGAGAATGCCTCATAGTTTTTATTGACTGTTGGAGCTGGACTAATGTGAGGGTGGGGGTGGGCTGAAAAGGATATATTTGAATCTGATTTTCTTTCTGTCTTAAAGGACTATGATGTTCAGATATGGTCACTGGCATAAATGATTATATGTTTAAATTAGGAGTTAAGTAGGGGGAAATTTAGCTAAAAACTCCGAGACCAGAGGGAGGTAAGGGTGTAAAAAGTATAAAATTAGGAGTTTGAAATTAGGTTAAAGTAAGGGAATTGGATAAGATTATAGGAAAAGAGCAGAAGTACCAAGATGCTGAGGTTTGGAAAAAGGAGTGTTTTAAGCAAAACGATTTTTGTATTTTATGATGTTTTAAAATTTAGGAGTATGAAAACTGTTAGAGAGGAATGATAATGAATTCAACAGAGGGGGACTTGAGGAAGTCAACCGAAATATGAAATTGAGGAAAGAAGGAATACCTGGCCCACAGAATTGGGCCAGGCCTAAGCAATGATAATAAATAATGTTAGCAAGGTTAAATGTACGATGGTTGTGACTACCCTGGTGAGAGAAGGGGATGAATGTTGCTTCCCACAGTGAGAGGGGGGAAGTATGAAAATTTAACTGTTATGGTATGTGCTTAAAATTGTATAATCAATAAAAAAATTGAAAAACAAAACAAAAAACAAAGTATTGGAGCCTCAGCTTCAGGATCTGTCCTTCCAGTGAGCACTCAGGGCTGATTTCCTTCAGAATGGATAGGTTTGATCTTCTTGCAGTCCATGGGACTCTCAAGAGTCTCCTCCAGCACCATAATTCAAAAGCATCAATTCTTTGGCGATCAGCCTTCTTTATGCTCCAGCTCTCACTTCCATACAAGGGATATCTCTTGCTTATTCCCCCTCCCTCCTGCCAAGGACCCCACTGCCCACTCCCTCTGCTCACCTGAGAGGCCCGCGGGGGGCTCTTGGCCGCCTGCTCCTGCTCCAGGAGCCCCCGAACTCGTTGGTGCCAGCACTCCCAGGTGCAGAGGCCCCGCCAGGCACCAGGCGGCTCTGGAGGGCGGGGGGACATCCAGGGGGGGCCTTTGCAGCCTAAAGAGCAAGCGGAGATAGGGTTGCCATATTTCAAAAAGTGAAAATCCGGACAAAACAGTTGTTGAGCTTTTTTTGTGCAAAACCAACACTGCCAACATTGGATTTTCCCGGACATTTCGCTGATTTTTGCCCAGACACAGCTTGCGAATGCAGTATTCTGGATTTGTCCAGGAAATTCCAGATGTATGGCAACCCGAGGTGGAGAGAGAGGGCTGCTCTAATGAGTCATTTCTTCCGTAAGATTTGCACAGTTAAAAAGGAAGAACCTCAAAGTGTTTGAACTCATAACAACCATCAGAGACTTTGGAAAAGCTAAAACAACAGACGCAAAGCAGATTAAAACTCCCATCGGCTTCCTGAACATCTGGGCAGGCTTATCTAAAACAGGGATGTTTTTAGCAGGCGCAGAAAGGAGCGCAGTGAAAGCGCTTGCTGGAAGTCAACAGGCAGGGAGTTTCAAAGTGTAAAAGATCTGCACTACAAGATCGAGTTCTTACAACGGCGGAGCAGGCATGATGTGGCCCTGCAGTGGAGCCAGTGCTGCCAAAAGAAGCAGCCGAGTCGCATCTGGGGGCTCAGGCAGGGACGCAGGCTTGCACTTTGGTCCAGCATTGCTCCAAGACGCTTCCATTTCATTCATTTATTTATTTCATAGAAATTATACACCGCTTTATTGTAAAACAAAACAAAACCCTCAGAATGTATCTTTTATATTTGATGTTTTATTTCGGAACATTTTAATGTAGGTTGTAAACCGTTTTGAAGGTTTTTGGTTACAAATAAAAAGTGCTTATACAGCCGTACCTTGGTTTTCTAACAGCTTAGTTCTTGAATGTTTGGGAACATTCTGTTCCGGTTTGGGAACTATTTTTGGAAGCTGCACGACCGACGGGACTTCTGCAGCTTCCGAATGGCTGCAGGAGCTTCCTGCAGCCAATCAGAAGCCGCACTTTGGTTTCTGAATGTTTTGGAAGTTGAACGGACTTCTGGAACGGATTCCGTTCAATTTCCAAGGTACGACTTTATTGTTTTACATTTATTATATACTAGCTGACCCGGGCCACGCGTTGCTGTGGCTGATTTTATGCTTATTACCATCAGCAGCAGCCGCAGCCAGAATAAACCCCCACCTACCCCCGGCGTCGTCGTGTGCACTTTGCACGCGCTCAGGTGCCCTCTCGCAGCCTGTGGCAGAAAAAGGCGAGGAAGGAGGCCTCTGACGCCGTCTGAGGGAAAAGCACTATGGAAACGCACAGATAAAAAACACACCTCGGGAGATCACTGAGGGACGATCACGGTGGCCATTTCCCGGCGTGCCTTGCCTGTGGCCTTTTCAAGGGGAAAAGTGGTAGTAACCCTCTACAGAGAGGATTTGATTCCATTTCCCAGAGTGCCTTGAGTGAGCAGTTGGTTGGGATAATAAGCCCACCGTTTCCCAGCATGCCTTGCGGTTTGGGCGAAAGAGCTTAGTTCACCCACAGGGCGCCTTGACTCCATTTCCCAGCATGCCTTGCTGGTCCGGCCTAGTTAACTGCGAGAGGCAGTGGCCTCCATTTCCCAGCGTGCCTTTGACAAAAGAGATATTTACATTTCCCTGTATCCCAGCCAATTTAATCACATCCTTGTCTTGCACTCAGGTACCAAGAAGCCACTAACATAATCAACCCCTCCTTCCTTGCAGAGAAACAGTTTGTCAGTTTGGGAGTGAAAATAGAGACAGGCCTGCTGTTGGTAGAGGGCGAGGTTTTGCTGTGAGGTCATATTTGTGCACCAATTTCTTGCTTTTTTAGCTGTAGTACCAGTATAGCCGTCGCTAGAGGGTGCTGTTTTGCTGGTGGTGTCATATGTGTGGGACAGAATTTTTTGCGGTTTTTCTTTATTTTAGGTATGACAGGCGTGGTTTTTCTGAATTTTTATTACGCCAGATCCTTCCTTGATGGTCATGCTACGCTGTGTCCTAAATTTGATGCGATTTGGTCCAGCGGTTACGGAGCACGGTGGGGTCTGCCGCGCACGCAATGGGAACATTTTTATATATATAGATTTATTGATATCCTGCCTTTTCCTCTGACAGGGACTCAAGCTGGCTTACAGATACCGTTATATAGAAATGAAATTAATAACATTAATAATTTTAATTGGATTTAGAATAAATGAGCAATTGTTCCTGTTGTGAAATTCATTGATGTAATTTTCCCTGGTGTAAAGCACTGTTCTGAATAATGCATTTAATAGGGCCAGGGGGGGGCACTGGGATGAGTTTATGGGACCGGGGGGGGCGGCCCCCAAAGTGTGGGAGGCTCTGATCTGAGGAATGGCTTTTCCCTTTTGCCCCTTACATTCAGCCCAGGTTCCAAGGATGCCCCAAAGTGGTACCTGGGCTGCTGCTGCTGCTGCAGGCTCCTTTGCCTGGTTCGTCCTGCATAGGGGGGTCAGCGATGGCTGCCTCTCTCTCGCCAGGGGGCTCCCCGATGTACATGTCTTCCTCCATTGCCCAGTCGGCCTCCCCTTGTTCCTGCTCATCCTCTCCCTCCTCCTCAAGGTCACAGGTGGCTGCACCTTTGGTGGATGCAGAGTCTGCCAAGGAGAAAGAAGCAGGGTCAGCAGTGCTCAAAATTCCCCAGGCACCTCCAGCTTTCTTAATCAGGTGAGCAGAAGAGCTTATTTACTGCATTTATCTCCCAAGGAGTACATGGTTCATGCTCCTCCTGAGTTAATCCCTACAACAACCCTGTGAGGTAGGCTTAGAGGTTGCGACTAACTCCAAGGTCACCCAGTGAGCTTCAGGACCGAGTGGGGATTCGAATCCTGATCTCCCAGGTCCTCGTCTGACACTCTCACCACCGCCCCACACTGCCCTAACCCTAACCCCACACTGCCTTCCTGGAGTTCTTCTGCTACGGGGAAGCTCTATAAATGAAGTCACCAAATAAATATGGGGAAAGCAAAATGTCACTTAGAGAAGGATCTGAAATATTCTCCTAATAATAATAATAATAATAATAAACTTTTATTTATATCCCACCCTTCCCAGCCAAAACTGGGCTCAGGGCGGCTAACAATCATCAAACCACATAACCATTGAACAAACAGTTAAAATACAGATATAAAATACACTTTAAAAACTTAAAAATTTAGAATTTTAAAAGTTGCACTCAAGTTAGCCCAAAAGCCAGACGGAACAGCTCCGTTTTACAAGCCCTGCGGAAGGGTGCCAACTCTTGCAGGGCCCTCGTTTCTTGTGGCAGATCATTCCACCATATCGGGGCCAGAACCGAAAAAGCCCTGGCCCTGGTGGCTGCCAACCTGACCTGACCTCCTTATGACCTGGGATCTCCAGAAAGTTATTACTTGATGACCTCAGGGTCCTACCCGGGGCATACCAGGAGAGACGGTCCCTTAAGTACGAGGGCCCTAGGCCGCGTAGGGCTTTAAAGGTTAAAACCAGCACCTTAAACCTGATCCTGTACTCCACCGGGAGCCAGTGCAGCTGATAAAGCACTGGATGAATGTGATCTCGCGGCAAGGCCCCCGTAAGGAGCCTCGTCGCGGCATTCTGCACCCGCTGGAGTTTCTGGGTCAGCCTCAAGGGCAGCCCCGCATAGAGTGAGTTACAATAATCTAGTCTGGAGGTGACCGTCGCATGGATCGCTGTGGCCAGGTCGGGGGGAGAGAGGTAGGGGACCAGCTGCCTAATACGGCGGAGATGGAAAAATGCAACCTTTGCTGTGGCTGCAACCTGCGCCTCCATGGAAAGGGAGGCGTCAAAGGTTACCCCAGACTCTTGACAAGAGGCGCTGGCACTAATTGAACGCCCGCAAGGGTTGGGGGTTGGCCCCCTAACCCCATGTCGCCCCGACCTAGCCAAAGGACCTCTGTCTTCGAAGGATTTAACTTTAATCGGCTCCCACGCATCCATCTAGCCACAGCTTCCAAACACCTGGCCAGTGTGTCTGGGACTATGTCGGGACGGCCGTCCATCAACAGATAAAGCTGGGTGTCATCAGCATATTGATGACAACCCATCCCAAAGCTCCGGACAATCTGGGTGAGAGGGCGCATAAAGATGTTAAAAAGCATCGGGGAGAGAATTGCACCTTGCGGCACTCCTTGAAGCTTGATTTTTTGGTTTTATTTTGTTCTGGGTGGTTTTATTTGATGTTTCAATGTGTTGTAAAGTACTTTGAGATTTTTTCTTTAAAATATAAAATGGTATAGAAATTGGGGGGGGGGGGTTCACAGATGAAAAAATGATGCCTAGACATTCCATTGTGGTGACCACAACTGAGGTTTAAGCTACCATTTGGCGATTAGCTTACATATCTGAGTTTCTAACTCTGGGGGTCAACGTCTGCGGCCTGAACCAAATAGTGGCCAGCTAGCAGCTTCTTGCGAAGTGGAAGAAAACAACATTCTGGGTCCCTGCAACCCCCACCGCCCCGACTCTGATCCTGGCTCTCCCTCCACCACATGGCTTGTCCTTTTCCTGCAGGTGTGGCAGCTGAGAGATCCGCCACACGGCGCTTCTCTGTAAGCAGCGTGGCATAGTGGTTAGCAGGTCAGACTGGGAGAGACCAGGGTTCCAATCCCCCCTCGGCCAGGAAGCTGTCTGGGGGTGACCTTGAGTCCAGTCCCTGCCTCTCAGCCAAACCTCCCTCACAGGGTCACTTTGAGGATACAATGGGGAGGAGGAGACCTCTGTACACCACTTGACCTCCCTGAGGAAAAGTGGGGTGCAAATGTAATAAACAACCAAACAAATGGGGGGCTCCAACCAGTAGTATGTTTCCAAAGAGAGAGGTGCTGGGCGGAAGCTTATCCGCAAGCCCCCCGCTTTGCCTTGTCTTAGAAGCCTTGGGGCTTCTAAAATCAAACACCCAAAAGATGTTATTTCAGAAAATGATCAATAAATAGTGCCCAACCTTCTAACTACTGCTAAGATTACAACAGCTAAAAATTCGGGTTGGGGAGCACATCTCCTGCTATGTCCGAATGCTAGGTCCTGAGTAATTATGATTTAGCTAACGTATTACAAAAGAAAGTGTGGAAACCAGGCTAACAGGTTCATGGGGGGGGGGAATGGGTATGGGGGGGAGGAACAGTTTGGGAAAACAAGCTCAAGGAACATGTCCAACCTAAGGTGGCTTTCAGGCTGCTGTGACCGCATCTCTTTGTCTTTGGTTTATTAAGAAATGATTTATACATAAAAAGAAGAAAAATAAATGAGAAGTCCCATGTAGTGTGGTGGTGGTGGGGACTCTTCCCAGTTACTCCCCAGAGAAGGGAGGTTCCTGCCTGCCCCCCAACCAGGGCACTTTGCACAGCACAACCTGCCCCCAAGAGGTTCTTCCCATGGAAAATGAGGGCACTTTGAAGCTGACATCCCTAGCCGCTCCCTAGCCCCCCTTTGGGGTGCAAAGACCCAACTCAACACTTGCTATTGTGGCAATCCTGGGTGTGTGCAGGCCGACTCCACAGGGTTTTTCCCTAAGACACCACCCTGCCCATGCGCAAACAGCAGCCATCCTTCTGAGACCCAGAGCAGAGGCCATTATTCTGCCGCTGTCACCTCTGTCTCTGCACAGGCAGGTCTCTGTGGTGCTGCAAATCTGGAAAGGCCAAAGGAGTCTGGAGAAGGGTGCGCAAGTGTTGGTACGGCACTCTAGGAAGCACTGGAGCCACAGTTCCTGCATTGCAGGGGGTTGGACTGGATGACCCTCAGGGTCCCTTGCAGCTCTACAAGCCCATGACTCTGGGCCCCTGAGGAAATGAACACCTGCAGCTGAGCTGACATTGGCACCCAGGAGCCCCACCTCAAAGTGGTCCAGTCTGGGCAACCGAAGATGCCCAGATGCCCCTCAAAGAGCACCCCACCGCCTCACAGCCCGGCAGCTCTCCCAGACTGACAGACCAAACCCAGAGCATTTGTCCTGATGCCAGAGATGGACAAAGGGGCATCTGAGCTGCCTGCATCACGCCCTCCCCCCGCTTCATTATAAAAGCCATGTGACTGTCACCAGATTGCACCGCAAGGAAGCCAACAGCCTCCCCTGTAAGTGCAGTGCTGCAAGTGGGGGGGGGGGCTGAGTCTCGTTCACCTCTCTGCTCCACAGCCTGAGTTTGAACCCGAGATGTGACTCCTCCTCCGCTGACGCCTCCAGAGATTAGGAGAGGCTCAGCTCCTTCCCACACATCCTGCAAAGCCATTCTCATGAGGCAGAGGCGGTGGGAGCCTAAGAACCCCCAAAGAGCCTGGCTGGATCAGGTCAAAGGGGGACAATCAAGTTGAGCGGCCAAATATCCCTCCCTGCCTCTGGACCTGGAGTTCCATGAGAACATAAGGAAAGCCTGCTGGATGAGGCCAGGGGCCCGTCTGGCCCAGCCTCCTGTTCCCTCAGGGGCCAACCAGATGGGAAACTCACAAGCAGGACCTGAGCCCAAGAGCAACTCTCCCCTCCTGGGATTTCCAGGAACTGGGATTCAGAAGCCATTGCTGCCCATGGCTGGGGAGGCAGAGCAGAGCCATCCAATGAGGAGTCGCCCAGAGCCCTCTTCTCCTCCATGGATTTGTTTAACCCTCTTTTAAGCCACCGAGGTCAGTGGTCCTCAATGTGTCCTGCAGGAGGGAGTTCCACAGTTTAGCTGGGCGCCATGCAAAGGGGGACTGTGCAGCTGCCGCGTAAAAATGGGGTGGATAAGTGACTGCTGGGGAATCCCATCTCAAATCCAGAGGGAGCCCAGCTGAACCCCATGCGCAGCAGGAGGCGTCTCTGCCTGGCTTCTGGCAGTGCCAGGGCTTGGACTTGGCCCTCTGCCTCCCCCACAACCACTATCCAGACCCACAGACTGTCCCAGCACATCTGCCCCCTAAGTGCTGACTTTAGCAGCTCTCACCTGGGCAGCAAAAGCCCCTGTGAGGAGGAGGAGGAGGAGGAGGAGGCAGCCGCCCCTCCCCCCGCCTGTGATGCCCCCAAAGGAGCAGAAGGAAACTTCCGCTTGTTCTGGGCTGCTTTATCCCAAGGGTGTCTGGCCTGGCAACCTCTGCTCCTCAAACGTGCCTGGAGGAAGCCCGGTGCTGGGGCGCAGCAGGTAAAACCCCTTCCGACTTAGCTCCCAAAGGTGTTACTTGGCCTCTGGGAGCCTAACTCACATCCAGGCGGTTGCCCAAGTTGGCGGTGCTTGCATTCCCTTTCCGAAAGAGAAGGCTGGGAACAGCTGTCCCCATTGATTCATTGCATTTATATCCTACTTGTGTCTCCGAGGAGCTCAAGGCAGAGTGCATAGTTCTCCTTCCTCCCGTTTGATCCCCACAGCAACCCTGCAAGGTAGGCTGGGCTGAGAGGCAATGACTGGTTTCTAAAGGAATCCCCAGGGAGCTTCATGGCCAAGCAGGGATTCGAACCCTGGTCTCTCCCAGGTCCTGGCCTCGCATTCTAATCACTAGGCCACGCTGGCGCCTGATCAAGAATAGCTGGACAACAGGAAGCAAAAGGGAGTCAGATTTATGCTGCAGGGGAGGGTGAAAGATCACATAAGGCATGCAGAAAGTGGCTAGAGAGAAGTCTCTCTCGCCCCACTCTTAAAATACTAGAACCTGATGGGTCTTCCAGCAAAACTGAACATTGGAAGATTCAGGACAGATCAAAGAGGGCAATTCTTCACACAGCACACAGATAAACTGTGGAACTCGCTGCCACAAGAAGTACTGATGGCTACCAAACTAGACAGGACTGAAAGAGGACTGGACAAATTCATGGAGAAAAGGCTAGGCATGAGGACTACATTTCGACCTCTGCTGTCAGAGGCAGCAGGATGCCCACTAAGGCCAGTTGCTGAGAATCACTGGGAGTTGGGCAGGGGGAAGAATCATAGAATAGGAAGGAACCCAAGGGTCATCTAGTCCAACCCCATGCAACGCAGGAATCTCAGTTAAAGCATCCAGGAAAGATGGCCAGCCAACCTCTGCTGAAACACCTCCAAGGAAGGAGAGTCCACCACCTCTCGTGGGAGTCAGTTCCACTGCCAAACAGCTCTTACTGTCAGAAAGCTTTTCTGAAGGTTTAGTTGGAAACTCCTTTCTTGTAACTTGAAGCCATTGGTTCGAGTCCTACCCTCCAGAGCAGGAGAAAACAAGCATGCTCTCTCTTCCCTGTTAAGGTATTTAAAGATGGTTCTCATATCTCCTCTCAGTCTCCTCTTTTCCAGGCTAAACATACCCAGCTCCTTCAACCGCTGCTCATAAGGCTTCGTTTCCAGACCCTTGACCATCTTGGTTGCCCTCCTCTGCACACCTTCTAGCTTGTCAACATCCTTCTTAAATTGTGTCCAGAACTGGACACAGTATTCCAGGTGTGGTCTGGCCAAGGCAGAAGAGAGTGGGGCTTCCCTTTTCAACTGTACTGCTAGTAAGCCAGGTGTCCCCCATCCTGTATTTGTGCATCTGGTTCTTCATGCCTAAGTGCAGAACCTGACATTTGTCCCTATTGAAATTCATTTCTGCAATCTGTTAAAGTCATTTTGAATTCTGATTCTGTCTTCTGCGGCATTAGCTACCCCTCCCAGATTGGTGTCATCTGCAAATTTGATGTGCATCTCCTCAATTCCTTCATCCAAGTCATTTATTAAGACGTTAAGCAACAACGGGCCCAGGACAGAACCCTGCGGCACCCCACTTGTCACTTTTTTCCAGGATGATGAGGAACCATTCATGAGTCCTCTTTGGGTTCGGTCAGTCAACCAGATAGAAATCCACCTCAGTTACCTCATTCAACCCACATTTTACCAGTTCCCTCACAAGAATACCATGGGGGACTTTGTCCAAAGCCTTACTGAAATCAAGATACACTCTGTCCACAGCATTCCCCTGATCCACCAAGTTTGTAATTCCATCAAAAAAGAAAGAAAGAAAGAAAGAAAGAAAGAAAGAAAGAAAGAAAGAAAGAAATCAGATTGGTCTGGCATGACTTATTTCTGAGAAGCCCATGCTGGGTCTTAGTAATCACACCATCCTTTTCTAAATGCTCACAGATCAAGTGGTGAATGATCTATTCTAGGACCTTCCCTGGTATTGATGTCAAGCTCACCGGTCAGTAGTTACCTGGGACTTCCTCCCCCCCCCCCTTTTGAAGATGGGGACAACCTTTGCCTGCCTCCAGTCTGCAGAGACCTCGCACAGTTGCTACTGTGACCTTCCTGCCCTTCTGTGGGCTTCTTCCCACTGAGACATGTGGTTGGCACCTGTGAGAACGGGAGGCTGGACATTTAACTTACGTTGTGAAATGCCCTGTAATCTTAAGGGGAAGAGCAGCATATACCGGTAAATTTAATAAATATGAATGATAATGTGCTGTTGTGGGCACCTGTCTGTCTCGAGACAGAGTGAAGAAGTCAAGCAAGCAGCACTGAAGTGACCTCTCTGGAGTGCACCCCATGGCATTGTGCATGGAAGTCCTGGGCTGCCCAAACCCCCGAGTCGGCCTGGCTGATGGGGTCCAAAAGAAAACAGAGCAAGATGTTGGGCACCAGCTGAGCTGCAGGAGTTGCTGGAAGGAGGCATGCAAGGCGCCATCCAACTGTCTTAGGGACTCCACTCCAGAGGCTGACTCTACATGGCGCAAAGGCTGCTGCTGCTGCTGCTGTAGGCCAGGCTTTTGCCACGCTGGCACCTTCCATACCTTTTGGGCTTTGCATAATCGTAGCCTTGGAAGGGACCCCAAGGGCCATCTAGCCCAACCCCTTGCAGTGCAGGAATCCCTTGTGGTCTGCGCACTTTTCTCTGCTTTGGCTGGAGGTGAAGCTCCTTCTGGAGTCAAAGCAGCTGGCACTCCTAGCCTCTGGATGAGTCACCCCGGGCGCCTTCAGGCAAGTGCCTCAAGCAAGGAGGGGCTCAGAGGCTCCATCCCCAGTGACTCACGTGCTCCTTCGGCAGCGCCATTGAAAGCCACTCAGAATGTGTGAACACACCCGGAGTCGGCCCTCTTTCTCTGGGCGCAGCTTCTGCACCTCTCTCTTTATGCAACCCACCACAATGCATTTCTCAATGCAGGTAAATCCTGCAAGAAAGTCATGGGGTGTTTTCACTCCTCCTCCCCCTCCTGCAAGGGATTCAAGGGCATCAGGAAGCAAGCTCTAGAAGGGGTGGGGTGGGGGACAGGTTTTCACAGCACTTCCAAATCCTGATGGGATGCATCACTTTGCGTGCATGCCCAGGTGCATGATGAGCATGTTCATGCACACACAGCAAGGGCCGCGCATCAGCCTGAAGCAGGAAAGGGCCTCTTCCCCAGGATGACTTCCATGCTGGGTGTTTAACGTCACAAAGCTCTGCTGCAGCAGAGAAAGAGACTGCCTGGAGGAAGCACCCCAAAGGTGGAAACCAACCTGCCCCGCGGGGTTTGTTCTTGACAGACAGGCCTTTCCTCCAAGGATGACTGGGGGATGCCTGGGTCCCAAAGAGCAAGGAGAAGCCATCGCTCGGGTGTGGGTGGGTGTTGGGGATTCCCTTTGGCTCCCCTGGCAGAGTTCAGTTTGGGAGAGGAGGGTCAGCCCAGAGGCTGCTCCTGCTGCGGAAGAGGCTGTGTTCGGGGTGTGTGGCAACTGCTTCTGCTCTGCTCCTCTTGCATGGGGCCCTGGGCTACTTTTTCATACAATTGTAGAGTTGGAAGGGACTCTGAGGATCATCTAGTCCAACCCCCTGCGATGCAGGAATCTCTGCTCAATAATCCCTCATGGACGGTGACCCAACCTGTTGGGGGAACCTCCGAGGAAGGAGAGTCCGCCACCGTCTGAGGGAGTTCGTCCCACTGCCAAACAGCTCTGACCAACTGACTGAGCAGCACTCCACAAAGGGAAATATCAGACTTTGGCTTTGGGGCCACACAAAGATTCTGCATCCCACTGGATGGGACGGGGGGCTGGATGGTGTACAGAGATGCCCAGGGCAGGTGAAGCCCCACCCTCAGCCCCTTCCCTTCCATTAACCAAGCACTTCCTGACCCTCTTTCCCACGCACCTCCCCTCTCCCTTCATCATCCACTGTGCCCACCCCCCACCGGCCGACTCACTCACCCCTTTCCTTTCTGAGGGGCTAGTTGCCCCTTTCACCCCTAGCAGCCCTCAGAGCTCTGCTTCCATCCATCTGTTTGTCTGTCTGTCCGCCTGCCTCTTCCTCTCCCTTATAGCTTTCCCACCTGGGGAGCGAGGTCACACCTGCCCTTATTCACCCCACATCGTTGAGCAACCACCAGGATGTGTGAACCTGCCAGCATCAGTCACCAGGCAGTGAGTCACCAGAAATCTCTGCCTCCAGCCATGCCAGGCAAACGTCCCCAAAGTGCCAAGCCATTTATTTGTGGGCTTTCAAATGTGTCTGACGATGCAGGCAAAGAAGAGCCATCATAGCTAGTGGCCATTGAGAGCCCTGTCCTCTGTGGATTTGTCCAGTGCTCTTTTAAAGCCATACCTGCCTCCTGAGACGGAGAGTTCCACAGATTCACTGTACAGTGTAAAGGACTTTCTTCATCTGTCCTGGATATCCCAACATTCAGCTTCCTTGGATGTCCACGATTTTTTATGTGACGAGAGACAGAAAAACTTTCCTCTCTCCACTTTCCCCAGGCCACACATCATTTTATAAACCGCTATCATGTTGCCTCTCTGTTTCCTATTCTCTAAACTGAAAAGTCCCAAATGCTTTCCTCTGTCCTTAAGACACCCACAGAGGCCAGGCTGTCCTCAGCAGACATTCAAGCCCAGCCTCCTGGCCTGAAAACAGGACGCAAAAGCCCTGAGCTGTCCTTCCATGTGGAAGCAGGAGCGCAGCCGGGCCTCCTGCCCCATGAGACTTCCTTGCTTCGAGCCATGGCGTCTCCCAAGGGGCCACGAACGAGCCCCTTCCCCGCTGCCATCCAGTGGCAGTCAGGCCAAGCTCCCGCCTCGCTGGGTCTGGGAACCCCTGAGGGGGTAAAGAACCCCCTGCTTTCCAGGGTGAGGGCAGTTCCTGCAAGGGAGGAAGCCAGGCCGCCTCCATTCCCTCTGCAAGGAAGGCTGTCTCCATGGCAACCGGCCTGGAGTCCCGGCCTGGGCCATGGAGGGAGCCCAGCACTAGGCCGGCTTCAGTCCCTTGTCAGGCCTGGAAGCCTAATCGGTGCAGAGTGAGGCCTCCCTTGGGCACCTGACGGAAGATCTGGGGCACGTCCGCAAAGCAGATTCAATCCACATTCACCCTGCAGAATCTGCCGGGTCTTGACGCTTAACCAAAACATGGCTTTGACTCCTTACAGGCCCAAAGCGAGTGCCAAAAGGAGAGGCCAAGGTCTTCCATTTCTCTTTAGCAACCGGGTTTAGAGGGGCTAAAAGAAGACGACGACCCTCCAATGTAGGACAGAGGGAGGGAGAAGGGGAATCCTCCTTTCTTGCCGGTTTGTGGTCTAAAACAGCCACCTGCCGAGGACCAAGTCTCTCTGCCCAAGGCAGCTGCTTCTTGCGACTCTGAATGCAGATTTTCCCACTGAGGTATCATAAAACACCTGCACAAAACCCATTGCACAAAACAGCTCTTGCTTCAAACCTAAAGATAGTCAGAATTTAAAAGCTAAGTAGCAGGGCTGGAAGGTTTGGTCAGTCAGCACTCAAATAAAGGGGTGCACACAAGCCACCAAAGAAAGAAACCCACAAATCTAAGTATTGAGTGGCGCATGTCGGCAACTGCCCCCCCCCAGGAGATACAGGCCCTGTGCCTCATAGACGACCCAAGTGTACAAAACAAGCCCATTGCAAGCGTACCTTTGTGTAAGGTGAAGGGGGGGTTGTGCCTCCTGCACACCTTCATCCAAACTCAGGCCAACAAGGTGTACACCCTGACACACCGTGAGTGTGTGAAGGGAGCCCCTAAACTCAGGTTGAGCATTTTGTGGATGGGGCTGATGGGCCCCCAAATGGTAGCCAACCCTGGTCTCCACTAAGCCCAAGTTCAGACCCCACCATCCAGCTTTTAGAATGTCTTAAATTATTATTTTTTCCTACTGATAATTTTATTTTGTTCTCTTTCTTGTAAACTGTTTGAATTTTTTTTTTTTTAACAATCAAGTAGTGTATATATTTTATAAATTTTATAAATAAATCACCCACGTTGAAGGATTTTGTCCAACTCAAGAAGTTGGGGGGAATGACATTGCAACTCCCCACCCTTGGAAATCTGTAGAAATAGTAAAATCCCCCCTAAAACTAAGGGAACTGTATATCAGAAGAGCCAGGATGGGTCTGTGAAAACAAGTCACAGGTGGTTTATTTGGTTCCTCCTTTTTTGGTTACATTCACACATAACGTACCCCCCCCCATTTCACTATAAATTAAATACAATATTCTTTTGATTTTAAATATAGTGTGTAGAGGGGGGTTGGGATGTGTGTAGGGATCTTAGAGTTGGATAAAGAGGGACTGTCAATGAGGCCATTCCCCCTCCTTCCCATCCTGCCCCCCCAACCGCCACATCTTATCTTCCCCACTAAGGAGAGCTTTATTTAAATGGGCATCCAATTTATCCTCCCTTTCTGATTCACTCCCTGCTCTTCCTGGACCCATTTTAGTGGCCAGACTGCCTGTCAGCAAAACTTTACTGACACCTTGCTAGTCTGTGTGTCTGTGCAAAGCGGGTGCCTCGGACCCTGAGCTCTTCACGCAGCAGACACCCCCATCTCTCCCCCCCAAAAAAACTATCTTTGATATAGAGAGAAAAGAGGGTGTTTTCCTCACCTAGTGGGGCCACTGGCTTGCGATTTTCCAGCATCACCTCCCTCTGCATTTGGACCCCTTCTGCCATCCTTTTGCACCTCCCGCGGGAAAACAGGTCTGAGTGTCCTTGAAGCACCTGCAAGATAGAATAATAGAATTGCAGAATTGGCAGGGTCCCAGGGTCATCCAGTCCAACCCCCTACGAGACAGGAATCTTAGCTATATTCTACATGGCAGATTACATCAAGCAGGCACAGCGACCAGCACCCCACATTTTGTAAGTGGGCTGCAAAAGACATCCTGCTCTGATCAACTGAACTGGAATTGTTACAGGGGACACATAATCGCTGCTCTGCATTTGTAAGACTTCAATCTTGTAGTGTGGCAGCACCCACACTGTGGAACTCCCTGCCTCTTGACACCAGGCAGGTGCCTGCTAAAAACATCATTGTTTAGACAAGCCTACCTAGATGCTTAGGAAGGTGATGCGAGCTTTAATCTGTTTTCAATTATTGCCATTTTAACTTTTTGAAAGTTTTCCATTATGGTTGTTATTTTTCCTTATGGATAATTTTGCTTTATATTTTTGTAAACCACTTTGAGAGTTGTTGTTTTTTCTTTTAACAATGAAGCGCTGTATAAATTTTATGAAATAAATAAAATGAATAAAGAAGCTGAGCAGCAGCCATCCTAAGCCACCCACTCCTTCACGTGAGGTTTATCCTCTCCCCCACCCCTTTCTTCCTCTCAACCTACCCCTGCTCAAAAAAGTCAAGCAGCATCCTGATTGGAGACAAAAGGGGTGCACACCAAAAAGCATGCCCTTCTATTCCAGATTAATTTCAAAATAACCAACAACCTCTTCTTATAAATGCAACAATACAGATTTAACAGGCACAAACAATCCAGCTCCCAGGAGACATGATCTTGGGTGTGCACCCAAAATGGCACTTGAACTCGCATCTTTCAAGGTCACAGCTGCTGGCAAAGGCCGGGGGGTGGGGCTGCAAGGGGTGGATGAGCCAGCAAAAGGGCCTCTGACACAGGGGGACACCCCCAGATCACAACCCCTCTCCTCTACTTTTAAGGGGCTGTTTGCAAACTGAAGTTTCTGGCGTGAACCTGAAAATGCAAACATCCTGACTGAATGCATCTTCCAGTTGCAAACTCAGATTTGTCCCATGTAATGTGTCAAATGTGGCCCTACAGGCAGAGGGGCGCCTGTGTCAGGAGAGATATTTATCATCTTCATGTGGGCAAAACGGACCCACTTGCCACGTAAAGGCCTTGGCTAGGTTGTTCTACTCTCTCTCTCACCTTTTTATTCCAAATCAATTAAGTCCTGCATCCATTCTCCTGGCCGAGCTCTCCACGCACATGCAATGTATTGTTTGGGACCTGTGTGCGAACTCTCCTGCCCCTTGTGCCCTTGACCTGCCTGCCTGGAAGAATGTCAAAATCCACTTGCAGGCTGAGGTCCTTGACTGGCTTGAAATAGATTTTGAAGTGTTTGCAGGGCAGGAAGAGAAGCCCTGCCAGATTTGGGGGGCATAGTGGGGGGCTCGGCCACGTCTCACCCCCCCCCGCACTCTGAGGAGGGCTGTGCAAGAGATGAGCTCCGCTTCTTCAGCCCTGGATGCAGCAGCAGGTATGTGCCCAGCCGCCCCGAAGGGCGACAGCGAAGCCCCGACCCCGCCGCGCCCGCCCTGGGGGTCGCCCGGCAGTCGCTGACCCCGCCCCCTCCTCCCTTCACCCGGCGGCGGCGGCTGTCACGGGCTCGCTGCGCCCGGCGCCCTTGGGGGTGGGGTGGGCGTGGGGTGCCGCCGGGGCTGCTGCCCTCCTGCGCCCCCCACCCCGCCCGGCTCGCTGTCGGCGGCGACCCTGCCGGGATCAGGGGCCGCCTTTGTTCTGAGGCCGCCCCCCCCCGCGACACCCACGCAGGGAGGGGAGGGGGCGTTGCGGGGGCAGAGGCGGCGGGGGTCAAGCCCCAGGGCGGGGGGTCAGCCGCCGATCGGCCCAGCCTGCCCCCCCCCGGAGGGGTGGGTGGGGAGGGGGCGCCCCTGTTCCTCTTGTGCGACTCCCGGGGGGGTGGCAGAGGGGCTGCTGCCCCGCGCAGAGGGCGGAGGGGACCCACCTGGGGGAGGGATCGCCGAGACCCCTCCCTGCCTCCCTCCCTGGCCCGGGCTGCGGGGGCTCCTTCGGCGGCGACGTCTCCCTTCTTCGCTTCCCGGGGAGGTCGCAGTCACGCTCCTTGGCCGCTCAGGCCCCGCCCCCGCCGCGGTGCACGACGGGACTTGGAGTCCTGCCCCCTCGGAGACCCGGCCGGAGGGAGCGAGGCGCTCGCCTGGCCGCCTTCGGGTTCTGGGCTCCGGAGCCCGAGGCGAGAGGGCAGAGGAGTCCGGCCGGGAGAGGCCAAGGCCGGGGAGGGAGCCGGGACCTTCCGCTGGCTGCTTGCCGCCCGGCCCAGCTGGACATGGAGGCCTCGGCGGCAGCCCTCGGGGATCCTCTGGAGCCCCTTCCCGCAAGAAGACAGTGGCCAGAAAGGGCTGGGAAAGGCTTCCGAGCCGGTCTCAAGGAAAGTCTCTCTCCGGAGCAGGACATCTGCCCCCAAGCGCTTGCCGCCTTCCTTGATGGACACCAACAAGAGGACCCATTGTTAGTTTTTCTTCAAACCGCACCAGGAATCGGTGTCTTCCCACAGCTGTCATCCTTCTCTTGTGATCGCCTGTGCTATTTAACACAAGAATAGGAGAATAGCCTGCCAGATCAGGCCAATGGGAAACCAGTGAGCTAAACCGGAACCCCAGACCCTCTCCCCTCCTGGGGGTTCCACCAACTGGGATTCAGAAGCATTGTTGCCTGACTTTGGAGGCAGAGCCATCCTGGCTAGGAGCCTTCAAATGGACATGAATTTGCACAAAGCCACCCAAGTTGGTGGCCACCACTGCCTCCTGGAGGAACAAGTTCCAGAGTTTAAGTATGTGCTGTGTGAAGAAGGGCTTTCTTTTATTTCCTGAATTTTCCAAAATTCAGCTCCACTCCATGTCCACAAGTTCTAGTGCAATGAGAGAAGGGGAAACATTGATCCATTCTCCATGCCATGCAAAATTTTATCAACTTCTATCACGTCTCTTCTCACTCGCTTCAGGGGCGTACCCAGGATCAAAACTAGGGGGGGGCAAGCCATGGTCGTTCAGGTTTGCTTTGAATGGACGCTGATCATTTTTGCTTCTAGGGCTGCCTTCTAGGGGGGGCAGCTGCCCCCTTCTGCCCGCCCCCCCGGGTACGCCCATGACTCGCTTGTTCTCTAAACTAAAAAGTCCCAAATGCTGCAACCTAGCAGCTGCAGGAAAACGTGAGGAGAGGCTGACCAGGGGCCTGGATGCCTCCTCATCCTGAATCAGTGCTTGGAGGCTGGACGAGGCCTAATAAAGCCAAAGTTTCGAGGCAGCTAAAAACACTTCAGACACACCATCCAAATGCAAAAATACTGTATTTGAAAAACAAGTTTAAATTACATAAAGCTCTGTTCAGTGCTGGGACTCAGGCAGAGTTGGGGGGGTATTTTATAACACTAGACAGATTCCAGGGCAACAGGCTCTGGACTTGGCCCTCTGCACCCCTGCAAACCAATTCGGGGATTGCATCAGAATCCAAATAAGCTCCTGAGTGAAATGGGGGCAGATCAGGCAGAAATACTTCCTCAAGGGCAACAAAACAAGCTTTCCTGCTTCAGACTCCATCTTTGGTTTGGCGTCGGATCAACTCTGCATAGATGCCACCCTTCCGTAGTAGATCTGTGTGTGTCCCGGACTGGAAGGAGAGAAACAGGGGGATCAGGAAACAAAAGCAGCACTCAACAGAAAATGCCAAGAGCTGCATAGATCCTACCAATCAATACGACACAAGCACCTTTCTCCTACAAAGAATAAGAGGAGCTTAGATTGGCACCTTCTATCATGTCCTCTAGCATGGAAGTCAAGAGATTTTTGTTACATCAAGCATTTAGTGCATTTTAATCTTGCCCGTTCTGCCTCTGTTTCATTATGACTTGTTTTAATCCTCACTTATTTAATTGTAGTAATATTTAAATTGCTGTAAAATGCATTCAGGCAGAAAAGTGGTATATAAATGTTTCTATAAATGAACCGGGACTCCAGCATGCTGTTTTATAATTTAATAGCAAATTTTACTCTATTTCTTTCGGGCTCAATCGGTTTCCTCTCCCAATAGGTGTTGCTTTGGTACAGCAAACTTGAGAAATATCTGCAGGTCTGAAGGCTTATTCTGTTGTTGTTTTTGTATACACCTGAATGTTGAACAAAACTGTCACAGAACTTCCATACACCTTGCCCTTCACTTTTGGCAAACATTGTTACAGTATTCTCGATAACCATGTATGTGTACCTACAGTAGCACACACTTACACTTAGCAGGGACAGGAAAGGCCTCTCTCGACGGCCTAAGTTGCTGCCAGTCAAAGGAGACCACAGTGGGACAGATGGTACAGTGCCTGCTTAAACTGCAGGTGCCAGAAGGGGGCAGCAAACTAACAAAGTGGGTTTCCCAGGAAGGGGATGGGGCCAGAGTTGAGCTTCGTGGTCTGCTGTTCCCAGAGAGTGCTGGCGAGAGGTGAGCAACTGCAGTCCTTCCCATCTAGCAGCATAAAGCTTTAAGTGCACACTGTGGGAAGGAGCTGCACACCTGGCTACAGAGTTTCATACTCTGTACCACTTGTTTAGGCTGGTGTTGAGTGAAGGTGGAGAAGTTTGCATTCTGCTATTAACACATCCTGCAGCAATGAGTTCCAGAATTACTGGTAAGATATTTATCTATTAACCTTTGTAAGCCCAGAGAAATCAATGGGTTTAGGAATGCCCAGCTGCATTGGTCTGGGGCCCAAGGATGCTGAAATCCACAAAGTGCCCCCAAATCCAGTTCTCATTAGCAGGTCCCCCCTTTGTTCTTTCCCAAGCTGGGAGAGGCCCCAAGTGTTCACCGCAACTCCCCACTCCTCCCAGGACTGCAGTCAAGGCTGTTTGCCGCCTTCCTCCCCTGCTGCCTCACCTCAGCCGCATGACCCTTGGACAGCACCACAATGAGGTCTGCATCCTTCACTGTGCTGAGACGATGGGCAATGACCAGCACGGTGCGGCCGGCGACTGCCCGGTCCAGGGCTTCTTGCACCACGTGCTCCGACTCCGCATCCAGGGCGCTCGTGGCCTCATCCAAAATCAGCACTTTGGGGTTCTTGATGAGGGCCCGGGCAATGGCCACTCGCTGCTTCTGCCCCGCAGACAAGGTCACCCCACGCTCACCTGGGATGGGAGAGAGAACACAGAGGGGAGATGAAGGGGAAGCAGACAGCCAGGACAACTAAGTGTGTCCTCTTGACGTGGCCCCTGTTTCCCTCTCCACAGACTACTCCCCTGGAGTTGGCACGGCACAGGACAGAGAGGGGGGCATGCAGATGTGCCCCTTTCCATCCTATAGGAGGTTGTAGCATCATGGGAAAACCTCGTGGTCAAGGCCTGAATCTGGCACCAAGTGACACCAAATCTGGCAGCCAGAAATCTACAGAGATGAAAATAATTGCCACAAAATAGCCCCAGAATGTGTTACCCCGAGGATGCCACTTCCAATCCCTCTACCTTGTCTTCTAGAGGTGTTTGTGAACCCAGTTAGAGCAGGAACCAGTCATTTAGCTGAACTTTTCAAAAAGAACATGGAATAAAGCACAACAAAATCTGCCTTGTGCTGAGGCTGGAGGGGAACTGCAGTCTGAGTTCAGAAAAAAAGATGCAAGAAGGAAGAGGAGTAGGAGGAGTCTGTGGAACAACCAGGAGAGGTTGCCAGGTTTAAGAGGATCCAAATCAGGACTCTTGCCCCACTCCCCCTGCTTGGCAGAGGGTTGGACTGGATGGCCCTTGTGGTCTCTTCCAACTCTATGATTCTATGATTCCACAAACATTTTCTCGAAACCTTGATGCCCACACTATGGTGGAAGCTGGCAAGTAGATCTGTCAATCAGGGAGAGAGTAGATTTTTTTAAAATGCCATCAGTTTAACAAGAACTGCCTGTGGGTTAGACAGGGACCTGGGATTAGAGAGAAGGACTTTCTGTCTGGGTGGGTGGAAGGTGTCTCTGGCTATCTAAATAGACTCAGAAAGGTCTGACCGTCAGAGTGAATGGGCTCTCAAATACAGATAGGGATTGTCTGTGGGCAGACAAGGTTCCGTCTACCAAGGGGAAGGTTAGGATTCCAGAAGGGGCTAGGAGTCTTTTCCAGGTAATGCAAGACAACGGCCGTCCTAGAAATAATTTAACTGTCCAGTGACAGATTTGCAGCATGAAATTATGGAAGATCTTAAATATATTTGTAAAGAGTGTTTGTTTGAAACAAAGTGTTGTGCCTTTCAGAAAAGTAACCACAAAGTTTGCTTTGACTCACCCACAACAGTGTTGTAGCCATCCGGGAAGCTGCGGATGAATTCATCCGCATTGGCAAGGCGAGCAGCGGCGTAGATCTCGGCATCCGATGCAGTAGGCTTGCCGAAGCGGATATTATCCATTATGCTTGTGCTGAACAGCACAGGCTCCTGGGGAGGAGGAGGAGTGAAGCCTCAAGATGCAGGGAGAAGCTTGAGCCCAAGGAAAACATCTCCTACAACTGCTGCTGTTGTCGCCTCAGCAAAAACACCAGCACCTCCTACCTCGAGATCATTCATATTCTTACTCCAGCCCAAGACATCTTCTTTAAGACCACCAGCACTGCCTTGCTGCAGCAGGCTGGTGGTGGATGTGACCAGCTACTCCTATGTCTCCCATGACCACCAGTTGGTCCAGAAAGCCCCTAAGCAGACTGCACAGCAGAGGCAGTCATCCTCACCACATGCTGGAAGCTGCTGCTGAGCAGGGAGGTCCCATTCCCACAGTAGCTCTACAACTTTCAATCCTTGTTGCTTTTTTAATACCATTTTATTATCTATATTATGTTTTATATTCAGTTTCTGCATCCTGGTATTCTCTGAATGCACAATTTCACTCTGATATGCTCTGAATGCACAGTTGTCTATAAATTCTGAAATGCATTGAATAAATAAATCTTCAGCTATCACAATCAACAGGCAAAGAAAAACCTATCCTATGAAAAAGAAACCAACCCTTAAAAAAAATCTAGGTTGGTGGCCATCACACCAGCCAGTAACACTCAATTCCATACATTAATTGCATGTCACTTAAAGAATCTTTCTTATGGTTCTCTGCTAATCAGGTTCACTGTCCTAGTGGTTTGGGAAAAAGAAAGTTACTTCCTCTCTCCCCATGATTTGTGACTGCATGCAGCATTCCCTTCTGTTTGCCCTCTTTTTTCATCTTAGAAAAATACTCCACTGCTTTCAGTCTTCTGCAGGTGATTTCTCTATTCCACTCGACTCTTCAGCCACCAGCACCTCCACTCCACCCACACTTCTCACCTGGTTAATGAAGCCAATGATGTCCCCACGGAGCCAGGTGGTATCAAGAGTGCAGATATCACGGCCATCCAGAAAGATTGCACCCTCCGTGGGCTCATAGAACCGCTCCAAAAGGGCTGCCACAGTAGACTTCCCTGGGCAGAAGAAACAGAAGTCACCAAATGCTCCTTCCCCAGGCGATGCAGAGCATGCGCCACACACACACACACACACACACACACACACACAAACTGCTTTGCTGGCACTTTGGTTGCCAGATGGCACTTGAGGGCAGGAATAGGAAGACTGCCATGAGACCAGGATCTGGCACTATTCAGTCAGGATCAGCAGAAGAGGTTAGCGAGGTGTTTGGCCATTACTCAAATGAAACAGCACATGGTGAATGAGTTGTCAAGTTTTCAAGAAACACAGGACACAGATGGACCCATCTGGGAATGTGAAATTCAACCAAGTGTGGGGTTTAGCAAAGGAACAATCCAATGAGCAAATCAAAGGTGGGCAATGTGTGAGGAGGAAGCATCTCACAAAAGGATTTACAACTGACTCTGGGAAAGGAGCACTTCAGAAAGGAGTCGTGATTATGGTGTGACCAAATGGCTAGTTCCATCTTAAGCGATATGAAGAGCTCACTGATCGAGATCTTGGGAGGAGACCAAGATACACAGACACACTCTACCACTCCAGCAGGCAGGGAAGTCGAAACGTGGTAAAGCCTTTGCTGACCTGGCCCTGAGGGGAAAGAGAGAGACTCTTACCTCCTCCAGACGGCCCCACAATAGCCACTGTCTTGTTAGCAGGGATGGTGAGGGAAAAGTTTTGCAGGACCTTGGCGCCTAGCCGGGTGGGATAGCTGGGAACAGAAGAAAGAGATCAGGCCTTGAGGTGGACCAACCCTATGGTTAGCCCAGAGACTGCCTGACCCCACTGGCATTCAAGGACACAAAGAGATGAGGGAAGGGTTGGCGCAGGAGCCAATCCCAGAGTAGGGAGGCTTCACCAGGGCAACCGAGCAGGACCCTTGAGGTGGTGGAGCTGGGAGAAAGGAGAGCAAGGGGGGCTGTGCACAGGAAGGACTGAGCATATTGAGGGACAGATGATCACATCTCACCACTGCAGTGCCTCATATCTGGCAAAGGAGTTTGCTCCCTGAGAATCTTTTGCTAAATGAAAAATATTAGCAAGTTGCTTGCTTGTGTGGCTGCAGAGGTAAGCCTGATAACATCTGAACAATGCCTGGTAAGCTTCAGAAGGGATTTTTTGAGTGACTGGGAGGAGTCTGAGGAATCAGGCCAAAGGGGGCCCATCTACTCCAGCATCCTGTTCTCACAGTGGCCAACCAGAGGTGTGTGAGGAACACTCAAGCAGGACCTGAGCACAAGAGCCCTCTCCCCTCCTGTGGTTTCTGGCACCTGGGATTCAGAAGCATCCTGCCTCCAACCATTGAGCTTTTACAAAATAAACAAAATGCCTGGAATGACAAGTGAAAAACAAGTCTGTCTCATGTACTATAGATTTTGTGCTGTCTTTTTCCAATCCTGTGCACAAGAGCACATCCATTCCTGAGAGGTCTGCTGACCCACCTCCTACAGCCGGGTCTCACCTGAAGGTGACATCATGGAACTCAATGCGCCCGCTCAGCTGGCTGCAGGTAAGCTGCTCTTTCTCAGAGACTGAGGTCTCTGGTGGAAAAGTCATGTATTCAAACACGCGGGCCGCAGCGCTCATCCCCCGCAACACCTGGAGGAGATCAACAGCCACAGGTTGTGAGGAGAAGGCTTCTCAGGGAACCCAGTCCCCTCCATGCTCAGCTGCCAGGAGCATGGCGGCTTTGGCCACATCCCCATGAACTGCTCCACCACCTTTCACAAAGCTTGGGTGCAGTTTAGCTTGTGTCCAGTTATTGTGGGGAAGGAGGAGGCCCCCGTATGCCCTCCACACCCTGCAGCCTCCCCCCACGTACCTGCCCAAACAGGATGGACATGCTGGCCAGGGACCTAGAGGAACACAAGCAGGGAGTTTGTCAGGGCAAAGGACGGAACACATGGTAGGGTGTGTGTGGGGAGTCTCTGATCAGCCACTGGGGCACATGGGAGGCCTGCTAGGGCCTTACCTTTGCACAGTCTGCGAGGACACCAAGAAGGACATGAGGTCGCCCGGTGTGATCTCTTCCCCAGCCATGAGGGTGCCGCCTACAAAGATGGTACCTAGCACAAAACCTGGGGGAGAAAACAAGGTGGCAGCAGGTGGAGGTGGTGGGACGGTTCAGGCAGCCTTTGCCCACTTGGTGCTCTCCAGATATTTTGAAGTACAAATCCCATCAGTCCCAGCCATCTGGAGGGCACCAGGTTAGCAAAAGCTGTGTTAGGGAAGCTTATGAAAAGGGGGGGGTGCATTTTTATCGAGTGGGCAACTGCATGTTCTCAGAACATATGAGGTTTCAAGTGCATTTGCTCCAGCAACCACCATGCTGTCCCAGAAAGGGCAGTGCAACGGAGAGAACTGCTGCGTCACAGTGAAGTCACAGCCCCAAGATTCCTCAGTGGCCCCCCAGCACCACTCACAGTTCAGGGCCACGTTGGAGAGCCCCTGGAAAAAGGCAATGCCCAGGCCCAGCTTCATGTTGAGGTTACTGGCTTGATCCACCTCTGCTGAATACTGCCTGCAAGGGACAGAGAAAGCAGCTCAGGCCAGCAGTTTCGGGAGAAGACTGGAAGATCTGCAGAGTGCCAGCAGAAGAGGACTCAAGCGGGGAGAGGACCTCCAAGTTAAGGGATGGCTATATGCCCCACTCAGGAAAGGGAGCAACTAGCTAATCTGCATTCCCCACCCCAAGGTGGGGTGGGAGTAGGGAGGACTACCAACATATTGGGTTCCCCTCAGGGATTTTGAGGGAGTGGTGATCTCAAAGCAAGTCCAGGAGAGGAGGGACTCACTCGAGCTCTTTGGGTTCCATGGCGAAGGCACGCACCGTCCGGACGTTGCCCAAAGCCTCATCGGCCACTGCTGTGGCCTTGGACACCTGCAGTCAAGAAAGAAGCAGAAGTCACTGTGGGGGTCAGCAAGCTCCAGGAGCAAACCTGGAGGCTCCTGGCTTGGCTAACTCCAGGAATCAGTTCCAGTCAGATGCACTGCAAGGAAAGGACACTCTGTTACAAAGGAATGTATTTAAAAAATGGGAGGGAAAGGTAGGAGCTACTCCAGAAAAGAACCCATGATAACGTGGGGCAGGCAGGATGATTTGCTGACATGGGGAGATCAGAACTCTCTCATTTGCAAATAACCACCATAGCTCCAGTCTGCCACTCTGAGGTTGGTAGAAGGGGTGGGGGCGGGCAGCACACAAAAGCAGCTCATTCACCTAGAATAATTGGCTGAATCCAGCAAAAAAGAAGCAATGACATAAAGCAGAATTCTAGAAAGCCGCTATGGAGAATAAAGGAGCTCAGTCACAGACCAGAAAGTATTGGGGGGGGGGGACAGGCCTTGCGGGGTTTTTCAATGGCCTGGGTGGGGCATCAGTACCCACACTGCACACTGGCAGAGCCTCTCTTACCTGTTCTTGGGCTTTGCGTGAAAGCTTGCGCAGAGCGCCGCCAATGTAGGCCCCAGCCCCCACCAAAATGGGCATCACCACCACCAGCATTCCCGTCAGCTTGGGTGAGATCAAGTAGAGAGTCACAAAGCAGCCCACAGTCTGGGTGAGGCTGCGCAAGCCCTAAGGAGCGGGGGGAGAAGAGAGAAACATGCCATTAAGGAAAGAGCCCATGGCCCCACATCAGACTCACCTCCCCACGGAAAACATCTCATGCATTATTCAAGTCCCCCCCCCCCGCCCCGGGAAATCCAGGCCCAGCTTTGAACCAGCCCAGTCCCCACACCTGAGAGATGACAAGCTTGAAGGAGGACTTGAACTCCTGGATGTCCGTGGTCAGGCGATTCACCAGCTGCCCCGTCTGGTTGGCATCAAAGAAGGCTATCTCCTGACTTAGGGAAGAGGGCGGCAAGTCACTCCACTTCTCTTATTTTGAATAGCTCAATCCCCTGGATGTATCTCAAGCTCCACCCTTCTCTCTCTCTTTCACCCACACATCCCACCCTGCACCCCACAGCAACCCTTCCCCCACCCCCAGGCCAGTTACCTGAGGAAGGAATAAAAAAGCTGCTTGCGCATCCTATTGGCCACCTTCTCCCCAATCCAGGAGAGAAGCAGGATATACCCAAAGGTCATCAACCCCTGAAAAATTGTAGAAGGGGATGGGGTGAGATGCACATCACTTGAGTGCAAAACCAAGACAAATGATTTTTATCACACTACAGTTGTTAATTTGCTATTAGTGTTTAAAGAGCTAAACAACTCAGGCCCCAAATATCTGAAAGACAGCCTACTTCCCTACTGACCCTTCTGGGTGCAGAGATCCAGAGAGGGATCCCCCACCCTCAGAGGATTGAGGAGGGTGGCAAGGGGGAGAAGGCCTTCTCTGTGACAGCCCCTGAGCTGTGAAACTACGTTCCCACAGAGGTGTGTCTGGTACCTTCATCATACAGCTTCTGGCGAATGCTGAAGACACACCTCTTTACCCTGGATTTTGACACTTGAGGTGAATATTCTTAGGACCCACCTCCTTTTGTGATTGTAAAATGTTTTAAACCATTTTTAATGTGTTTTATGTTACAACCTGCCCTGGGACATTAGGGTGAAGGGTGAGAGAATGAATAAATGAATAAATGAAATTAAACAGCTTGACCGGTGCCAGACTATCTGTGTTGTGTCTATGGGGGTTTCTTGTGAATGGTTCCCTGCCCTTTGACTTGGCAATGCAAAGTCAAAATTAAAATACATCTAAGCTCTAATTATCACCACCTGCACTTTTTGCACCTCACTGTCACTTAACTCTTACCTTATAATTTTATCCCTTAAATACCTGCTAGGATTTCGCTTCATGCATGTGAAGAAGTCCATGAAAACCTATGCACAATGTGCTAGTCTCTAAGGTGCCACAAGACTCCTGGTTGTTTATATGCACATCATTCTCCTCATCTCCCCACACAAATCCACCCTGAGGACCCCAAATGCACTTGAGCTTAGGGCCAAACAGCCGCTTCCCAGAAAGATCCTCTCTAGCACCCACCTGGAGGCCATAGACGCTCAACAGGCGCAGGGCAGGTCTACGCGCCACACGGATATAATCAGCCACGCGCATGTGCTGCGCCACCACATTCACCATCTTGCCCAACAGCAGTGGGATCTGGATGTTGAGCACTGCGGCTCCCAAGGCAAACTGAAGGCAGGGGAAGAAGCAAGGTGAGGAAAGTCAGCTGGACTCAGAAATGTCACACTACACAATTTATGCCTGTGGTTATTTCACCCTCTAGTCCAAACTATCAGGCTGGGGTTTTCTGCTCCTTCCCACATTACACACCTTTCTTTGGGCTTCATTTCCTTCTGACTTTGTCAGCCTTTGCACAGGTGTGCTTGTTGGTCTGGGCACATGTGCACACCCACCACACCCTTCCCCATCATTTGCACAGGACACAACTGGCCACCCCCCCCCCCGCAACCAATGAGAGAAAAGGAAGGGTCTCTCACCAAGACTGCTGCGATCAGTGCCAGCAGCTGTGGGCGCAGGAACTTCCAGAACATGGCCCAGTTAAAGTATGGCTCATTATCCACAGGTGGGGGGACACACACCACCTCAATCCTTTGGAGCTCCTGGCAGAAGGCCCGCCTGAAGCCCGCCCCCAGTCCCAACAAGGCTGGCCCTGCCAAGAAGGCAGCCACCCGGCCCAGTGGGAGGAGGCTGCGGGGCAAGAGCAGCAGCATGGCTGGGAATGGCTTGGCCAAGCGGTTCGGAGCCCGCAGGAAGCATGAGAACCTGGCATGGCTGCCCGAGTACCTGCGAGGAGAGGAGGAAAAGAATGCCAATCATCTCAATTCAGGTCAATGGCCGAAGACACTGCTAGGTAGGGCTTTTGACTGACAGAGCAGTTTGCTTCCAAAGACCGTACGATCCCCTGAATGCCATAGTGATCAGAAAAATGTAATCCTAAGAACTCCACAAGTTATTGTTATTCCCAGGTGAGAAAATGAAGCTGAGGGGTCATTGGCACAACTCACCCCAGGAAACTTAGGAAATCCCTGTCAAGACCATTGCTCTCCATCCCCAGGACCACACTTTCTCCTCAAGAGAGGTGGCCTGGCTGAGTCCACCAAACCTGGGACTACAAGGGCAGGGAAAATCAGACTGGTTCACAAAGGCCTTTGGGCTGAATGTAGGAACCCCGGA
This sequence comes from Darevskia mixta, assembly GCA_034641385.1. Classification (NCBI taxonomy): domain Eukaryota; kingdom Metazoa; phylum Chordata; class Lepidosauria; order Squamata; family Lacertidae; genus Darevskia; species Darevskia mixta. The sequence goes on from JAWWNH010000211.1 coordinate 74,729, forward strand.
TGCAACCCCCTTATTCAGCCTCAGCGAAGCTTCTTTCTGTCTCTCATTTGTTAACTGGAAGTGACAGTAGCTGCAGGTCCATTCAGCAGGAAGCGGATCTCACAGAAAAAGCCTCCTGCTGAACCAAATTGTCTTTACTCAAGAAACAAGTTTCTCTGCAGAAGCCTGCCTGCGGCATGTCCTTTTCTCTGCTTTGGGAGCCTGCAACTGGACCAGGACAGCTTCGTTAGGCCTAGACGGCCCCTAGCCAGGAAGATGCCAGATGGGAAGCCCTCCTCCATTTGCCACCCTGAGATCTTAGGTGGAAGCAAAGGCTAAATATTCAACCAGGGGACAAATATCTTTCTATTCTGCCAGGCTTTTTCAGGAAGCCTATCTAGATATCTAGAAGGGATACAGGTGGCACTGTGGTCTAAACCACTGAGCCCTAGGGCTTGCCAATCAGCTCCCGTTGCTCGGTCCCAGCTCCTGCCAACCTAGCAGTTTGAAAGCACGTCAAAATGCAAGTAGATAAATAGGTACCGCTCCGGCGGGAAGGTAAACAGCGTTTCTGTGCGCTGCTCTGGTTCGCCAGAAGCGGCTTACGTCATGCTGGCCACATGACCTGGAAAAACTGCGTGTGGACAAACGTCGGCTCCCTTGGCCAGTAAAGCGAGATGAGCACCGCAACCCCAGTCGTCCGCAGCTGGACTTAACTGTCAGGGGTAAATTTACCTTTTTATCTAGAAGAAGGGGGGTGTTGGTGTGTTTTGATCTCTTTAGCTTCGTGTTCATTGCAATTATCTTTTAAATGTTTTTACATGTCTGAAATTGTGAATAACTCTTGCACGTGCCAAGGGCCTCTGGGAGGAGCTACTGGGGAAGGTGGAAGGCTGTGCAAAGGCGCTTTGCTCGGGACTGCTGGCTCCTCGCTTCACACATGCGTCGTGCCAGGCGCATGTGCGAGGCTTCTTGGCGAAGGGGGGACCGCTCGCTCTGCCTCCCCGCCCCCCTTTTGAATCTGCCCCTCGGGCCAAAGGCGCAAAGGGCCAGGAGGGCGCGAGGACTCCGTTTCCCAGCGTCCCCTGGGGGGGGGCAGTCAGGCTCCACAGGCAGGCCGCGGACTTCGCGGGAGGCCGAGGTGGCGCGCGGACTCCGGCGACCAGGCTGCCCCTCCCGCGGAAAGAGGAAGACAAGCAGCCCCCCAAACGCGGCTCAGGCGAGGCGCTCCCGGCCTGCCCCGCGCAGGCGACGGTTACCTGGCAACGAGCAAGGCCCGGAAGGGCCCTCTCTGGGCCGCCCGCCCCGGGGCCCGCCAGCACCAGTAGGACGCGCCGCAGCGGCCCCCGGAGAGCCGCCCCGACCGCGGGAGCTGCAGCAGCAGCCGCGCCAACATGGCGGTAGCGGGCGCCGCCGCTGCGTCCCTCTCCTCCCTCTCCTCACAGGAGCCCCGCGGCCGCCATGTTGGAACCGCCGCCAACGACGCCGGCCCACAATGCCCCGCGCGGCCGCGCGCGAGAGAGGGCGGGGGCGTGGCTGGCGCCGGGTGGGCGGAGTCCCGAGGAGCCGCGCGGCGCGTCCCCTGCCTCCTGCCTCCGCGCCCGGAGAAGCGAGGGCGGCAGCGCCGCGGGAAGAGCCATGCCCGGTCGCTGACTCGCCCGGGATGCGCCGCCGCTGCCCCGCCGCCGCTCCGGCGGGCCCCCAGCTCCCCTCCCGCAGCCGCTGAGCCCCAACGCCGGCCGCTCCGGAGCCCCTCGAGAAGCGGGGCCGCGCCGGGGGGCGCGCGCGAAACAGCTGGCAGGCGGCCCGCGCCAGCCCCGGAAGAGCCTCCTCGGGCCGCACGCAGCCATGGCAGCACGACCGGGAGCAGCAGAGCCCGTCCCGGGAGGAGCCGCCGCGGAGCCCTAGGGCGGAGAAAGCGAGAGAAAGCCAGGGCCCCCCCCCCCCGCCCAGGTCAGGCTCCCTCGATCTCTCGGCCCCCCCGCCAAGCCTGCCGCCTCCCCCCGGGCGGTGGGGGGGAGGTCACCTGTTATTGCTAATTATTCCAGTTATTGCATGTGTCTACAAGGCGGGGGGAGACTTGGAGGGTTCAGTCCCGGCCCCTCCGCCTCCAGCCCAAGATCCAGGAGGGGAGGCGAGGCACCAAGAGAGCCAGAGTAGGTCCTGCCTTCCCCAAGAGGGCACCTTGCCGTGGAGGAGCGTCTCTTTCTTTTGGGGGGGGGGGCTGCGAGGCCTCGTGGGGATGCAGAGCCAGTGACTCACTCCCCACCCCCACCCCCGCTTCCTTCAGACTCACCCGGGTGGCGTTCTGCCAGTGGTAGAGCATGTTTACCCGGTCCTGGGTTGTTTATGAATTTGCTGCCCTGGGTATTTTTAGCTCGCCTGGTGCCTCCTCCCCCCCCCCGCCTCCATATGGCGGGATAGGGGAGAAGCCCACCCCCAGTGCTGAGGAGAGCCCACCACCCTCTCTTCCCCCTGATCTCCAGGGTTGACGTTGGGTCGGCTGGGGGCTGAATCCTGCTCCTGTCTGCGTCTCCTCCCTGGTCCTGAGCCTCTCTGAGCCACTGCCGGGATCGGGTCCTCCCTCTGCCCTGAGCCGTCTCCTGGGTGACTCAGGGCTCTTGCAAGGCGAGCAGGAAAGGGCTGTTTTTCCTGACGGACATCCAGATCCCCCAGACACCCCAAGCAGATCTCTCTTGGGCAGCGGTAAAGGCAGGGTGTGGGGGGAGGCAGGGAGCCCTGAGAGGGGGGCGGCTGGCACTTTCTTGCCAGTAATTGAGGTGTGTGGCTGTGTGTGTGAGGTGGAGCTCTCTTGGCTGGGGGGGCAAAGGGGGGGACAGGAGCTGGAACTCAGCATTCTTCAACCTGGTGCCCCCCAGATGCTTTGGATGGCAACTCTGATCCAGCCGCTACACGGCGCCAAGTCTGTGGCAGCTTGGAGCAGGCAGAGCTGGGCCTAGGGCCAAGAGTCTGTACTGGTCCAAGAGGGCTTCCTGAGGGGTGGGAGGGATGCCCCTGGAGGAGGGGGCAAGCAGAGTCTCTTGGGGGTGCGGCGTGGGGGACACACACTTGTGTTTATCTCTGCTTGAGCTTCTTGCTCTGTCCTCTGCGTTGGTATCTTGGAGAACCATGAAGCTGAGCTCTCTACTCCCTCCTTTGTCCAGTGGCAGGCGGGGGGCATCTGCTCTGCTGCAGCTTCGCCTGGAGCAGCCCAGGTGTGCTGGCTGGGGCTGGTGGGAGTTGTAGTGCAAAGCAGTTGGAAGGCACCAGGTTGTCAGAGGGTGGCCTTGGGACGGCTGGGAAGTGACTCAGCGAGTGGCAGGAAATGGAGCAAGGCAGATGGACTGGATCCAGGGCATTCCTGGCCTCTGCAGGTGACCGGGTGTGTAGCGTGTGAGAGGGAATGGGTCTTCCGCATAGAGGGCTGGATGTAGTCCCTGGCAAGTGGAGCGCTCCAAGCAGTGCTTGTTTGGAAGTGCCCTAAAAGGAAAGAGCCAGGTTTTGCCCAAGGAAGCCTCTGCATGAGAAGGGAAGCTAGATATTGGCCTGGAGTTGGGAAGAAGGACCCCCATCACAGCACTCGGGCAGACCCAGGGAAATTCCTTGCCTCCTTTTTCCTGTCAATCTCTGTCATTTGCAAAAAGTAAACAAGGGAATGCCAGGCTCCTTCTAGGACTCTTAAGCAAAGGCCATGCCTTCTTCCTCACCCACTCCCCGCAATTGCTAACCAGGTTTCAGTAGCCGGAGGCTTTTGCCAGCAGAGACCAAGAGATCAAGTTACTCTCACCTGAAAAGTCAGAACCTGCTTCTCAAACCCTCAGCAGACATGATTTACTGTCCTTGTTTTCTTTGTTAATGTTCAAGCCCCGCGTAAGAATAGGAGAGATGCTTCTCCCCTTAGCAGGCTGCCCAAGAGATCTCCTCTCTGCTCGGCTTTCTCGTCCCTTTTCTCCCTGTCCCTTGCCAAACGCCAAGGCTGGCCCCAACCCGCCTCCTTCCCTATGGACCCTCTTGGGCCCTGAGATCAGCAGAGGGGGCCTGGTTGGTTGTTGCTCCGCCCTCAGAGGCTCGGGGTAGCAGGTGCCCCAGGAAAGGGTCTTCTCAGTGGTAGCCCCTAAGCTGCAGGACTCCTTCCCACTGTACAGCTTCTTGAGGATGCTGACCTTTGACACTTGAGGTGTATATATTTAGGACTCGCCGTATCTCTCTGATGGCAAGTTGTTTCACTGTTTTCAATATTGTCTTTTAAAGTTGCAACCCTGGGACCTTGGGCTGAAGGGCGGGAAGTAAATAAATGGCCAGCCTGTCAGCTCGCAAAACCCTCCTTCCCCTGGACTCTTGTTTCTGACCCACCCAGGCCAGCCGGTTCCCTCTTTCTTGGGTTGACCTGCTCTCTTGTTTCTCCTTTCTCCCTCTTTGTTGTTTCACCCCAATTCTCAGGTTCCCCCCTTTTCCTTACCACCCAGAGCCACAGTAAGAGCTGTTAGGCAGAGGAAGGTGGTGCATTCTCCTTCCTTGACTGGCCTCTTGGCATGGCTGCTTTACTGGAGATTCCTGCATTGTAGGGGGTTGGACTAGATGACCCTAGTCCAACTAGGGTCCCTTCCACCTCGACTGCTCTAGGATTCTTTGAATTTTTGCATCTGCATTTTTAAATCTTATTTTGATTTATGTGGAAATTGTTTCAATTTGGTTGTGTCCTTTTTGATGTGTTTTACTCATTTATAACTTTTGTAATGTTTGTGATTATGTAAATCTTGGCCTGTTGCTTTAACTATGGAAAAGTGGCATGCAAACAAAATGAGGAAGAGAAGGAGAAATGGGCCCAAAGTCTCCCACCTGCTTTCTACTGATGGTTACCTAAAAACTTCCTTGTTCCTCTTCCCAAAATCAATCAAGTGGTCAGCACCCAGTTTCCCCTCCTGGGACCCCCTGCCCCCCTTCAGCCAAGTCTCCCCACTCTCCCTGACCACAGCCCCAATGCTGGCTAGTGGGGAGTGGTCCCTGGCGACCCTTGGCTGGAATGGGGGGGCTGCCCCTCCCCAAGTGTCCTGGAGATGGCCTTGTATCAGAGAGCCTGTGCTTGTGACTCAGGAGGCCGGTCACTGGATTGAATGGGAAGGCAGAGAACTCTGCACACAACCTGGAGCTCCTTGGAGGGGGAAAGGGGGGATAGAAATGCAACAGGACTGATAATCTGTGTCCCAATCAGGGTCTGACGGGAGCCGGGCAGCTCAGCGGACCCCATGGAGGTCAGTGGGAGCCACTATGGCGATTATCATCGCCTCCCGGACTACGAAGAGGAAGACTCTCCCCCCGAGGATGAGAAGGAGCTGCTGGTGCACGTCACAGAGGGGCTGAAAGGTACCCCTCCCCAGGCCCTGGGAGGGCAGGGGGCAGCCGGGGGGGGTTCCTTTCAGCCAAGCCCCCCTGCTCACTCTTTCCTCCTCTGCAGATTCCTGGCATCACATCAAGAACTTGGACAACTTCTTCACCAAAATATCCTTCCTGGTTCTTGGGCATCTCACGCTCAGGAAGGCCGCTCCGCAGAGCCGCTGGGCCAGAGTTGGCATGAAGATGCTACAAGGACTTCCCAGCAGCTAGGGAGCACCTCTGAGCACGAGCAAAGCCCATTTCCCTCCCCGTGTGGGGCTGGAGGAGCATGTGGGGCTCAGCGGCCCCAGAAGGCATCTGGAATCCCAGAGGAAGGGGGTGGTATGTGCTGGGCCCCCCCTCTTTTCCAGGTGGCTGCAGGGGGGTCTTCAAGGCAAGGCATGGCAGAGTGCTTTTCCTTAACAGATCCTGCACATCTACCATTTCCACCAAAAGAACGGCTTTGCCTGCATGATGCTCTCTGACGTCTTTGAGCTGGTGTGAGTACCCCAAAACTCATTTCTGGGCCCTGGGAGGAGGAGGAGGGAGCTGGTGGGCATTTGGGGCAGGGCTGCACCCAAGTGGGGAGCATCTGCCCACCCTCCTCTCTCTTCGCTCTGGGACCTCTCTTCCTAGAGTTGGAAGGTGTCCCCAAGGATCAGCTAGTCCAACCCCCTGCAATGCAGGAATTGTGGCTTCAGATTCCCATCCAGGCTCTGCTTAAAAACCTCCCAGGAAAGAAGCTTGATCACCTGCCACACAGCAGGCCTTCAGCTATTTGGAGGGAGCCCTCTTCATGGAGGTGCCTTTCTCCATCCACAGCTGGGAGTGGGGAGGCCCAGGGGTCTCCTCCGGACCTTCCTTCCCTGTTGGGCAGGGCAGGGGATGAGCAAAGGGTCCCGCCAGGGAACGCGTTGCATTGCAGGCAGGTTGGACCAGATGCGCCCTGGGACTGTGGCTGGGCCTCCTGCAGGCTGAGGGGTGGGGCTGGACAGAGGGGGCTCTCCTGACCCCCCTTGGCTCCTCTCCCCCCAGGCAGTTCCTGTTTGTGGTCACCTTCACCACCTTCCTGCTGTGCTGTGTGGAGTATGACGTCCTCTTTGCCAACCGGCCTGTCAATCACACTCACCCCGGAGGGGGCGCCCTCCCCGAGAGGAACAAGGTGACGCTGCCTGATGCCATCCTGCCCACGCCTCAGTGCGCCCAGAGGTGAGTGGCGGGGGGAGAAGAGGCCCCTTGAGGCCCTCGGGAGCCCCCCAAACCTCCTTCCCAGCCAGGTAGGGGAGAGATCCAGTTAGGTAGATGCTTTGGAACTCCCTGCCTCTTGACTCCAGGCAAACGCCTTCACAGTTTTCCTTTGGGCGCCTGCTGAAAACGTTCCTGTTTAGACAAGTTGGTGTGAGTTTTAATGATTTAACTCTTGTATGTTGTGTGCTTTTCTGGGTTTTATTGTTTTATCTTTTTGTGAACTGCTTTGAGGGGTTTTTTCTTTTTGTTTTTACACAGTGTGGAAATTTTATGAAGTATAGATAGATACACACCCTCCCCTGCATTGCAGGGAGTTGGACTAGATGGCCCTTGGGGGTCCCTTCCAACTTTATGGTTCTATGCACCTGTATGTATGTATGCGCGCGCACACACACACACACACACACACACACTTCTTAGCAAAGGGTCGGAGTTAATCCAGGTTGATGACTCCAGAGCGACCTAGTGCAACCCAGCCAAGGTCCCTCGGAGGGGAGGAGCCCCTTCCCAACAGCATTAACCCTTTCCCCAGCTTGGACCTCAGAGGATGCTGCTGCCAGTGCCTGCAGGCTCCTTGGGGAGAGTGTTGCTCTCGCACCCAGGTCCTGCTTGGGGTCTCCCTCCCGTTGTCCTCGGCTGACCCTCCCCTGGTGCCCCCCTCCCCTCCCTGCAGGATCCGTTCCAGCGGCTGGATCATCTTCCTGCTGGTGATGGCTGCCACCTTCTGGGTCTACCGCCTGGTGAAAGTCCTCTGCAGCCTCTTGGGCTACTGGGAGATCCGCTCCTTCTACACCAAGGCCCTCAAGATCCCCTCGGTGAGTGACCAAGAAGAAAAAGAAGAACTTTATTATTTATATGCCACCCATCTGACTGGGATGCCTCTGCCAACAAGCAACCTCTAACATTAAAAACCTCCCAGCACAGAGGGGGCGATGGGTACAGCAAGGACCCCCTTGTTCCTCAGGAGGCAGCTGGTGGGTCTGCTGAGCCCCCCCTCTCCTTTATCCCCCCATTACCTCCCCTCTGACGCCTCCTTTGGTTGCTCCCAGAGGCTGCTGACATCACACACCCCAGATCGCTCCTGCATATCTGGGCCCCACAGCTTAAGTAGAATTTCATAATAATAATAATTTATTATTTTTACCCCGCCCATCTGGCCGAGTTTCCTCAGCCACTCTGGGCGGTTTCCAGGCAAATGTTAAAACAATACAGCATTAAATATTAAAAACTTCCCTAAACAGGGCTGCCTTCAGATGTCTTTTAAAAATAGGATAGCTGCTTATTTCCTTGACATCTGCTGGAAGGGCATTCCACAGGGAGGGTGCCACTACCGAGAAGGCCCTCTGTCTGGTTCCCTGTAACCTCGCTTCTCGCAATGAGGGAACCGCCAGAAGGCCCTCGGAGCTGGATCTCAGTGTCCGGGCTGAACGATGGGGGTGGAGACGCTCCTTCAGGTGTACAGGACCGAGGCCGTTTAGGGCTTTCATTGCAACAAGGGATGCCTGCATTTCTGCCAATAGCAAAGTGTGTTCCAAATAACAGCTGGATCCTGAAGGTGTGGGGGGGTGTCTGCCTCCCTGCCCTCCCGCCTGACAGGGCCGTTTCTGTGAGGTGCACAATTCCTAAGCACCTCGTGCTTGAGCATCTGTGTGTGTTTCCTTGCTGCCGTGGGGGCAGTGTTGTCGATGGAATAAGGAGTTGGAGGCAGGACTTGAGGGGTGAAGGAAGGTTTCCCCCTCTCTTCCTCTTTGGGTCCTGATGATCAGAGACCCAGTGAGCAGGTTGGGGTTCGCCTCCCCCAGGGACAGCAGCCTGACTTCGGGGAGAGTCGTCAGGAGCTGCCTTCTTTGCAAAACTTTGGATCCCAGCTTCTGGATTTCACTCTGTAGGCTGATCTTTTTTTGGGGGGGGGGTGAATGTCATTTTTGGCTTTTCCTTGAGGGAGGGAGGTTGGACTAAGTGGCCTTTGTGAATCAGATGTGAAGCAGGGGGGCCTAATCCTGCGGCGGCTGCCTGTTTAATTCTGAGCTGAGCAGGAGCTACAACTTCCTAAGCCCCACGTTAGCAAGCTGGAGTGCCTGTAGGGAGGGCTATTCATCCATTCATTCATTTCTGTTTAGAACAATACTAGTTGAATTTAGCCCGTTAATAACGGGCGCTAGAACGGAGAGGAGGGCCGGGGCGCCGCGCATCCCACCCTCCCTCGTTCCCGGCAGGCCCGAGGAGGGAAGCGGCGCCAGCGGCCTCTGCGCTCCACCGCGGAGCTCCCCGTCCCCGGGCGGTGCCAGGCCCGGCGGCAGCGGCCCAGCGCCAAGGCGCTGCCGGAGCCGCAGCCAGAGCCTGTTGAGTGGGGGCAGCCTCGGAGGCGGCGGCAGCGGGTGAGCGCAGGCGGACAGGGGCACCCCGGCAGCGCGCTCTTCTGGGGACCCAGCGGGCGGCGGCGGGCCCAGCTCCGTGCGAGGCAGCGGCACTGAGCCAACTGACGATGTGCATGCATGCACCGTCGCTGCCTCTCGGACACGCCCCCAGTCATCGCCTACCAATCCCTGCGTCTCTGTGGGACATGCGCAGTGGCAAAAAACCACTGACACACGGACTAGACGCAGGGACACTTGGAGATTATTATATAGGATTTGTGTCCTGCTGTGTGCTGAAAAAAACACAGTCCCTCACTCCCTCTCTCTTGCACCCCCCGCAGGACGAGCTGTGCAACTGCAGCTGGCAGGAGGTGCAGGCGCGGCTGATCTCTCTGCAGCGGGAACAGCCCATGTGCGTCCACAAGCGGGAGCTGAGCGAGCTGGACATCCACCACCGCGTCCTGCGCTTCAAGAACTACCTGGTGGCCATGGTGAACAAGGCGCTGCTGCCCGTGCGCTTCCGCCTGCCCCTGCTGGGCGAGGCCGTCTTCCTGACGCAGGGCCTCAAGTACAACCTGGAGCTGCTCTTCTTCTGGGGGCCGGGCTCCCTCTTCCAGGGCAAGTGGAGCCTGCAGCCCCAGTACAAGCGGGCGGGGGCCCGGCTGGAGCTGGCGCGGCGCCTGGGGCGAGGCATGGTGCTGCTGGGCCTGGCCAACCTGCTGCTGTGCCCCTTCATCCTGGTGTGGCAGGTGCTGTACGCCTTCTTCAGCTACACGGAGGTGCTCAAGAGGGAGCCGGGCAGCCTGGGCGCCCGCCGCTGGTCCCTCTTTGGCCGCCTCTACCTGCGCCACTTCAACGAGCTGGACCACGAGCTGCAGGCGCGCCTCAGCCGCGGCTACAAGCCCGCCTCCAAGTACATGAACTCCTTTGCCAGCCCCCTGCTGGCCCTGCTGGCCAGGAACGTCTGCTTCTTCGCAGGCTCCCTCCTGGCCGTCCTCATCGCGCTCACCGTCTACGACGAGGACGTCCTCACCGTGCAGCACATCCTCACAGCCATCACCCTCCTGGGGGTCATCGTCACCGTCGCCAGGTGGGTCAGGAGGGTGGGTTCAGGGCGGACGGACGGATGAGCCCCTCCAGAGAGCCAGGCCTCTCGTCTCTAGGCCCTGGGGCAGGGCCGGAAGACCCACCTGATGCGGCCCTCCACCTCCTGCTGCTGAAGCTCATCTCCCATTCCCCTTGTCCCTGTGGCCTTTGGCCAGGCTGGCAGCCGGAGCTGCTGGGAGTTTTAGCCCATTGAGGTCTCAGGGGCCCAAGGTGTGGGCTGGGCTTCAAAGGGAGACCCCGGCGGGTCTTCAGCTGTGATTTCTGCCCTGAGATTAAAAACCAGCCCCATAATAGGCCTGCTCTCCCTGGGGTGTCCTAACCAAGGCCGGCTCCAGGGAGGATCTCCAGTGATAAATTGCTGGGCTGGAGGCCTCTCCTCTGCCCTGCGGAATGGGGGCGCCTGGCCCTGATCCTTCGCCAGATCCCAGGTTCTTCTTGCATTGAGCACATGTGTGGTATTTCAGGGGTTGTAGTTGGCTACGTTTTATTCAGAGTAGATCCATTGAAATGGATGGACCACAGTCACATCTGTTAATTTCAGTGGGCCTGTTTAGGTGAGCTCAACCCCATATTTTCAGTGGGTAACAGAATTTTGTAGAATGGTCAAGTCCGAAGGGACCCCCAAGGGTCATCCAGCTCAACCTCCTGGCAGATTGCCTTCAAGCCTCCAGCGAAGGGGAGTCCACCACCTTCGCTACACATCCACCAAGACAGCAAATCCTGGTAGCGAAGCCCTGGATTAAGTCATGGAGGGGTGCGGGAAGGCTCCCTTCCCCCTGTGGGCTGCCTTCCCCGCCTTGATGTCCCCAATTCATGGGGGGGGGGGAGTGTTTGGGACCGGTCTTCCTGGGTGCTGACAAGACCCGTCTCCGCCTCCCCGCAGGTCCTTCATCCCAGACGAGCACCTGGTGTGGTGTCCAGAGCAGCTGCTGCAGTGCGTCCTGGCGCACATTCACTACATGCCTGACCACTGGCAGGGAAATGCCCACAAGGCGGAGACGCGGGAGGAGCTGGCCCAGCTCTTCCAGTACAAGGCGGTGAGTGGGCGGGGGGGGGGGGATTTGTAGCCTGTTGTTCACCCAGAAAGGCTCTCAGAGCAGCCTACATGCAGTCAGTCAGTACCTGCTGTTAATATTTCTTTATATCTTGTCTTTTTCACAGTCCGGGACTCAAGGCGACTTACACAGATAGCAAAAGTGAAAGACATTAGCTAAAGGCTAAAATATTAGCTAGAAACATTAATGTAATTAATGTAATTAATCATTAATATAATGAAAACTGGGGACGCGGGTGGCGCTGTGGTCTAAATCACTGAGCCTAGGGCTTGCCGATCAGAAGGTCGGCGGTTCGAATCCCCGCGATGGGGTGAGCTCCCGTTGCTCGGTCCCAGCTCCTGCCAACCTAGCAGTTCGAAAGCACATCAAAGTGCAAGTACAGTGGGACCTCGACTTACGAAGATAATGCGTTCCGACGCGATTTTCGTTAGTCGAAAACATTCGTAAGTTAAATCCCCATAGGAATGCATTGAGCGAAAAAAATTCGTAAGTCGAAAAAATCCTATTCAAAAATTCGTAAGTCGAAAAAATCCTATTAAAGCAGCCGCGACTTCCTTTCGGAAGTAGAAAAATTCGGTTGCAGCGGCCATTTTTTTTCTTCCGGAAGTCATTCGTAACTCGAAAAATACGTAAGTCGAGTTGCTCATAAGTCGAGGTCCCACTGTAGATAAATAGGTCCCGCTCCGGTGGGAAGGTAAACGGTGTTTCCGTGCGCTGCTTTGGTTCGCCAGAAGCGGCTTAGTCATGCTGGCCACATGACCTGGAAGCTGTACGCCGGCTCTCGGCCAATAAAGTGAGATGAGCGCCGCAACCCCAGAGTCGTCTGCGACTGGACCTAATGGTCAGGGGTCCCTTTATCTTTACCTATAATTAAAACTAATATTTAAAAGGTGTGTTAAGAGCACAGGCCTCAGCAATAGAGACATGCCAGCACCAGTCCTTCCCTCACAAACGGTCGGTTCTCAAAGTCCAGTTGGAACCAGGAGGTCTCAGCTGCCAGAGGAGGGAGCCTGTCTGGCGTCTCCAGGCAGGGAGTTCCAGAGTTGCCTGGGAGCAGCCACCACCAAGAAGGCCTCTCTGGGTGCCCACCAAGGGTGGGAGGCAGTGCTACCCGCAGGCGGACAGGGCAGGATCCGGCAGCTCCCTTTAGGTTCTTCGGAGGCAGCTCTGCTTCTTAGCTCTCCTGGGATGGAGCCTCGTAGGCCAGCTCCTCTGCTCCCTCTCATTGGGTTTTGGGGAGGGGGGACCTCTGGAGCTGACACTTCCCTGTGCCCCCAGGTCTTCATCCTGGAGGAGCTGCTGAGCCCCATTGTGACCCCCTTCCTGCTCATCTTTGCCCTTCGCGCCAAAGCCCTGGACATCATTGACTTCTTCCGCAACTTCTCGGTCGAGGTGGTGGGGGTTGGAGACATCTGCTCCTTTGCCCAGCTAGACATCCGCAACCATGGCAACCCGCAGGTATGGGGGGGGAGGCGGAGGTGGCAGTCCTTGCCGTGGGGGGGGGGGCGCTGTGCCTTCCCAGCATCCAGGCAGTGTGGCCTAGTTTGGGGGCAGGCATTTCAGTTTGTTTCTGGGTGGAATTATTCTGAAGTGCTGCAGGGGGTTGGGTGGAGTCCCCCCCCCCCAATGAGAGCCAGTGTGGCATAGTGGGTAGAGCATCAGGCTAGCACCTGAGAGAGCCCAGGGTTCAAATCCCCACTTGGCCATTAAGCTCACTGGGTGACCTTGGGCCAGTCCCTGCGTCTCAGTCTCACCTCCTTCGCAGGGTTGTTTAAGCAGTGGGGGGGGGGGAACCATGCGTACCCCCTTGGGCTCCTTGGAGAAAAAGGTGGGAGGTAAATGCAATAAATAACATGATACCCACTGGCAGTCCTCGTCTCACACAGCAGCCCCATTTTACAGACAGGGAGACTGAGGCTGGGAGTGTGACATGCCCAGGGCCAACCAGAGGACTCCCGGGCTTCTCTCCTGCAGCCAAGCCCCCAGTTCTGCTGGACTCCCATTCCCCTCTCTTGGACCTATTCTTCCCCTTACAAATACGTGTGAGCTGACATAGGGGGGTACATGGCTCAGTGGTTAGAGCAGATGCCCCTCCCCTGTGGCATCTCCAGGTAGGACTGGGGCAGAGTCAGACCCCCATACTGAGCTAGAGGCCCAAGAGCCCCCTCCCATCCTGCCATCTCCTGCAACTGGGATCCAGAAATGTTTACTGCCTCCAGCCGTGGAGGGCAGAGCCTGGCCAAAGTGGCTGGTAGCCTTTGGTCCACACAGGTTGGTGGCCACCCCTGCGGGAGAAAGTCCTTCTTTTTATTGCTCCTGAATCCCCCAACCGTCCCCTTCCCTGCGTGTCCCCACTGAGTTCAGGGTCATGAGAGAGCAAGAGGAAGGCTCTTCCCTGCGCCCGCGTCCTCCCTAACTTACTTGCTTTCTCCCCCCCCCCCCGGCAGTGGTTGTCCCAGGGCCGGACAGAGGCCTCCGTCTACCAGCAGGCAGAGAATGGCAAGACCGAGCTCTCCCTCGTCCACTTCGCCATCACCAACCCGCGCTGGCAGCCTCCCCCCGAGAGCTCCCTCTTCATTGGGCACCTCAAGGAGAAGGTGCAGCAGGATGCGGCCCACGCGCCCCCTGCCCAGCGCCTCTTGGCTGAGGCCCCCCTGGGCGCCTCCTTCCTGTCGGACGAGGGACCCTGCACCGTGGTGAGTCCTGGGGACGGGGGGAGGGAGCCATCTCTGGGATCCTGAGCTCCCCCTTTCCCCTCCTGGCACTCCCTCTAACCGCCTCTCCCTCCCTGCAGCCGGAGGCCCTCCTGGCCAGTGTCCTGGCCCACCCTGTCCTGGCAGCGGGAAGTGGCGGTCTGGCGTCCCAGGCAGAGAGGCGCCGCTTTGGGCAGCCGGGCAGCGCAGCCGGTGCAGCCGCCAGCATCCTGGCCTCCCTCTCCTGCTCACAGCTGCCCCGGCGGGGCGAGAACGCCGTCTACCAGAGCGACAGCACCCTCCCCGGAGACAGGTAGGGAGAGGGGAGACCTGGCTGGTCAGGGGCCCAGGCCACACACTTGGGCGCAAGGACTGCTTGGCCCCGGTGCTCTGACTCCCAGGTAGGGAAGGAGGGAGCCGGTGGGGGGCTGGAAAGAGACCCTGGGGGGCTCCATTGGGCCTCTGCCCCTGCCGTTCCCCACCCTGTTCTCTGTTCCAGCCTTGCCATCCCCTCCGGCTGGGTTTCCCATTTCTCTCTCCCTTTTCTCCCGCCTCTTTTCCTCTCCCAGCTCCCTGTGCTTTTCTGCTTTCTCTCTAAAGCGGTTCCTTCTGCCACCTGGTCTTGGTGGGGAGGGCGGCCTTGTGGCCTGGGCTGCAGGGGCTGGTTGAGGAGGGTGGGGGGCTGCCCCCTGCCCAGTCCCTGCTTCTTGCAGCCCTTGTGCCAATGGGTCCCTGCCTTTCTGTGCCCCACCAGTGTTGCCCCACCTGAGACGCGCCCAGGGCCCCTCAGCCGCTCAGTGCTGCTCTCAGAGTTTGCCTCAGCCGAGATGAGTCTGCACGCCATTTACATGCATGAGGTGAGTGGCTGGCCGGGGGGGGGGGGCGGGGAGTGGGAAAGCAGCATTGTCTTCCTACACGGCAGGGGGTTGGGCTAGATGGCCCCTGGAGATCCCTTCCAGCTCTATGCTTCCTCTGTCTCCTGGGTGGTGGGGCAGGGCCAGAGCATTCCTGGGTCTCACCTGTGTGGGATCCCTGGCTGAGGTACTTGCTCCTGGGTGAGATCCCCCAGGGATCCAGTATGCCCACCCTGCAGCCGGCCACCCTCACAGGCTGTGGCGCCCTTCTGACTTCCGTCTCTCCTCCAGCTTCACCACCAGCAGCAGCACCAGACGTCTCCATGCTCACCCTCGCAGCCCTTGGCGCAAGCAGGTGAGCCTCCCCTCTTGTCCCCTGGGGGCTCTGGAAGCGCAGCACTGCAGGGGTGGAGGGGCTTCCAGGGGTGTCTTCCCTGGGGGGGGGGTTCCCCAAGATTCCTCCCTGCCGATGCTCCTGGCTGGAGAGCCAGGCGATGCCTCTGGGGGTGGCCCTTAGCGGGGGCTGGAAAGAGCATGTTGCCCGTTTCCTTGTCAAAGCAGCCATGGCCGAGTTGAGAGTCCCCGAGGGCAGAAGGCCCAGTATGGGGCTGAAGCAGGTCTGGAGAGCTGGAGCCCAATGGCCGGCCCCACCTGAAGGGCCGCCTGGCCCCAGGCGGGGGTTGCTTGCCCGCCAGTGGCCCTCCCTGCATGGCCAAGGTGCAAAACTGTCTCTGGGGCTCCCGGAGTGTAATATTTACCTGCCCCCTGGGGGAGCAAGGAAGAGGCAGAAAGACGTGGCTTTTCCTATACAGTATTGTAGTTCTATGTTTTGAACCGCCCTGAGATAGGGCGGGATACAGATTTAATACAAATCTCATGCTGGTCCCCCGCTCACTTCCTTCTCCACCCTGCAGCTTCCCCAGGCCCTCTTCGCATGGGCGCAGCCAGGATCTAACCCTTGGGGGTTGGGAAGAGGAAGAAGAGGAGGAGGAGGAAGAGTCTCAGGCACAGCAGCAGCAGAGGGAGAAGAGCTAGCAGCCGCCATCGCCCTTCCCGTTGCCCACCCTCCTCTTGACGTGAGTCTCTTTGCCCTCCTGCTCTCTGACCCACAGCCTCCCTCTGTGGGGCTTCACCTGAGCTCAAGGGGGACTGCAGAGCTCAGCCACACGCTCCAAGGCCTCCTTGCCTGTCCCTGCATCCCCCCCCCATTCCCTCGGGGTTAGGGGAGGGAGGCAGGCAGCACCAGGGCAAGGATTCCTGGGATCAGGGCTGCTTCCTTCCCAGGGTGCTGCTCTGAGCAATTTCTGATGCAGACATGTGAAGGCCTGGGGTGGGGGAGAGTCACCTTGCTTTTTTGCAGGGTCCCCCACCCCCCATTTTTTCTGTGTGACTGCAGAGAGGTGAGCTGAGCTTGTAGGGCGGAGCTAATCAGTGCCTGGAGGGCAGCGACTGAGGAGGGAGCACAAGGCTTGTGTGTGTGAGAGAGTTTGTTTCTGGCTTGTGTGTGTGTGTTTGTCTGGTGACTAGCTGTGGGCGGAGCTAATCAGTGCCTAGAGGGCAGCGACTGAGGAAGTAGGCAAAAGGTGAGCTGAGCTTGTAGGGCGGAGCTAATCAGTGCCTGGAGGGCAGCGACTGAGGAGGGAGCACAAGGTGAGCTGAGCTTGTAGGTTTTGTGGGTTTGTCTTTTTGGGGCTGTGTGTGATTAAGTTTGTGTGCTTATTTGTTTCCTTATTTGTTTGTGTGTTTCCCAGGCTTGTGTGTGTGAGAGAGTTTGTTTCTGGCTTGTGTGTGTGTGTTTGTCTGGTGACTAGCTGTGGGCGGAGCTAATCAGTGCCTAGAGGGCAGCGGCGCGCGCCTAACGGCGCGCGCAGTTTGACCTATCTTTTGATAGAGGAGAGCTAGTCTCAAACGTTTACTTGGGGAGACCTAGGCTTCTTTTTTGAGTGTCCTGACTTCAAGCTTCAAGATGGAGGGTGAGGGAACAACTGTAGTCGCCTGCAATTCCTGCGCAATGTTTGCCTTCTTGCCAAAGGATGTAGGCAGCTACACCTGCAGCAAGTGCAAGTTGGTTGCCCTACTAGAAGACAAGGTCCGGCAACTTCAGAAGGGGGAGGGAACAACTGTAGTCGCCTGTAATTCCTGCGCAATGTTTGTCTTCTTGCCAAAGGTTGTAGACAGCTACACCTGCAGCAACTGCAAGTTGGTTGCCCTACTCGAAGACAAGGTCCAGCAACTTCAGGCCCGTGTATCTACGCTCCAGAAAATTAAAGAGCTGG
Organism: Darevskia mixta; assembly: GCA_034641385.1. NCBI lineage: Eukaryota > Metazoa > Chordata > Lepidosauria > Squamata > Lacertidae > Darevskia > Darevskia mixta. The sequence continues at coordinate 91,671 of JAWWNH010000211.1, forward strand.
AGCTTTTCTTGGATGCAGCAGAGCACACTGTCTCCACCAAGCAGGAGACAGGGCACATCTCTGAGGAGGAGATCAGTTCCCCAACTCAGGAGCCAGATGTATGGAGGAACGTGACTCACAGAAGTAGAATGCCCAGGGATCGCTCTGAGTGTTTAGAACTACAAAATCGATTCGAAGTGCTCTCAAATCTGGAGGATGAAGAACAGACTCCATTGGAAGATCTCTCCCTCATCACAGTTGATGAGGTATATGAAGACGAGCAACATAGTCAGTCCTCTGGGAATGTGCAGGCGACCTTGGAAGGGACAGCACATGTAAGAATCCCGACCAAGCCTAAGAGGAGGCGTGTAGTAGTGATAGGGGATTCCCTACTGAGGGGTACGGAAGCAGTGATCTGTGGGCCTGACAAGATGTCTCGAGAGGTATGCTGTCTCCCCGGGGCCAAGATCCATGATGTTACAGAACGGCTGCAAGGAATAATTAAACCCACGGATAAAAACCCCTTCCTTTTAGTCCATGTGGGAACCAATGACACCGCAAGCCATAGCCTCCAGAAGATCAAAAGTGATTATGAGGCTCTGGGCAGGAAGCTGAAGCAATTAAATGCACAAATTGTCATCTCATCTGTCCTCCCAGTTGAACGCCGTGGCCCAGGAAGAGAGAGGAAAATAGGAGAAGTCAACAACTGGCTTCGCAAATGGTGCCGGCAGGAACGGTTTGGTTTCTTAGATCACGGTCTGCAGTTTCTTGAAGATGGACTTCTGGCAAGTGATGGGCTGCACCTCACAAGGGTTGGGAGGAATGTTTTTGCCAACAATCTCAAAAACCTCATCAGGAGGGCTTTAAACTGACTTATGTGGGGGAGGGAGACAGTGGTCCTGAAGGTAGGAGTCTATCAAATGCTGAAGATGATCATCCAAATGTCAAGGACCAAATGGAGCAAACAGCGCACAGACCTAGTGGTGGGAGGAAAAAATCCTTAAGTAGGAGACTAGGGGGAATGATCAATGGTTTTCAATGTCTGTATACAAATGCACAGAGCATGGGAAATAAACAAGATGAACTTGAGCTCTTGGTACAGCAAACTAAATACGACATAATAGGCATCACTGAAACCTGGTGGGATGAGTCTCATGATTGGAATGTAGTAATAGAGGGATACAATCTATTTAAGAGAAATAGACCAAACAGGAAAGGAGGAGGAGTGGCGTTATATGTCAGGGATGTGTATACCTGTGAAGAGATCCATGATTTAAAACTTCAAAGCCAAATTGAGAGTATCTGGGTCAAAATTAAGGGAGAGAAAAATAACAGTGATCTCATGGTGGGAGTTTACTATAGATCCCCAAGCCAAACTGAGGACATAGATGATGCCTTCCTGGAACAGATGACCAAGCATTCAAAAGGAAATGAGATAGTAGTAATGGGGGATTTCAACTATCCTGATATTTGTTGGATGTCAAACTCAGCCAAGAGCATAAGGTCGAACAGATTCCTCACTGGCCTTGCAGACAATTTCATTGTCCAGAAAGTGGGAGAAGCAACAAGAGGATCAGCCATTTTAGATCTGGTCCTAACCAATAGTGATGACCTGGTTAGTGGGGTAGAAGTGGTAGGATCATTAGGTGGGAGTGATCATGCTCTTCTGGAGTTTATTATACATCAGAAAGGAGCAACCAAGCATACTAAGACTCAAATTCTAGACTTTAAGAAAGCCGACTTCAGAAAACTTAGGGAAATGCTGGGTGTGATCCCATGGTCAGTAATACTAAAAGGGAAGGGAGTTCATGATGGATGGGAGTTTGTTAAAAGGGAGATATTAAAAGCACAACTTCAAGCAGTACCAATGAGACGAAAACATGGAAGGTGCCTAAAGAAGCCAGGGTGGCTATCTAAAGAACTTTTAACTGAGTTAAGATTTAAAAGGGATATGTACAAGAAATGGAAAAAGGGGGAAACCACCAGAGAGGAATTCAAACAAATAGCCAGCACATGTAGAGACAAAGTCAGAAAGCTAAAGCACAGAATGAACTCAGGCTTGCTAGAGAGGTTAAAAGCAATAAAAAGAGTTTTTATGGGTATGTCCGTAGCAAAAGGAAGAACAAGGAAACAGTGGGGTCACTTAGAGGAGAAGAAGGTGAAATGCGAACAGGGGACGCAGAAAGGGCAGAACTCCTCAATACCTTCTTTGCCTCAGTCTTCTCCAAAAAAGAAAACAATGCCCAACCTGAAGAATATGGAGCAGATGATTCAGCAGGGGAAACACAGCCCAGAATAAGTAAGGAGGTAGTACAAGCACACTTGGCTAGTTTAGATGTATTCAAGTCTCCAGGGCCAGATGAACTACATCCCAGAGTATTAAAAGAACTGGCAGAGGTGATTTCAGAACCACTGGCAGTAATCTTTGAGAATTCTTGGAAAACAGGTGAAGTCCCAGCAGACTGGAGGAGGGCAAATGTTGTCCCTATTTTCAAAAAGGGGAAAAGAGAGGACCCAAACAATTACCGCCCAGTCAGCCTGACATCAATACCAGGAAAGATTCTAGAGCAGATCATTAAGCAAACGGTCTGTGAGCACCTAGAAAGGAACGCTGTGATCACTAAAAGTCAGCATGGGTTTCTGAAAAATAAGTCATGTCAGACTAATCTGATCTCATTTTTTGACAGAATTACAAGCCTGGTAGACGAAGGGAACACTGTGGATGTAGTCTATCTTGATTTCAGCAAGGCCTTTGACAAGGTGCCCCATGATATTCTTGTAAAGAAGCTGGTCAAATGCGGGCTAGACAATGCTACCATTCATTGGATTTGTAACTGGCTGACTGACCGAACCCAAAGGGTGCTCATCAATGGCTCCTCTTCATCCTGGAGAGAAGTGACTAGTGGGGTGCCACAGGGTTCTGTCTTGGGCCCAGTCTTATTCAACATCTTTATCAATGACTTGGATGATGGGCTTGAGGGCATCCTGATCAAGTTTGCAGATGACACCAAATTGGGAGGGGTGGCTAATACCCCAGAGGACAGGATCACACTTCAAAATGACCTTAACAGATTAGAGAACTGGGCCAAGGCAAACAGGATGAATTTTAACAGGGAGAAATGTAAAGTACTACACTTGGGCAAAAAAAATGAAAGGCACAAATACAGGATGGGTGACACCTGGCTTGAGAGCAGTACAAGTGAAAAGGATCTAGGAGTCTTGGTAGACCACAAACTTGACATGAGTCAACAGTGTGATGCAGCAGCTAAAAAAGCCAATGCAATTCTAGGCTGCATCAATAGGTGTATAGCATCTAGATCAAGGGAAGTAATAGTACCACTGTATTCCGCTCTGGTCAGACCTCACCTGGAATACTGTGTCCAGTTCTGGGCACCACAGTTCAAGAAGGATATTGACAAGCTGGAACGTGTCCAGAGGAGGGCAACCAAAATGGTCAAAGGCCTGGAAACGATGCCTTATGAGGAACGGCTTAGGGAGCTGGGTATGTTTAGCCTGGAGAAGAGAAGGTTAAGGGGTGATATGATAGCCATGTTCAGATATATAAAAGGATGTCATATAGAGGAGGGAGAAAGGTTGTTTTCTGCTGCTCCAGAGAAGCGGACACGGAGCAATCGATTCAAACTACAAGAAAGAAGATTCCACCTAAACATTAGGAAGAATTTCTTGACAGTAAGAGCTGTTCGACAGTGGAATTTGCTGCCAAGGAGTGTGGTGGAGTCTCCTTCTTTGGAGGTCTTTAAGCAGAGGCTTGACAGCCACCTGTCAGGAATGCTTTGATGGTGTTTCCTGCTTGGCAGGGGGTTGGACTGGATGGCCCTTGTGGTCTCTTCCAACTCTATGATTCTATGATTCTATGATTCTATGAGGGCAGCAGCTCTGGGAGGCTGGCTTTGTTCAGATGCATTTCCTTCCCTGGGGTGTCATGGCCACTGACTTGGATGGCTTTAAAGGGGACTCAGATAAATTCTGGAAGAATCAGCATAGAATCCTAGAATGGCAGAGTTGGAAGGGGCCGCGAGGGTCATCTAGCCCAACCCCCTGCAGGACAAGACTCTTTTGCCCATGACCCTGAGCTTAAGAGTCTCTCTCACGCTCGGCCAGTGAAGCTCTCTCAGCTGAGGAGAGAGGAGGAGGCTCTGGGAACTGGGGGGGGGGGGCTTTTGTGCCCAGGTCCTGCCTGCCTCTGGTTGGCCCCTGTGGCTGCAGGAGCCTGGACTAGATGGGCTGACCCCATGGCCCATCCTCTTGTCTTGCATGAGGGTTTGGTACCTGGGGTCCAGCCCCCCAACCTAACCCTGCCTGTTTTGCCCCTGCAGGTGATGGCTGCCGGTGGTGACTCGCTGGACTCCACCCCCCCCCCACCTCCCGGAGCATGGCCAGCCAGAAGAGTAGAGCAGGAGTGGGAATGTGCCTGATGCCCACCCTCGACTGGCCGTGGACTCTTGACGGGAGAAGGGGACCCCCCCCCCTTTCCTGGCTTTGGGTGTGTGCCCTCTGCGGGGGTGAATAAGCTATGGGCCGGATTAGGCCCTGCCCGGTGCTACTCATAGAGCTATAGGGTTCCTGAAGTCGATGAGAGGATGGCTGGAGCCAAATGCCCCCCCCCCACTTCTCCCTGACTTCCTCTGCTGCTACATGACTTGCGCTGTGCCCCCCTCCCTCTTGCAAAGCAGCCCCCCGGGGGCAGGGACTCCAGCTCAGGACACTTTGGGGACAAATAAATGTTTACAGATGTGGCTAATGAGAGAGATTTGGTTCCTTTCTCCTCCTCTGGGGCAACGGGGGGGGGGTTTGAAGCAGGGGCCGTGGGATTGGGGGGCTGCTCCTTCCCCCTTGAAAGCTCCAAGCGGCTCTTCAGGGAAGGCGGCAGGAACTGCTTCTGATTGGCTGTGTCAAGCTGTGATGTCAGGGCATGTTCCTGGATTATAGGGCAAGAGAAAGCCCCCGCCCCAAGCAGGACTGAGTCCCCTTTCATAGAGCTGTTGAGTTGAAAGGGACCCCAAAGTGTCATCTAGTCCAACCCCCTTTCACCTCTGGCCTAAGGCGTCTATTCTTACAACCTGCAGACTCTGCCAGATGGTGCCTTTAGTTTCCAGTTGCTTACAATTATTTCAGGAAGAAAGAGCCTGACTTTCAGGCTACCCTGGGCTCTGTCTCCTTGGGCACAGGACTTCGGACACCTTGTCTGCTTCTGCCATGACACATCCCTCTTGGAGCTCTGTTTTAAAAAGTGGCCTGAAGGCAGAAGATTCAGGAGAGAGAAATGGAAGGACTTGTTCATGCAATGCAGTGTCCAAACGGTGGACCTCCCTGGAGGCAGAAAAGGACAACTTCATGGCAGAGGAGGCGGCTGTTGGGCTCCTGGCATCCCCAGTTGGAGACAGCAATGCTCCTGGAAACCCCAGGAGGGGAGAGCTGCTCTTCTAAGACCCTCCCCTCTTTGGAGAAAGGAAGTGCGCAGATGCCACAGCAGGGCAGGGGGGAAACAAGGCTTTTAATGGCAGGATTGGGAGCTGTGAGGGTCTCAGAGGGACGGGGTGAGGCTGAGCAAGGACTGGCGCTTCTGCTGGGAGATGGACTGGCTGCGGATGAGCGAGGCCACCTCTTGCGTGCGGAAGGTCAGGCCAAAGATGTCCTCGTGGTAGCGGTTCTGGTCCTGGGAGAGAAAGAGGCAGCGTCAGATCCTACACACGCAGACGCCCCCCCCCCCGAGGGCACTTCACAGAAATGTGGAGTTGGAAGGGACCCCCAAGGGTCATCTGGTCCAGCCCCCAGCGCTGCAGGGAAGGAGGGCAGCTGTCGACTGTTTCAAGGTGCCACACAATTCAGTGCTGCTGATGCATTTGCTGTGACCCAAGGGGGCCAGCCCCCATAAGACCCTGCCCTGGGCAGCTGAGGGCTGCCCACCTGCGCTTTGCCTCCAGCGCTGGGGGTCTGACGGGGGGGCAGCTTCCCTTCCTCCCTCACCTGGAGTTCGCTGATCTTGTCCCCGGCTTCCGCCAGCGTCATGCCGCCCTCCTTGGCCAGGATCTGCTGGACAGTCTGCAGGACCCCTGTTGCCATGGTGACGTCCCCACAGACGTACATGTGGCCCCTCCTCTGGCAAAGGACCTCGTGGACATAGCTGGGCAGCTCCAGGCGCAGCAGGTCCTGAACGTATGTCTGCGGGAAGAGGGAAAACAAGGTCCCTGAGCATAAGCAGAGCTCCACTCCCTCTTTGCTGAGGAATTGCGGCTGCTCCTTGGGGATCTGGGATCAGGGCTGCCAAAGCACAGGCATGAATCACCTTCTGTCCCCCCAACCCCCCCCCCATGTCTGCCTGGAAAGGCTGAATGGGGGTGGCTGCCCTCTGCCCTCCCAGAGCCCCCACTTTATTATTTCCACTGCTCTCGCTTTGGGGGTGCTGGAACTGGCCGGCCTTGGCCAGCCTTTAGCCTTCCATGATAGAACTGTAGAGTTGGAAGGGATCCCAAGGGATCATCTAGTGGTCCAACCCCCTGCAAGGCAGGGATCACAGTTCAAGAATCCCCAACAGAGGGCCCTCCAACCTCTGCTTAAAAACCACCAAGCAAGGAGAGGCCACTGCCAGAAAGGTCTTCCTTGTGTTTCGCAGGAATCTCCTTTCTTGCAATTCAAGCGGATTGGAAGGGGTCCCCATTGGCCGCCAGCCTTGTTTTGTGGAGGCTGCCGGACCAGATGAGACAGGAGGCTGCTCCCAGCTTCATTCCTTAGCATCCCCCCCCCCTTCCCATATTATTACCTTGGGGTAATCTGGGTCGCGGGAGAAGCAGGTGAGGACGCGGCTGAGGACCCCTTTCTGCTGCGCCTCCTGCACCTCCTCCTTGTAGATGTGGTCGTAGCGGGAGCTGCGGCAGCCAAAGACCAGCGTCATCTCGCCTGGGGGGAGCCCTGTGTGGGGCAGGAGAGGGTCAGGGCTGGGAGAGGCAAAGGCAAGCCGCCCCCAGCCCAAAGCCTCCCAGGCCCTCTGACCCACCTTCGGCCTCCAGGCTGTGCAGCCGCTGCTGCCAGAAGCTCCGGAAGGGGGCAATGCCGGTGCCAGGCCCCACCAGGATGCAGGGGGCTGCGGGGTCCTGGGGCAGCTGGAAGTTTGGGGCACTGTGTGGGGCAGAGACACCAAGAGTCACTTGCCTGGCGGGTGGCAGGAGTGGAGCCCAGAAGCTGAACACTGGAAGATTCAGCCCAGGCAAAAAGGAAGGGATTTTTCACACATCATGTGAAGAAGTGCTTTCTTCCAACATCAGCTTTGTGGGGCGTCCACAGAGCAGGGGAGAAATTCTTCTCTGCCCACTTTCTGGCGGCTCGTGAGCTCCTTTCATGTTGCCTCTTTCTCTGGGAGTTTTGCTCCCTTCCTCTGGGAAGCCTTGCTAAGGCCAGAGGGAACGTTGGGATAGAGCTGCTCCTTCAAGGTTCAAGCTCAACCCCCCCCCCCCCAAGACCCCTTACCCTCGGACAAAAGCCGGCACCATCTCGCCAGGCGCCAGCTTTGAAAGCCACGTGGAACAGACGCCAAAGTGAAGGGGACCCTTGCCATCTGTGGAACAAAGCGGGGGAGAGGGGGGAGCAAAATGAGAGGCTGCCTGGGAGCGTCTCCTCCCCACCCCCCATCAGATGGCACCCCCCAAATGAGACTGCGTTCCCCCTCCCCAGGTGGCCAAGGAAGTTGGAAGGGACCTCAAGGGCCATCTAGCCCAACCCCTGCAATGCCACTCAGCCCTCTCCCCCCAAAAAAAAACTCACTTTGGCTGTGGTAGTTGAGCACGGCCACCGTGAGGTGCATCTCCCCTGGGTGGGCGCTGGGCGCTGAGCTGAGGGAGTAGTAGCGTGCTTTGAGCAGGGGCAGCTGGGTGAGGAGCAGCGAGGGCGGCAGCGGAACCGAGGGGAACTCCTGCAGCACCTCTTCCAGGGTGGGGCAGCGGAACCACTTCCACTCCTCATACAGGAGGGAGTCCTGCGGGGTCAAGAGCAGAGAGGGCATGGAGAGGCAGTGAGGCTTAGCGGTTAGAGAGTGAAGCTCCCTGGGTGACCTTAGGCCAGTCTCTGCCTCCTCCCAGCCTAGCCTACCTCTCGGGATGGGGAGAACAGCCCTGTCTGCCCCCTTGAGCTCCTTGTAGGAATAGGTGGGGTGGAATTGAAATAGATTAAAACACCTGCTGGAACAAGAAAGTCTTAGTCATGTGCCTTAGTCATGGGGAGGGTGTCTAATCTCAGGTGGGAGGGAGTTCCGCAGGGTGGGCTCTGTGTGTGTGTTAGAGATAAAGGGGTCAATAATGCACAACCCCACCCGCACCCCCCAGCTTCAAGGCCTGTGATGGGAAGGGAAGAATACCTATATCCATCCGCTCTTCCCCAGCCCCCTACCTCTCCCAGCCGCTGCAGCTTCTCCCTCTCAGCCGGGTCTTCTGCCAGCGTGGACAGGATCTGGAGCAGTTGGGCGCTGGGGGGTGTCGTGAGGTCCAGGAAGAAGGTGAGCGCCTGGCGCAGCGTGCAAGGGGGCAGGCGGGGGCTGGGGACCCACAAGCGCTTTGGGCCTGAGGAGGAGGAGAAGCAGGAGGGAGAGACTCAGCGGTCGCAGGAATTTCCAGCTGCCAAGCAGCTCAAAAGGCTTTTAGTCAGGTTTCACCACCAAAGAATGGTAGAATGGTCGAGTTGAAAGGGACCCCCAAGGGTCATCTAGGCCAACCCCCTGCAAGGCAGGAATCACTGGGAGAAGGAGGGGGAGCAGCCACTTCTGGAGGATATGAGGAGGAACAAGCATCCACCCGCAGGGCACGTCCCCTTTCCATTCCAAGGAGCCTAATCCAGTTTGTTCACTGTAGCCACCCAAGCATTTGTCTGCAAAGAGGAGCTGCAGCGGGGGTTGCATTCCTGCAATGCATCACTGACAAAGTACTATATCAGTGCATTACTGGTGAGCTCATACTGGCACATCTAGACACCTCTAAAAACCATAAGGAGAGCCTGCAGGATCAGGTCAAGGGCCCTACTAGTCCACAGTGGCCAACCTGGGATCCCATGTCCAGCTCTGGGTGCCACAATTTAAGAAGGGCACTGACAAACTAGAAGGTGTGCAGAGGAGGGATGTATTTGCTGCCTGCATTGAAATGTAAGTAAACCTTTTCATTTATCTTATAAAAATGTGTGCTTCGCTCTTAGCAATGGGGACAAAGAGGGGAAAGGTCAGCAGACCACAAATAAACAGGGACAAAAAGGTGTGTTTGACTAATTCCCAGCTTCCAGTAAGCTGCAAAGCGCCTAAGTGTTTTTTCTTTGCTAAAAGGGCTTCACAGCCTGTTTACTCTCATATTTCTCCCACACATGTGGAACAGGAGGTTTAAATATTAACTGACAGATTTAATTCTCAATCTTTCAGTGTGTGTGTGTGTGTGTGTGTGTGTGTGTGTGTGTGTAAATCCAGTGAAAACATCGCCAGAAGTAAAGCAGAGCAACTGCACTATAAAAAGTTACAGGACTGGAAAGGCAGCACCCTGGTCCAGGCCCTGGGAGAGGGCACCCTTCTTTGCCCCACAATGCCCACCCCATGGCTGGGCCTGGCCTAGAGGGCTTCCCCGTTTGGCACCAGCCGGTCCCTGCATGCCCCCCGCAGAGCAGGGGGCCACTCACTCTCTCCCGCCTCCAAGGTTTCCACAGTGACAGCCTCGTTGGCAGAGGGCGGGTCCTCCACTCGCTGCAGGATGGCATCCACCAGCTCTGCGTTGTTGGCGGGGAAGATGCCCACGTGGTCCCCCGGCTGGTAGGCCAGCTCTGGCTGGTCACCCGTCTGCAGCTGCACCAGGATGGTGGAGCGGCTGCAGTGGGGGAAAGGAGAAGAGTGGTCAGTCCCGCAGGGGGGCTGTGCGGCAGGAAGGCAGTGGCCTGTGCACAAGGCAGCCAGGACCCCCCAACCCCAAATACTGGAGGAAATCAGGCCCCCTTGGCTGTGGGCTGCAAGAGGGTGAAGCGCCCGCCTCCTGGGGTCGCAGAATTGGGATGAGCGCCAGCCGTCCTGATTCGACTCTCACCTGGATTCCGGGCTCTGCAGGTTCTTGACTGAGAGGATGTGGGATGGAACGACATTGCGCTTGTGGACGAGGGTCAGGCCTGAAGGGGGAGAAACCCCAAGGTTCAAGGTGGTGGCAGGGAGATGTTTCAAGCTTTGCTTTTCCAAAGTTGGCAGTGGAGCGGGGAGAAAGTTCTCCATGGGGGACACGGAAGCAAAGTGTGGGAGCCCATGCAAAGAAACCCTCAAGTGAGGCTTCTGGAGATGTGCCTCCCTGCCCCACATGATGGAACAACTTGTCCCCACCTCCTCACGGGGTTTCTGGGCTGTCAGCCCCCCATCTCTCCTTGGAGGCATTAAGCACTGATTGGAGGACCCCTCAGGACCCTTGGGGTGGGGGCACAGGGAGCGCCGCATTTAGGGCAATGCAGCTGGTTCCCTCGCACAGGGTGCTGAGCCAAGGGAGTGCAAAATAATAATAATAATAATAATAATAATAATAATAATAATAATAATAATAGCAACAACCACCACCTTAATTTATATGGGTACCCAATGAGAAGATCCAGAAGAAAGCTACTGTACAAGAAGCAATTATTGTGAAAATAAGAAACATCTAGCAAGTGGCACCAAGTTTTGTCCTCACTTAGGCTGCCATATTATCAATGTCCACCCCTGGCATGGGGGGAGGGTGGCAGAGCCCAAAGGAAGGGGGCTTCTCTGGGGTGTGGAAGAAAAGCCAGGCCTTAGCTTCAAGGCAATTGTATTGGAGAAGAACCCCCCTCCCCAGCTAAGCTCTTCTGGGCCCTCCCTCCGCTAGGGCGTTCTGCTGACATCAAGGCTTCACAGCTTTGATGGGGATGTGCAAGTCATCACACTCTGCTTAATAAGATGCCCCCCAAAATTAGCTTTGCTGAAAAAACTGCGTTGCTGGTCAAAAACCTTCCACATGCCACCCTTGTGCCGCCTTTTCTGCCACTTTCCTACTGACTTTTTTTTTTTACACTAATGGGCGACCTACAAGGTGCAGATCCTGCTTCCACAAGGGTCAGCGGAGGGGAAGATGCACAATCTTTGGGGTAAGCGAGGGAGGGCATCCGCTTGGCGCAGCAGAAGGCCATGATCCACCGCACGACACGTACCTGGCAGGAGATCCAAAGCCGCCGGGTGAACCACCAGGCGGAAGCGACTGCGCTTCCAGTGACAGGGGCTGTTGAAGACCTCTGTGCCGACCACCTGCGAGTCCACGCAGAAAGTGTCGCAGGCGGCCTGTGGGGAGACGAGGGTCAGGAGGAAGGACGGACTCTTGGGAGGGCGCAGGATTGTGGAGCTGGGAGAGACCCCGAGGGTCGTCTAGCCCACCCCCTGCGATGCAGGACACAACTGCCCAGTTGGGTGAGACCAGGGAAGGTGGGGAAGAGGAACATTGCTGTGGGGCTGGCAGGGATGGGGCACCTTCTCCCTCTGCTCAACATGGAGGGACAAAGTAGTGGGGGGAAAGGGGCTTCCACCACAGCCAAGTGAGACCCAGCCAAGCAGGCGGTGCCATTCCCCAGCTGACCATCAGGTGGCAGCAGCACCCCACACTCCCGGCCAGCAAAGCTCAGCAGCATCCATTCAACCTGCAACAGCCCCTCCTGTTTTAGTGCTTTATCTTTAAGGGTGAGAAGTGAGGTTACAGGGAACCAGGCAGAGGGCCTTCTTGGTAGTGGCACCTGCCCTATGAAATGCCCTCCCTCCAGATGTTAAGGAAATAAATAACTATCTGACTTTTAGAAGACAACTGAAGGCAGCCCTGTTTAGGGAAGTTTTTAATGTTTGATGTTTTATTGTGCTTTTAATATTTTGTTGGAAGCCGCCTAGAGTGGCTGGGGAAACCCAGCCAGATGGGCGGGGTATAAATAATAAATTATATTTTGTTTCAAAGTTTTGCAAAATAAAATTGTGGTTTTATCTTTGAGGTTTTCATTTTTTTGTTTTTGTTTTAGTTTTTTTTAACAATTCAAGAGGCATATACATTTCATGATAAATAAATAAATGACTCCTTTGGAGCCTCAAGCAGCTTACTCCAGAGGAGGAAAATCTGCTTCCTGCCTGGCTTGGGAACCTCCTATTTCATATGTCAAGCTCTCTCTCTCTCTCTCTCTCTCTCACCCACCCACCACCCACCCACCCCTCTACCTTGCAGAGCAATTGTTGCTCTTGACTCCCAAATCGCCCCCTGCCCCCAAATACACACACCTTGAAGACGTTCATGGCCCAGGTGCGGAAGGACTCCTCCTGGCCGCAGAGCTCGTCCCCCTCGCCCATGGGGAGGATGCGCTCGCCCCCCAGCTCCTCCAGGCGCGTGTCCACGGCGTGGGCAAAGGCACAGAAGTGCAGGTAGGCCCGGGAGCCCAGCCCAAAGACAGCAAACCTGGAAAGGAGGAGGAGGAAGGTAGGGTGAGAGGGGGTGGGGGGCCAGGCTCTGCCCCCTCCCTCCTCTCCAGGGAGTCAAGCCAGCTGGGGCACCTCCAAGGCCAGCCAGAAGGAGCCTGCAGCTCAGCGGGACTCTGCGAAGCAAGCCACAGAATCCTAGAAGGCAGAGTTGGAAGGGACCCCCAAGGCTCATCTAGTCCAACCCCCTGCAATGCAGGAACCACAGTTCCATATCCTGGCAGGTGGCCGTCCAATCTCTGTTTTAAAATCTCCAGTGAAGGGCAGCCCTCCGCCTTCCAAGGGGGCCCATCCCACCACCCAACAGCTGTTACTGCAAGAAAGTTCTTCCGAATGGGCTGAGCTCCACCCGGCAGCCTTTTGGCACAATCTCAATCAGTTACAAAACCCACACAGCCTTTTTCTTTCCAATTTTCATTAATTTGGCTCCTCCGTCCACTAATAAACAGCCAATAAACTTGCTCTGTCCCAAGAGCTTAGGGGAAAGAATGGGCCAATAAAACAAAACAACTGTTACATTTTAATATGGCCTGTATTGAATTAAAGATGGTCTGGACCTCCTGAACTCAGCCCATTAAAAGCCAGTCACGACAATATCGATTTTCCTGTGGTCAGCTCAGCACCAGCCCTCGCTTCAGCTTCCCGGCATTTCAGCACAAAGTGTCGCCCAAGGAGACGGACGTCCAGGCACTGTCCTGAGAAGTGGGGCTGGGCTTCAGCTCGGAGGAGGGCGAAGGGAGGAGGGGGCCTTTAGCCACCCTGGCTGGAGGGTCAGAGGCATTTGGTACATTTGCATCTCTAGGGCTGGGGAGGGACAAGGTGGGGGGTGGGGGAGATGATGGCTTGGCTTCTGCCAAGGAAGATCCTGGCCTTTGCAATGGCTCCCACCAAAAAGGAGGTTCTGCTGCCCAGCCAGGCATTTGTGCCATTGCTGGGCTGCTGCTAGGGAACTGCAGGGAATCTTGGTGGCTGCCCTGATAAAGGTGCAGGGAGATGGCAGGTGGCAAGTCCCGCTGGGGGACTGGGCAAGACATGGCTGCTGCACCCTAAGGGCCTGCGTAGAAGCTCCCCTTCCTCTGTGCATCCTGCCCCAGAAGCAGGATCCCTGCCTGCCCTGCCTGCAGGGCTCTGCTCTCTGAGGAAGCAGGATCCAACCCTCCCTCCTTCCTGGGCGCCTTACCGGAGGGTCCCCAGGGCGCCTGCGCTGTCCGTGTTGCTGGACGCCCTCCTCTTGGTCTTCCACGCAGATACTGAGGCATCGGATTGAGAGATGCTGTTGAAGCGCATCTTGTAGCTCCTGCAGGGAGAGAGAGGAGAAGGGGGCAGCAAGCGCCGCCACCAGCCCCCAACAGGGCTGCCTCTGCAGGCGATTCTGTAGCCCAGTTGCTGGAAACCCTGGGAGGAGAGGGGGCTGCTCTTGCAGGTTTCCCTTGGGGGCATCGACTGGACTATCATAGGATTCTCTGACTAGATGGGTGTAAGGGCAATCTTTTCCGGAAGATATTTGTACAGTGGACCCTCGGGTTACATACCTCTCTGGATACGTAATCTTTGGGTTGCGAAAGCGGCAAACCCAGAAGTATTTTTCTGGGTTTCACTGCTTGTGGTTGTGCATGCGCAGAAGCGCTCTGCACGCCGCTCACGTGCACAGAAGCAGCGCCTCTGGTTACGGATTTTTAGGGGTGCGCACGGACCCCCAGAATGAATTAAATCCATATCCAGAGGGTCCACTGTACTTTGAGGAGACAGTGATCTAGCATGGTCATCTCTTCCTGCCTCTGTTTACTTCCCCTCTCTCTCTCTTGTTCTGCTCTTTGATGGCTGAGGACAGCCTTTAATTTGTTGGAAGGAAGAGATAATGCAGCGTGTTAGACATTGTTTGGAGGAATGTGCAGAATTGGAAGAGGGGGTAGCTAATTAATAATCTGCACTAGCTAGTCGGGCAAGGCACGGAGGCTAACAAGTTAAGGTAAAGGTAAAGGTACCCCTGACTGTTAGGTCCAGTTGCGGACGACTCTGGGGTTGCAGTGCTCATCTCGCTTTACTGGCCGAGGGAGTTGATGTTTGTCTACACAGTTTTTCCGGGTCATGTGGCCAGCATGACTAAGCCGCTTCTGGCGAACCAGAGCAGCGCATGGAAATGCCGTTTACCTTCCTGCCAGAGTGGTACCTATTTATCTACTTGCACTTTGATGTGCTTTCAAGCTGCTAGGTTGGCAGGAGCTGGGACCAAGCAACGGGAGCTCACCCTGTTGTGGGGATTTGAACCGCCGACCTTCTGATCGGCAAGCCCTAGGCTCTGTGGTTTAGACCACAGCGCCACCCACGTCCCACGGCTAACAAGTTAGCTATCTATAAATCAGATGGTTTGGGGGCATAGTTCTGAGAAGCTCGTGCATAAACTCCTGGCCGGAGGGTCGTGCAGAAAACTGAAGACGGTCTGGAGGTCCCTTCACCACTTTCTTGAGGGCTTCCCTTCCCAGTTGGCAGATCAAAGTGTTGCTTGGTAATGTATATAAAGCCTGCTGTTTAGAATAAAATCTTTAATCTTCTCACTCTCTTGTGTTTGTATTGCTTCTGAATCTAATTTTAAAAGAACCAGCTTGCAATGGGCCCCCTAAGCATTGCTTTCCTTTTCTTTCCAGGGAGGTGTCATTCCTGCCTCCTCATCACTGGGAGAAGAGGATGCTGGACCAGATGGGCCTCCTCTGGCCTGATCCTGCAGGCTCTTCTTATGCTCTTAAGCAGAAAGCCTTTCCCAAGCGTCTTGTGCCACATGCACCCAGGGACAGAGATCACTCTGACTTCGGGGAGGGGGGCCCAGCCCTTCCTAGAGGCCAAGAGGCGCTTTCAGCTGGTGGCAAGCCAGGACCTGGGACCAGCTGCACGGGGGTGGGGGGCAGTGGAGAGAGGCAGGGTGAGGCCAAAGTGCCTTTCATCTGCGATGTTCCCTGGCAGCTTGATGCAGCCGGCCTCATTCCGTACCCGGGTCCAGGCACCAATCAGAGCCGCTTCCCCTGTGGGCAGCAAAGTTAATTAGCTACATAGATTATGACACTAATGAGGGCAGGCATCAAAGGAAGGGGCGCCCTTTCCTGCAGGCAGAAAGACACCAAGTGGAGGTCGTGGGGGGGGGGAGTTCAAAGAGGCAGCATTCAGGTTAAAGAAAAGAGACACCCAGAGACCGGGAGCAAACCCTGAAGGTCTGGAAGACCCTTTGACTCTCTTGCAGGGTAGAGAGGGCAGCCAAATCCTGGCAGATCCACAAGACAAGTAAGGGCAGAGGCCCCCTTTGCCAACCTGGCACTGTAACCTCCGAGACTCAGAGTGCGCCTGCAAAGTCACAACCGCCTCCAAGTTGCTGCCTTTAAATAAATTGCAAGAGAGGAAAAAGGCAGAGCGAGATTGTGGGGAGGAGGGTCTGGATCCGCAGGAAAGGAAGAGGAAAAGGAGGAAAGTTGAGCTTCCTCCGGGTAGGACTTACTTTTGTAGTTCAGGCTCGGCGTCTGCAAGGTAAGGGCAGGACATCTCCATCAGGGCTCGGGCAAATCTCTGCGGGGGGAGAGAAAGGCAGGCAGGGAGGCAACCAATGAGGACCCAATCCAAGCAGGTGGTCTTTATTATTGATGGAATTTGGTATATATGGCCCTAATATATTCACCAGAAAGAGGTGCCAGGGCTCAATTCTGCTCAGATAGGGGGTGAAAAGGAGACCATTTGGGCAGGTGTTCAGAAGCACAATAATTGTGCCACAAATTCCCGGCTCTGCTCATGAGAGATCCAATCTGAGAAGGAGCAGCTCAGCTATTATTATCGTTGTTGTTGTTACTACTACTACTACTACTACTGCTACTACTACTACTACATTTGTATAGCTCCCAGGGCAGTTCACACCATAAATGACCACAAACTACGTAGTAAAAACAACCACAACCCCAATTCCCCCCTCCCACAACCCACCGAAAAGGGTGTCAATCAGCCTCAGGCCTGGGGAAAGAGCAACGGGGTCGCCTGGCCTGAAGTGGGCCATGATGGCGCCATCTCCCCTGGCTCCCTGCCCTCTGCCTCCTCAGGAGTCTCTTCCGTAGGCAGCCAGGATCAGGCCTTTCCTGTGGCCACTCCAACCTTTTGGAGCTCCCTGTCCCTACACAGATCAGCCAGGCTCAATTTCCATTGCCTTTTCGAAACCTCACAGGAGGGTTTTTAAGCAGAGGCTGAGTGGCCGTCGGTCAGGGATTCGTCAAGCTCTGCTTCCTGCACCACAGGGGGTTGGACTAGAGGACCTTTGGGGATCCCTGCCAACTCTGATTCTAAATGGAGATTTTTATCTCAGCCTGTATGTTCGGCATTTGAAATTGCTTTTGTATACATGCCTTTACAGTGGTACCTCGGGTTAAGAACTTCATTCGTTCTGGAGGTCCGTTCTTAACCTGAAACTGTTTTTAACCTGAGGTACCACTTTAGCTGTCATCGTGTGATTTCATCATAGAGTTGGAAGGGACCACGAGGGTCATCCAGTCCAGCCCCCTGCAATGCAGGAGTCTTTTGCCTCAATGGGGGACTCAAACTCGTGACCCTGAGATTAAGAGTCTGCTGCTCTACAGATGGAGCTATCCCAGGTCCTCAGCACATCCCCAGTGCCCCCCACCCCGCAAAAAAGACTTAATCAGAACAGCGGTTTGCATAACAGCACGATAAAATTAAGAAGAGGAACAATTAATTGCACATCTATTCAAAATCCAATTAAAACCACTTAGTTTTATTTATTCAACAGAACAAAGGAGCTTTATCCGGAGACACCAGCTTTTCGAAGTCTGATGGCCGTTTACACCTCCAGCGCCCCCCGCCACCCCCTTGCCTCTTTGTGTCTCCTGGGGAACCCCACCAGCCCCCAGGGGGCGCTATCACCACCTCGGGAACCCCGGGTTTCCTGCTGGCCAAACGGGCCTCCTGCAGCTGCGCCACACAGCTGGCATTTTAAGTGGCTGCACAGGCGCAAATGGACCAGCCTTAGAATGGCAGAGTTGGAAGGGACCCCCCCAGGGTCATCTAGCCCCCCCCAAATGCAGGAATTGCAGCAAGAGAATCCCTGATAGGGGACAGCCCAACCCGCCACCCAACGGATCTGGATTTGGGTTCCAGTACATGCCAAGAGTGCCAGGTTGAGGGAGGCCCCACTTGGGAGTCTCAGCGAAAAGGGGGAGAAGGCAGCGTCACCTCGCCATTCTCAGGGGGGTCTCCGTTGCCAAAGGTGCTGGTCACCACCAGGACGAGGGTCTCGTGCTCCAGGGAA
Source organism: Darevskia mixta (assembly GCA_034641385.1). Taxonomy (NCBI): domain Eukaryota; kingdom Metazoa; phylum Chordata; class Lepidosauria; order Squamata; family Lacertidae; genus Darevskia; species Darevskia mixta. The sequence continues at coordinate 109,418 of JAWWNH010000211.1, forward strand.
ACAACGTCGTATTCGTCCATGCAGACCACCTGTTGGGAAGCGCCAGGGGGGTCAGGAGGGTGAAGGGGGGCCTCAAATGCTCCCACCCTCCATTGCCCCCCAAGGGGCAGGGGCAGCTTGTGAGCTCGCTGGAGACCTGGAGCCAGGAGGGCTCTGGAGATAGCGATGCTCCAAGCAACAATTGCTGGGAACAGGATTGGGGGGGGGGGGCTCCGGCACCGAGCCGAGGGGCACAAAATAATAAGAATAAATAAATCTATATTTGTACAGGTACCCACTGAGAAGTTCCATAAAAAGAAACTGTAGCAGAATGAATTATTGTGGAAATAAGAAATATTTAGCTGGGGGCACCAAATGTTGAGTCGTATTCCCAAAGTCATGCTCCTGGGCTTGGATCCTGCTTGGGGTTTCCCTTTGGGGCCCCTGTGAGAACAGGATGCTGCACCAGGTGGGGACCCTTTGGCCAGGCTCTTCTGTTTTTATGGACCCTCCAGGTCTCCTTATGTTCTTCTGAGTGAAACCTCCAGCACCAGAGGCAGTCTATCTTGATTCCTAGGTTCTTGGGGTATTTGGTGACTGTGAGACCAGGAGGCTGGACCAGGTGGGCCACTGGCCTGATCCAGCAAGACTCTTCTTATGTTCTTAAGGTTGACCTTGATCCCCACCCCACCCAAAGTGAATTATTGCCTTCAATGGAAAGAGCAGAGAGCCTGAAGTGCCTCACACCCCCACACCACACAAACACAAGACACACACTCCAGTTCCACCATGAGCCTTGCCAATCACGGGGCAAGAAACACGCCACTGCTGGCACCCTTAGCCTGGGGAACTCCTTGCCACCTTGGGGGAGCGTCGCCTCACTTCATGTGCTCTGTAGGCATCAGGAGGGAAGGGGGCAGTGAGCACCCACCCCCTGCCACGCGCTGGGCCAACCTGGGGGGCAAAGGAGCCTTTGAAGAGCTGTTTCAGCTTCAGGGCGTAGGCCTGCGACTTCCCCGTCTCGGAGGCGTACAGGATCGTGGCCTTGACCCGCTTGGCCATCACGTGGCCCATCAACTTGGCTGAGATCTTGACCGCTCTGCAGGAGGGGTGGGAAGAGAGCAGGACAGGAGGGCTCAGCCCAGCAGGACGACGTGCGGAAGGGGGCAACTTCCCCAGGGCCAACTCTGCCCAGGCCTGGACAGGCTGCTGGGGATGCAGAGCCAAGCAGAACAGCATTATTGATTGATTGATTGATTGATTGATTGATTGGATTATTCTATTAAATTTGTGTCCCACGCTTCATCTGCAGATCTCAGGGGGTTCATAGTATCAAAATACAAGACCAGACTGCCTGCAGTGACTGACAGCAGAGGCTCTCCAGGATTTCGGGCAGGGGAGCCTCTCCCAATGACCTGGAGATGCCAGCAGGGATCGAACCTGGGACCTTCTACATGCCAAGCAGATGTCCTGCCACCGAGCCACAGCCCTTCCTGTGCCTCAATGGATCATCGCCCTCCTGGCTTGTTCCTTATTTGCACTCTTCATTTGAGGACCCAGTCGCTAAAGCTCCCTGTGCTGCTGCTGAGAAGTATCTTGCCCCTGAGCATGGATGTCCAAAGGCATCTGGGCCAGGGATGGCCTCTTCCAGGGCCATGCTGCACTCTGCACATGCTCTGAGCATTCAAAGTAACCAGGAGGATTTCTGAGAAGGTGCTAGAAGCACGTTCCTGCCCCTGTTTCTTCAGAGGAGGGCTTGGAATTGTGTGCCCCCCCCAAGCTGCCGCCCCCCCCACCCTAGTCCTCAGAGCTCTAAAGAAACAGTGATTCCCACATTGCAGGGGGTTGGGCTAGATGACCCTTGGGGCTCTCTTGCGACTCACGGCTGAGAGCCCTTTGTGCTGATGGAATGATCCACTCCCTGCGCTCCCCCTTCTCCAAGGATGCGACCCACTTCCTCCCCCCGCAAGGACCTACTTGGCAATCTCCTTGAAGGTCTTCTTTCGAGTGACAGTGGTTCCTTTGGGGATGTAGGTTTTCCAGGGGTCGCTCTATGGGAACAGCATGGGAATTAGGAAGCAGGAAGGGGGATGGGGGTCTCAAGCCTAGAAACGCCTCCCCCCACCCCAGAAAAAAAGGTTCTTTCACAAAGCAGCTCTAAGGAGTCCATTGTAGCACTGCAGCTAGCAGCGCCCCCAGTGGCAGCCAAGCAAATTGCAGGGTGACAACAGCCTTGCATTCTTTGTATATATAATTTCTTCATATACGTACAGTATGCTTGCAACTTACGCAGATTCTGTTCTGGGGATTGTGTCTAAAGCCAAAATTGCATTTAGTGAAAACACATCGGGTGCAACGGCAGGCAGAATTGCCAAAGTATTTTTTCCTGGATGCCTGCCCCCCCGTTTTGTTTTATTTTGCCACATGCATAAAGTTGAATGTGAACAAGTAAAATGTGTGTAAGTTGTGGGCTTAGTGCATCTATATCTATATCTATTTGTGTGTCTGTACAGAAAACCCACAATAACCTTCCTTTTAAGTTGCAACGGGATGCACTCTGTTGAACTCACAAACATGGGCAAGGAAGGCTATATCTAATAAATATATCCTCTCCTAGCATCTATTGTGATTTTTTCTTGATTTTATAGGATTTGGCATTCCTTTTAGGGCATATACTGGCAAATCTGGAACTCGACTCGATATTTGGATCATGCTGACATTCTTTACTTGGACCTTGCTATTCTACTTTATCATTTTGTTTTCCATCTTTTAATTTCTAACTGTTGCTGTAAATATTCTCTCTGTTTTATATATAAACTTAAATGAAATGCTAAAGAACTTTATGCAAAAATGTATATATTGCAAAACGTATGGTTCAGTTATATCATTAATAGTTACCAGCAACAGATCTCTCCCCTTAAAGGACAAGGGTCCTGGTTCAACGGGTGGCGGAGATGTCAGCTGGCATTTCTGTGCCCATGACATCATGGAGATCCTGGGCACAAACACCTCCTCTATGCACCCCTTTGCCACCCAGAGAGCAGGCAGCACCTCCCCATTTGTCAGCCTCTTCTTGAGCACCTTGAGAGGGAAACGAGGGGGGTGAGGGGGGTCTCACCTGGTACCGGAAGAGAGGAGAGAGCTGGTAGTTCACCAGCTCCTGGTGGAAGACGGGGGAGAGGCTGCCGGAGATGGGGGGCACCAGCCAGACCCAGTCCGAGGGGCAGCCCCCGCGCAGGCGCTGCTCGTTCTCCAGGTGCTTCATGAAGGAGTCGGCGATGGCGTGGTGGTCCACGATGGTCACCTTGGCCAGCTGCAGGCAAGAGGCAAGGTCAAGGGAAGGTGGGTGGGTGGGTGGGGAAGCTGTACCCCAGCCCCCTTTCACCCATAAGCCTTACGAGATAGGGCGGGGGGCACTGCAGAGGGTCCCAGGTCCAATCCCTGATGGGGGCAGCACCAGCATCTCCTGGTAGGGCTGTGCGGGGGGGTTGTGATTCCTGCATTGCAGGGGTTGGACTAGATGGCCCTTGGGGGTCCCCTTCCAACTCTCCCATTCTGCACCCCCATTGCCTGGTGTCCTGGAGGGAAGGGTAACTGAAGGCGGCTTCCTTCCTCCTCGTTCCTCCACCTCCTGGCTGTGTGGACCTGGGGACCCGCCACAAGGGGGAGCTCAATCCACGCTGAGTTCAGGAGGCAGCCGCCACTCTCAGAAAGGTCCGCCCTCCCCTCCAAAAAGGCCCAAAGCCCAGAGAATCCTCCATCTCTGGAGGGAATCCCCTAGGAGGAAAGGTGGCAGCGTTTGGGATGTTTTTGTATAGAGAAAAAGGAAGAAATAGGCGACAAAGTAGATGCTTGTAAAAGTATGCCTGTCATGAAAAAGGTGGAGAGAGGAAAGGTTTCCTCCCCTCTCCCAGCACCAGAACTTGCAGACATCCCATGAAGCTGATCATAGAATCATAGAGTTGCAAGAGACCCCAAGAGTCATCTAGTCTTATGCTCTTACCCAGGAAGGGGGGCTGGCGGGGGGGTGAATTCCCAGCAAACTGTCTTCCTCCTCTTCCTCCTCCTCCCCTCCCCTCCCCTCCCCACCTGCGCCTTACTCCCTTGTCCCCCCCACCCAATCCATCACCTGGAAACTGTGCAAAATGGCCACATTCATCTCCACGGCCGCCTTGTCCTTCCAGAGGGAGGAGGTTGTCTGGGTGTCCAGCCCCATCTGCTCAGCCACCTCCTGCAAAGACACATTTCGGGTTTTTTTTGGGGGGGGGGCAGGACCTTTATGCCGCCTGCGTGGAAGACACACCATTCAATCTCACAAGGCATATTCTTGCTAGTTAGCAGCTGAAGGGGTTAAGACCATAGAGCTGCATTGCTGATAGGCTGCCTCAGACCATAGAAATGTAATTGGTAGAGAAGGCTCTGTGTGATGTCACTTCCCCTCCTCTCCTGGGAGGGAAGAAGTAGTTCCTGTTCTTTCTCTCTCTCTCTTCTCCTCAACCATCCAAGGGAGCTGACATCTCTCCGCTTTCTCCAGCCTCAGGCACATGCCTGAAGCTGTTTTTGCTGCAAAGTCAAGTATTCTACCTGCATTACTTTTTACTGCTGTTGCTGCACAAATGCTGGATTAAACTGTATGTTTTAAACTTCTCAGTCTGTAGCCTGTTTCTTTGATAAACGGGAAAACTAAAGGGGGAGATCAGCCTAACGCCTCTTTCCTGTGCTTTCAATTCAGCTGCTTAAGATGAGATTTAAACTCGGCTGAGAGGCCTTTCTCTCGTGGGAGAGTCTCCAAAAGCTCTGTATTTGCAGCCACGTTGTCTCCTTGTCTCACCCCACACCTGTGGGTCTCTAGAGGGATAAAATATAGTTAGCATATTCCCTCACCTACCTAATAACACCTACCAGCCTGCTCAAATTGCAGTGGCTCCTGGCAGTGATGGCCCTGCCCTGCGGAGACAGCAATGCTTCTGGAACTGCAGGGGAGGAGAATTGGGCTCGGATCCGGCTTGCGCGTTTCCCACTGAGGCATCAGGTTGGCTACTGTGAGAACAGGATGCTGCACCAGATGAGCCATCGGCCTGCTCCAGCCTGGTCTCCTTATGTTGTTATGAGTGAAACCTCCAGCACCAGAGGCAGTCTATCTAGATTCCTAGGTTCCTATGGGTATTTGGCCCCTGGGAGAACAGCATGCTGGACCAGATGGGCCAGTTGAATCTTCTTATGTTCTTTATCAGTCATGGCAGGGGGAGCAGAGGGGGGGAAGGGGCCGGGGCAGGGGGGCTTCCCCTGGCTGACCTCTACCTGCAGGAGGTTGTAGCGCTGGGAGTCACAGAAGTTCCTCATGCCGATCTCACAGCCGACATACCAGCCGCTGAAGGGGGCCGCCGGGAACTCCAGGCCCCCAATCTCCAGGAGCATGTTTGCCACCGCAGGGAGGGCGTACCAGCGGAGGCCCAGATCCTTGAACCACTTTAGCCTGAAAGAGGAAGGCAGGTGTCAGAAGGGGGAGCTGCGATTCCTGCCTTGCAGGGGTTGGACTAGATGACCCCCGGGGGTCTCTTCCAACTCCACAATTCTATGATTCCGTGAGAGTCCTTGGCAGCCTTTGGGGGCGACGTCCCCCCTCCCCACGTCCCCCCTCCCCACACCCAGTGCCACCCCCTCTCCTGACACTCACGTGGGATGGCAGATGGGGACCTCCAGGACCAGCTCCCCTGGCAGGGGAAAGATTTCGGGGTCCTCATCGGGCGCCTGCAGCAGCAGGGGGAGGATGTCAAAGCGCCCGCCGGGGGGCCGCCAGCCGTACTGAACGCAGACCTGGGGGGGGGGGAAGAGACTAGTAGGCAGAGGGGTGCAGAAAGCACCCAGATGGGCGGATGGGCAACTTACTTCGTTTAATAATTCTGTTGGTTTATTGCATAAAATTTATGCACCGCTTGATTGTAAAGAGGTTTGCAAAAAAAAGATAAAACAATCAAATTGTCACTAAGAAAAATCAGCAGTGATCATTTAAGGCAATCAAAAAATTAAAAGAAAACACACAAGTCAGATTAAAATTCACATCAACTTTCTAAATCACATAATCATAAAGCTGGAAGGGACCCTGAGGGTCATCTAGCTCAACCCCCTGCAAGGCAGGAATCTCAGCAGGTGGTCCCCCATGCAATTTGAAACCATACCGGACCCTGATTAGCTTTGCAAATGTGCTTGCAATTTTATTGCTGCACCATTACACAGACTTGTCTAAACCAAAATGTTTTTAGTAAAGGTAAAGGGACCCCTGACCATTAGGTCCAGTCGTGACCCACTGCACCACCCGCGTCCCTTAAAAATGTTTTCAGCAGATGCCAAAAAGAGTACTGTGAAGGCGTCTGCTTGGTATCAAGAGGCAAGGAGTTCCAAAGTGCAGCTGCTGCCACAATAAAATACTGAGTTCTTACAAATATAATAATAATAATAATAATAATAATAATAATAATAATAATAATAAATTTATTATTTGTATCCCGCCCATCTGGCTGGTAACAGTGGCAGTTTTGCCAATCAAGTGGCATATATGGGCTCTAGATCACAGCTTTTCAATCTTTTTATGTTGGTGACGCACTTTTAAGACATGCATCATTTTGTGACACAGTAATTCAGTTTTAGGGACCCAGGTGGCGCTGTGGGTTAAACCACAGAGCCTAGGGCTTGCTGATCAGAAGGTCAGTGGTTCGAATCCCCGCGATGGGGTGAGCTCCCGTTGCTCGGTCCCTGCTCCTGCCCACCTAGCAGTTCGAAAGCATGTCAAAGTGCAAGTAGATAAATAGGTACCGCTCCGGTGGGAAGGTAAACGGCGTTTCCGTGAGCTGCTCTGGTTTCGCCAGAAGCAGCTTAGTCCTGCTGGCCACATGACCTGGAAGCTGTACGCCGGCTCCCTCGGCCAGTAAAGCGAGATGAGCGCCGCAACCCCAGAGTCATTTGTGACGGGACCTAATGGTTAGGGATCCCTTTACCTTTTAATTCAGTTTTACTAGCAAACCTGAGGTTAAACTAACGCCTTATAAGAGATACGGACACATATTGCACGACACAACTACACACTGCAGCCAACACACGAATGTGTCACGACAGAGTTTGGAAAGCTCTGCTTTAGATATATGCATAGCAATGCCCTGGACTCGGCCTGCCTGCAAAGGGGCAACTGGCGCAGATCTCTGAGCAGCAAAGGGGTGATGTGGCACCGAGGCCTCGCTCCTGTCAGCAATCGCGCTGCAGCATCCTGCACCGACTGCAGCCTCCGGATCAGGCAAGTTATATTATTACTAGTAAATTAAGCCCGTTGAAAAACGGGCGGGGGCTAGAAGATAATGCCGGCGCTCCCTGGGCGGATAGGTCAGTCACCGTGGGAGTAGTCACAGCTGCTGCTCTCGCGGTGACTGAGCGATCCGCTGAGGGAGCGCGGGCTCCCGCCGAGGGAGTGTCGGCTCCTGGAGCTGCCTGTCAGTACGGACGGGCAGCCTCAGGAGCCGGCGCTCCCTCGGCGGATCGCTCAGTCACCGCGGGAGCAGTCTGCTCCCGCGGTGACTGAGCGATCCGCCGAGGGAGTGCGGGCTCCCGCCGAGGGAGTGTCGGCTCCTGGAGCTGCCTGTCAGTACGGACGGGCAGCCTCAGAAGCCGGCGCTCCCTCGGCGGATCGCTCAGTCACCGCGGGAGCACTCTGCTCCCGCGGTGACTGAGCGACCCGCCGAGGGAGCGCGGGCTCCCGCCGAGAGCTTCCCACATTTCCACACATAGTTGGCCTCTCTTTCTCTACACCCACTTCTCTCTCACACCCTGCCACCTTTCATCTCATCCCCTCCTAATTCACACCCCACACTCTCTCCTGCCCCATACTTCCATTTTCCTTTCTCTCGCTCAATAGCCCCTCACTCCTCTAGCCCTATACCCCTGCTACACTCACCAACCCCTCCTGCCCCATATGCCACTACATTCACCAGCCCCTCCTGCCCCATACTCCCGACATCCGACCCCCTCCTGCCCCATACCCCCAACACCCCACTCATCCTGCCCCATACTCCCACACTCACCAGCCCGCTGCCTCATAACGCCCCCACCCCTCCTGCCCCATATCCTCACATGCTCACCAGTGCCTCCTGTAGTTTACTTTCTCACTCAGCAGCCCCTCCTGCCCCATACCCCAATCCCACCCCTCCAGCCCTATATCCTCCCAGACTAACCAGCCACTCCTGCCCCATACTCTCACTCACCACGCGCTCCTACCCCATACCCCTATCCCACCCCACCCCTCCTGCCCCTCAACATCCCATGTACTCCAGCCCCATATCCTGCACACTCACCAGCCCCTCCTGTCCCATGCCGCTTTCGTTTTTCACTCTCCAGCCCCTCCTGCCCCACAGCCCCATTTCTGCTTGCGCCGGCCCCTCCCCTTCTCCTCCTGCCTTTCTTGCCTCACTTCCATGCCCCCTTCCCCTCCTGTTGCACCTTCCTCACAGAGCTCCCCCCCCCCGCCGCCAGAACATATGTGGAACATATGTAGAACATATGAACATATGCAAAAAGCGCTGCATCTCCCTCCCCAAACACATTAACCCTTCCCTCCCCAGCCTCCTCTCCCTCCCATTAACCCTTCCCCTCCCCAGCCTCGAAGCCCAGCTCCGTCCTCCTCGCAAGCGGCTTCCCTCGTCCCGGCTGCAAAGGTAGGGAGGGGGGGGAAGCGCGCGCGGGGGGGTGGGGTCTTGGTTGTGTGTGGTGTGTGTGTGTGTAAGTGACGGAGACACGGCAGCCCGTGCGCGCTCTCTCTCTCTCCCCATTAACCCTTCCCCTCCCCAGCCTCCAAGCCCAGCTCAGTCCTCCTCCTCGAAAGCGGCTTCCCTCGGCCCCGGCTGTGAAGGGAGGGAGAGGGGGGAAGCGCGCGGGGGGGGGTCTTGGTTGTGGTGTGTGTGTGTGTGTGTGTGTGTGTGCGCGGCAGTGGGGGCGGGAGCCTCCAAAACAGCAACGCGGAGGGAGGGAGCGCGGGGTGTTCCGTCGGCGCCGGCCTCCGCCTTTTGCAAAAGTAGCCTCCTATCTCCCCTCAGCTTCCCGCCCTCGGCCGCTTCCCTCGGGGAGGAAGGCCGACAGGGGACGCTCCGCTCTCGCTCGATCCGCTCTCCGTGGAGGAGGCGGCGGGAGGCGGCGGCGAAGCAGCAGCGCGCGGGGAGCGGCCGCCATTGCGGCTTCTGGCCCCGGAGCAGGAGGAGGCAGGAAGAGCGGACTGGCGGCGGCGAAGCAGCAGCGCGCGGGGAGCAGCGGCCATTGCGGCTTCTGGTTAACCTGCGGGGGGGGGGGAGGTAGAGGCACGCCTATTGGTGTAGCCGACAGAAGGAGGCTGCGGGCAGAGGCGCTTCGCGCCTCTGCCCGCGCTCCTATTGGTCTGTGTCCTCCGCGCAGGCGCACTTCCGATTTCCTCTGACGGACGGAAAGTGGTACGGAGGGACACAGGCTCTTTATTATATAGGATGAAACAAACAAATGAAGATTGTGAATGGAGGCTCAAATGGTAGGAGCCGTGAGATGCCCACGAGCCACTTCTCACCTCCGTGAAATCCACGTTAGCCGGGTCTCCCAGGATGGTGCCGTCTGGCTGCGCGTAGCCTGCATAGCGGATCAGCTGCTGGTTCCAGACGCGGAAGTCGCCTCGGCCGGCTATCCGGTTCGGGAAGATGGTGATGGCTGAGCTGCAGGAGAAAAGCAGAGCGCTCAGCTCAAACTGGCAGCATCAGCCGTGCCACCGCCATCCTGCCAGGGAGGGGAAACCGTAGCAGCCCCTCCCGGCAAAGACTGAGTTCCCTGGGCACCTGGCAGCGCAGAGGGAAGCAAAAGGGGTCCCTCACCGGAGGTTTCCACGGTTGGTGGCATAGTTGATGTGGGTGCAGAGAGGGGTGAACATCTCCTGGGCGCTGGCACAATCTCGGGCGTCAAACACCTGGAGGGGAAGAGAACAAGCAAGGTCAAAGGGTCAGGTGCCAGGTGGATGGGCAGCAAAGGCCGGCTGCTGGGGGGGCAAGGGTCACAATCTGGCCTCCTCCTGCCAAGATGCCGGGACCAAAGGCCCAAACATCTGCATGGGGCCGAGAGAGCAGCACATCTGGATCCCGCGCAGGAGCCCAGAATATGCTGAGGGGACCTGGCTCCCCAAGCACCCAAAATGGCCAGGGCAGGGGGGCAGAGGGGTGAAGGCTATGCAAGAGAAGCCCCCCCCCAGGGAAGGGCCATCCTAGCTCAGGGCTCCCTGCTGCTTCCCCCCCCCCCCCGGACGCACCTGCAGCTTGTTCCACTGGATCCGGCCCAGGCAGCGGGAGGCGTTGCGCCAGGCGTGCTTGGCCCCAAAGATCAGCTCTGCCTGCAGCAGCTGGTAGGTGCCTGTCTCCGCAATCTGCTGCTCCACCTCCTGGAGGCGCTGCAGGTGGGCCTGGGACTCGGAGCTGCGGAGAAATAGGGTGGGGGGGAGGGGCTCAGGTGCGGCAGCGGGTTCCAGGCAGGGCAGTTGCAGGGGCTCCGTCTGCCTCCCCACCTGCCCCACAGCCTGCTCTCCCCAAGGCCCCCCAACTCAGGCCAGAACCAACAGCCACCTTCCGCAGCCTCTGTTTCGGAATCCCTCTACCCCCTCAAGATCATCCTGCCCCACATGCACCCCCCAACCACTTCGAGGGGCGGAACGGGCACCACTACCAGCAACTCGTGATGCCCGTTCCGCATCTGTAAGAACACCATCTTCTATTGTAGCGTCACCGATGCCCTTTGGAACTCCCTGCATCAGGCCAATGCCTTCAATGCACAAATCTACGGTGCCACCGCACTTGGAGTACCGGGTCCGGTTCTGGTCACCTCATCTCAAAAAGGTTATTGGAGAGTTGGAAAAGGTTCAGAAAAGGGCCACCCAAATGATCGAACAGCACACACACACACACACACACACACTGCATCCATTCAACCCCCCAGGAACTAACACCTACAGCCATCTTGTCAGAATAAGGGAAGGAAACCCCATTACCTGAAAAACAGAAATTCACCAAAATAGCCAAACAAATGGCTTTCTTTAGTTCCAAAGGTGATAAAGAGATTGCACAGGGAAGAAGACCTGGGGAACAGCAGATTGGGCCATATCCCTGGCACAAAGAGCCAGACAGAAGCCCACCCCCCTCACCCTACATGCAGGGACCTCCATCCCAGGCGGGGGGTCACCAGGTGCAGCAGGAATAGATGGGGCAACTGAATCCAGAGAACAAAGGGAACGCAAACACTTTTTTAATCATCGCTGCCTTGAGGGACAGGAGACACGTCTGCAGAGTTCTGCCTGTCCCCAAACCTCCTTCTCTGACATTTCTACGATGCTTCTTGACATGTATTATGGAAACTGGAAACTTTTGAAAGTGGACGTAAGCTTTTGTTCTGGGTGGTTCTTCTTTGCCTGCTTGGGAGTTGGAACCTTGTTGCAACAATAAACCATCAGGCTTAATTGCTGCTGTTTGGCTTTGCTAAATTGGTGGGAATCTCTTGCTGATTTGAACCCACAGCACCAGATCCTGACAAAGTTGGGAAACCCTTAGGGAACCCCGAGTTCTATTTTCCCTTAACAGAGCCCATCCAGTCCAGCATCCTCTTTGCACAGAGGCCACCCAGGAAGCTCGCAACCAGGATCCGAGCACAAGAGCTCTCTCCCCTCCTGCACTTTCCAGCAGCTGGTGCCCAGAAGCATCCCTGTCTCTGACCCCAGAGGCAGGACAGAGCCATCACAGCCCCTCCCCATGGGGGGCTATCAGCCCCACCTGGAGAGGCAAATTGCTGGGGGACCCAAAGGGGGAAATGGCGCTCTTGACCTCCTGGCGGGGGGCATCTGGCTAGGAACCAGTTGAAGCACAATCTGGGCTGACCCCCAACCCCAATCTTAGCCACCAGGCTCTCCTGGCGCTCATTTCCTTACATCCTCCAAAAGCTGGATTTTCCCAAGCAGCCAAACCAGGCAGACGAATGGGAAAAGCAACAGCGTTTGCTCTGCTGCAAAGGGCAAGCGCACAGCTTTCCATTCTGCAGGCGAGATAAAGGTTTCAGGAGTCATCTGAATGTTTTTGCAAGGGGGGGGGCAGCAGGCGAGAGAAAAGTTTGCTCTTGACATCAGAGGCTTCTGTGGGGGGACAGGAAGAAACAGCTCAGAGAGGAAAAGCCCTCAGATAACATCCACCCAAGTCAGGAGTCCTGCAGAGAACAAAGGAGTGAAGGCAAAGAGCAGCTCCCTGGGGCCCCAAAGGGGTGCCCCCTCCCCCTCCCAGACTTGTCTCCCTGCGTCACAAAGGGGGCTACTCAGGAGTAAGGGGAGGAAAGCTGCTGGGTGGAGGAAGCCTTCTTAGGAGATGGAGAGAGCCCTGCCTTCTGCACATTCCAACTGGTGAGCAAGTAGACACAGGGATCCCCACCCTGTAAGTAATCCAAGGGGTGCCAACCCTGGGACGCTGTACTCTGTCCGGGCTCAGGGACTATTGACTCACACCTCTTTCATCATGGAGAAGCCTCACGCACAGTTGTTATCTTAGGACGGGTGGAAATCCCTGTGACTAGACTGTGGCCTTTGGAAGCAGGTGGGAGGGGAAGAGTGTGGGGCGCAGGCATTGGGGAACTCCATGTTCCCACTGGGGAACATGAGAGCTGGGGGAGGGAGGTGTTGGATACTTTTTAATTTTTTACCCAAGAACCACCTGGGGGGAAGCCATGGCAGAGGAGGCTTACGGCTGGGAGTGGATCATCAGGAGTGGACTCTGCAAGGGAATCTGGACTGCTTCCACATCACGTCCCTTAGATTGCTTCCCCACAATTAGCTGTGAGTGGAATCACAACCACGATGCCATATTGCACTTGATATAATGCTCTGCTATCCGGCGGCACCCTGCCCCACGGCCAAGACCCTTCTACACGCAGAACCAAGTCCAGTAAAAGTCTCTTGCAATGTTCGTTAAAAGCTTCCACCTTGCAACTTCTGCCCCTATTATCGCTTCCTGTTTCATTCAGCAATGGCATTGCTCACAAACACCTCTTAATAATAATAATAAGAATAATAATTTATTATTTATACCCTGCCCATCTGGCTGGGTTTCCCCAGCCACTCTGGGCGGCTCTTAATGACCCTTTTCTTAGTTCCTGCTCTCCAACGAGATATATTTTAGTTAATGAGGAGACAGTAATTAAGGCTTCTTTCCTGAGCACGTAAGAAGCAACTAAGAGGCTATTTATCCAGAATGTTCTTACCATGCTAATCGGGAAGCAATGAAAGCTGCAAACAGGAATCTACTAACTAAAAAAACAAATCTCCTTTGTGGTTGAAAAAAACAGGAAGCTACTAACTAATGGGGCATGAGTGCTGAAAAGCCTTAACCACACCCTGCAAGCTCCAAACCAGGCAATGCTGCAATTGCATTTCACAGGAACGTGCAAAACTCACCCCAAGTCAGGTCTGAAGTAGGAAAAAGGATAACAGAACACGGAAATGCCAGGCTTGGAGAACAATGTCTGGATTCTGTAAGTGGCCAGCGGATTGCCATTCCAGGCAAGGTGGCTCGGGGGAGGCAAGAGCCCCCCAGGAGGAGGCTAGGATGTGGGCCAGGCCCCACATTGACTGAAGGGAGCCTCAGTCTGGGCGCAGCTTCGCCATGGCACCCACGGCCCCCACCCACCAGAGATGTGGCTGAGCAAAGCTCCCAGAGACTCACCGTTTCATGGAGTGGTAGTAGAGGTTAATGAAGTCCTGCGCCAGGGGCAGGAGCTCTTCCGTGGGACGGGGGCCCTCCGAAGCAGCGCACATCTGCTTGGGGAACATGACGGAGCCCAGGCAGCGCCTCTCATTGCATGGCACATTCTGCAGAGAAAGAGGGAGAAGGGGCTGCAGGTGGGGCCAGGACAAAGCTGCAAAGGCTCTTCACTCCCCTTCCCAGCTGCAGCATCCATCTCCTGACCAGATTCTCCCCTCCCCGCTGGCACAGAGGGCTGGTTGGCCCCTGAAGCTAGGCAGGGGAACCCATGGACCCCCAGATGTGTGGGAGGGGGCTTTCATCAGCCCAGTTGGTCTGGGATGATATGGGGCCTGGGAGTTCCAGAACATCTGGTCACCTTCAGTACCAAAAGGACACGGAAGAGTTGGAAACGATTTGGAAAAAAGGGGGTGGAGTGACTCCCCTGGGAAGAAAGGCGGCAGCGCTTGGGACTTTGCAGTTTGGAGAAAAGGAGAGGAAGAAGTTTGTAAAATTATGCCTGGCATAAGACTAGAACTTGTGGACCTGCAAGCAAGCTGAGGGCTGGAAAGTTCAAAGAAAGTCTTTTAGGCAGCGCAGAGTTAAACTATGGAACTCACTTCCCCAGGAGGCAGGAATGGCCACCAACTTGGATGGCTTTAAAAGAGGATTAGCGAAATGCATGGGGGGGGGGCTATCAATGGCAAGTAGCCCCCATGGCTCGGCTTCTGCATCCCTGGTGCTGGAAACCCCAGGAGGGGCTTGGATCCCACATGTGGGCTTCCCTTTGGGCACCTGGTTTACCTAGGTGAAAGGGAAGCTGGGCTAGAGAGGCCCCCTTTGGCCTGATCCGGCACGCTCTCCTGTTCTTATGCAGGGCTGGTCCACCCACAAGGCAAGGCAGGATCCTCGGGGGCAGGTGATCTGGCCTGGACGGACTGCATCGCCCACTGTGGCTGTGGAGGCCAGATAGGTTTCCTCCTTCTCTCCCCCCCCCCCCGTGCCACCTCTACAGTGGTCTCTGAGGCACTGCTGGCCTCCTTCCACCTGGGGCTGCCTGCTGGGGTCTCTTGGGCTCCGCATCCACCGGGTGTGATTCAGAGAGGGGCCCTTCCCCCCTTGACCAAGGCTGACTGGGTTCCCCCACTGGTGACCAATGCAGCTCTGCCCCTCCTTCCCTTTCGCCTCAGTTGCCAAGATGTCTTGGGCCAGCCCTGTTCTTACGTATATTTGGCAGAGGGTGGGAAACACCCAGAAGGTGGCAACTTGGTGACTCACTTCCTCAGGATTCTGTCGGGGGGGGGTTGCCACAGGGGCAGAGAGGTGAGCAGCATCAGCTACCCAAGGCAGCCTTCTGCCGGTTGGCCAGCTGAGGAACCCAAGGGAGGGGAGCCCCCCCACCTCCCCCCCCCCCGGCTCCATCTCAGAGGCCTCACCTGCAAGGTCTGGGCATTGAGCGTGTCATACAGGATGGAGCCCGTCTGCCAGTTCTTCAGCCGGGTGTACTTGGGGGGTTCAGCGGGGCGGTCAGCTGGGTGGACAACTGGGCAGCTGGAACCAGAGAATGACAGAACTGCAGAGCTGGGAGGGACCCCCAAGGGTCATCTAGCCCAACCCCCTGCAAGGCGGAAACCACAACTAAAGCATTCCAGGCAGCTCAACTCCGAAAGCGGGGCAAGACATGAGCCCCCCCCATCTGCAAACCAACCCTGAGATGATGCCCCCAAACCCAGATCCCCAAGTGTGAAGTGCCCCAGGCCCCAGAAAAAAGGGAGAGTCAGAGAGGGACCCCAATGCTGGGACAGGGGAAGGAGGCAGGGGAAATTACAAAGGACACCTAGTCCAGTCCCCCTCCAGAGGGAAAGCTGCTCATCCACACAGGGAAACCTGGTGCCACCCAGAGCAGCTTAGCCCCTGTCAGTGCAGAAAACGGGATGTGGGCTCTGGGCAGGTGCCTGTTGCTTAGCCCAGCCGATTCCCACAAGGCTGGTGCGAGGATTTGATGGGACAAGTCCTCCCTTGGAGGAGGAGCAGATCCAAAGGGAGGCCCAAAGAGCAGGCCAGCGTGCCTAAAAGGGGGGGGATCTAGGAACAGGGGAGGGTTTTAAGCAGAGGTTGGGGGGCACCTGTCAGGGATTCCCCAGCTGCAATTTTTGCATTGCAGGACGGGCAGACTGGATGACCCTTGGGGTCCCTTCCAACACTACAGGTCTCAGAGTCGAACAAGTGATCAAGCCAAGCTGCAGAGGGCCAAGAGGCAACCCTGGGAACACCTGGCAAGGGAGGAAAGCCCACCTTGGAAGTCCGGGAAGTCCCTCCGGTGCTCTAGGGGAGGAACTCCGGACACCTCCGCTCCCTCAAAGGCATCCCATCTGGCTTGACCCCAGCAAAGTCCATAGAATCATAGAATTGTATGTTTGGAAGGGGTCCCAAGGGTCAACTAGTCCAGCGCCCTGCAATGCAGGATTCCCAGCTAAAGAATCCCAGACAGATCGATGGCCAGCCAACCTCTCTTTAAAAGCCTTCAAGGAAAAAGAGTCAACCCCAAGGGAGTCCATGTCACTGTCACACAACCACCCAAACCCTCAGAAAATCCTTCCTAGTTGTCCGGTAGCACTAATGTTGACTCAGAATTTCCTTCCTTGCCGTTTCAATCCATCTGTTCGGATCGTCCCTTCTGGAGCAGGAGAAAGAAAGCTTGCTGCATCTTCTGCATGAGAGCCCTTCACATATTTGAAGACCGAGAGGAGATATGAGAGCCGTCTTCAAACACCTCAAGGGCTGTGACATGGAAGAGGGAGCAAGCTTGTTTTCTGCTCTTCTGGAGACCCACAGCTTCAAGTTACAAGAAAAGAGATTCCGACTAAACATAAGGAAGAGCTTTCTGACAGTAAGAAGGTGGTGGGGCTTTTAAGCAGAGGTTCATAGAATCAGAGAAGGGACCCCAAGGGTCATCCAGTCAGCTCAAGCAGCCATGACAGATGGCCATCCAACCTCTGTTTAAAAACCTCCAAGGAAGGAGAGTCCCCCACCTCCCGAGGGAGACTGTTTCGCTGTCAAGCAGCTCTGGATATTGGATGGCTTTTGTTGAGATTCCTGCATCGCAGGGGGTTGGATTAGATGACTCTTCCTACGATCATCTATCTTCTCTTCTCTCTATCTTGTCATCTCTCTATCTTCTCTTCTGCCTGCTAAACAAACCCAACTCCCTCAACCGTATTTAAACACGGCTCTGCAATCACCCGCCCATCTTCTCCTGCCCAGGCTGGCTGTCCCCAACTTCCTCAACCCCCAAGAGTCCTTCTGGATGCCCTGAAGGTGCTCTCCTCTCCCACCCACAAACGTGGCTCCCAAAGTCTCCCCCCTCACCAGCCAGCCTGCCCTCTGGGCTCTAGGCTGATGCCCCTTCTGCTATCACCTGCACTTTTTGGTGGGGACGCTTTCTTCCGCGATGGACGCCCGATGCCTGGAGCAGAGGTCAAGACTCCAGAAGTGGGTCTGGGAGGGGGAAAGGGCCCCCGGAAAGTTCCCCATGGCACTGCGCACCAAGTCCTGGCAGAGAGTGGCTTTCTCTGGAGCAATGTGTGGTTGGTGCCAGGAACTCCCTTTTCTTCCTGCCTGCTGAGAAAGGGAACAGCAGGGGGGGGGAAGTGGTATTATGGCCCCGCCTTCCCCATCCGCCCAGACAGACGAAGCTGGGACAAGGGGTGGTGGGGGGTTGGGGGGTTGGGCTCCCTCCAAAAGTGGGGAGAGAATGACACACATTTAGCAGCCCCCCTCCCCAAATGGCAAAGAGCCGGGATGTCAAGAGGCCTGTTGGGAAGGACAGGAGGCAGACAGAAGAAAACAGGTGGCAAACTGGGGAAGGGGAGCAGAGGGGGTCTCACCCTCTCAGCCCCCCACCCCAAACTGGAGCTCAGAATGGCTGCCTGTCAGGGATTCTTGAGATGCAATTTTTGGTAAAAATGCAGATGAAGACGGGAGGTCAAAGGGCCTCCTCTGGATTTCACCCCAAAACATGACTGCTTTGTGGTAGGGCTGCCCTGAAGAGGGGCTATGGGGTTGGGTAGATGACCTTTGGGTTACCCACAACTCTCTGATCCGAACACAGCTCCCAGGGCTATTCAGGATGTGACCTTCAAAAGGAACCCCTCGGCCCTGAAGAGGGGCCTTGCCTTTCATTTCCCTATGGGAAATCTGATCCCCATCCTGGCATGCCAAGGGCCAGGTCCTCTTCCTCTTGAAGCCCAGAGAAGCATCCAGGGGGGCGCCAGGCAGCCTCTGTCCATGCCCTGACCAGGCGGGTGCTTGCTTCAGAGGAACCTTGCCCAGTGCAGGCCTCTGGACCTCCACAAGGAGGAAGCGTAGGATTGTCGGGTTGGAAGGGACCCCCAAGGGCCATCCAGTCCAACCCCTGCGGCTCCCCTCCTCTTCCCTCCAGGGCAGCCTCACCACAGAACCATCACTTTCCCCTGCATTTTTACTGAAAAGGTTCACAAAGAGGGAATCTTGAATGATCAAGAGCAAGGCTGGTGGATTGTGGTGATCCAAGGGCTGGGAGGGCACATCCTGCAGTCAGGTGCCGTCACATCACCTCTGAGTCAGCACCCAATTCCTGGACCAGCACCTCTGAGAAGGAAGGGGGCTTCCAGGAAGAGAGCCGTCCCTGCTTCCTGCGGGAGGGAGTTCCGCAGTTCTAACTATGGGCCACACATAGCGGAAGGTCTTGCTTTGGTCTGTCCTGAGTCATCCGACCTTCAGCTTCATGGGATGTTCGCAAGCTCTGCCATTAGGAGACGGGGAGAAAAACTTCTCTCTGCCCACTTTCCCCATGCCAGGAATGATTTTTTGCCCTTCCATCATGCCCCCCTGGAGAACTCTCTTCCTTTTCTCTAGCTGCGATCCATGCGTTGCAGCGGGGGGGGGGGGGCTAGATGACAGCTTCAGTCCCTTCCAACTCCACTGTTCTAGGGTTCAAAAAAGCCCCTGATGTGTGGGACGTGGGTGTGGGTGTCCAAGAGAAAGACGGTGTTTGCCTCAAGCAGCCATCAGAGCTCGGGGCCAGAGTGTGGTGCTTGCAGGATACTGGGGGGGGGGGTGTTTGCATCTTGGAAGCCCCCTCCCCAGCCCCACTGACCTCGGCCTGGCCAAATCAAGCCGCCTGTTGTTCTCACAGAGTGTTGGAGACAGGAAGCCACACCTTTGCTTTCTGCTTCCATTTCCTTCCTCAGCCTTGGGAGGAACCACATATGGAGCGCTGGAGGCAACACGCAGGGAAGGAAGAAGGGAGGGAGGAGAACCCCCCAGGCATTGAAATTTGGGGGGGGGAGCTTACTGGATGAGGAAAGCAGAGCTGCTTGGAAGTGCCAAGGGGGTGCCATCATATCCCCTCCCCTGGCACTGCCCCTGGGCAGCCTAGTCTGGGTGGCAAAGGAAGGGGGGTCCCACATCCCATCTTGCCCCCCTAGATCCAGGCTGATGGACCACCTGCCTGGGGCTTCCTCAACCCCCCCCCCAATGAAAACAGGGAGCAGAGCCTGTTTTCCTGTTGTGCCTACCAACTGCAGCTGGCAAGGGGCTGGATTTGTGCCAATGATGGGAGCCACTCAGCCCGCTTGGCAGACAGAACACCCACTTTCTGGCTACTTCCCCCTAAAAAAATCTGGGCTTAAGGGTCCCCTCCCCCTGGAGGCTCCCCAGAGCACCAGCCTGAGCCTGCCTTGGATGAGACAGAAGACTTGCAATATCGAGACAGTCACTGAACTGGCACAGAGGTGGGATCCAAGTTTTAAATTATTCTTAAGTGGGATTCAGTGAATTGCATGCAGCCATTTTTGCCTGCGTATCTTCATTATTTCTGCAATTCCGAAAGAGTGCCCAGTTGCTATTTAGTGAAGGGGTGGGGCCTCAAAAGGAGACCAAAGGACTGACGACACCCCTGGCATGCAGCCCGATGCAAATCGAATGACCCTGCAGATCTAGGGAGGCAGATCTTTGGACTGGCGCAGGGCCCACAGCGCACCCAGATAAGGCGCAGAGAGGAAGCCCACTCCCCAGGCCCCTTGCTGGGCTTCCAAGGCTGAGCTTCTGGTCCGTCTCCACAGGGCATGACCCCAAAGGCACACGGATCCTGGCCTTCGTTGCAAGGTAGCCCTGCTAGAGCATTGCTCTCAAACTAGCTTCACGCTAACTGGAGTCCAATTTATTTTAGATATTTACTTATTAAATTTCCATACTGCCCTTCATCTGAGGATCACAGGGTGTTTAAAAATAAATAGATAACGTTTTACTAAACAAAAACCAGGCAGAGGGCCTTCTCAGTGGTGGCGCCCGCCCTGTGGAACGCCCTCCCATCAGATGTCAAGGAAATAAAGAACTATCTGACTTTCAGAAGACATCTGAAGGCAGCCCAGTTTAGGGAAGTTTTTAATGTTTGATGTTTTATTGTGTTTTTAATATTCGGTTGGGAGCCACCCAGAGTGACTGGGGAAACTCAGCCAGATGGGCAGGGCATAAATAATAAGTTGTTGTTGTTGTTGCTTTAAAGGTTGTAGATTGTACAATTAGCCAAAGGCCTGGGAGAAGAGGAATGTTTCTGCCTGGTGCCTAAGGATATGTAGGGAAAGAGCCAGGAGCAGTGTTAGAAACTGAGATAGGAAAGCTAGGAGCTAAATGGCCTTTTTTATAACAAGAATACAAAGCTGAAAATGAATGAACTGAAGCTAAAATCTTATGTTCCTTTTTCACATGGTCTAGTCTAGTCCTTCCCTTGCCCACCCCTCTAATATTCTTAAGAGGGTCTCTTCTCCAGTCTTCAGAGAGTAGCTGGAAGTGGGGAGGCAGAAAAAGGTCCTCCTTTCCTTCCGCTCAAGGGACCCAGGTGGCGCTGTGGGTTAAACCACCTAGCAGTTTAAAAGCACGTCAAAGTGCAAGTAGATAAATAGGAACCGCTCTGGCGGGAAGGTAAACGGTGTTTCCATGCGCTGCTCTGGTTCGCCAGAAGCGGCTTAGTCATGCTGGCCACATGACCTGGAAGCTGTACGCCGGCTCTCGGCCAATAAAGCGAGATGAGTGCTGCAACCCCAGAGTTGGACACGACTGGACCTAATGGTCAGGGGTCCCTTTACCTTTACCTATTTTCCCTTCCGCTCTGCAGTTTTAATCTGAAATCTTAGACACAGTATTTGCACCCAGAGCTCAGAAACCGCTAGTGCTAATGAAATTTCCTGTCGCAAAATGTGCCTAGAACAGTGGGAGTTTCAAACACTGGCCAGGCGAGCCTCCCTAGGGAGAGCGTCCCACAAACAGGGAGCCACCGCAGAAAAGGCCCTTTCTTGTGTTGCCACATTCCAGGCCTCTCACAGTCAAGGCACACAAAGAAGGGCCTCAGAGAATGATCTCGGGGGTCTGGGGCAGTTCTGAGGAAAGGTGGCCCTTGAGGTCCTGAACCATTAAAGGCTTTATAGGTCAAAACCAGCACTTTGAATTGGGCCTGGAAGTTAATTAGCAGCCAGTGCTGTCGGTGCAGGATTGGTGTACGTAATATGCTCAAACCGTCTTGTTCCGGTGAGCAACCTGGTTGCTGAATTCTGCACTAGCTGAAGTTTCTGAACCGTCTTCAGAGGCAGCCCTATGTATAACGCATTGCAGTAATCTAACCTTGAGGTTGCCAGAGCATAGACAACAGTAGTTAGGCTATTCCTGTCCAGATAGGGGCGTAGCTGGGCCACCAGGCAAAACTGATGGAAGGCACTCCGGCCACCGAGGCCACCTGAGCCTCAAGCGACAGCAAAGGATCCAGGAGGATCCCCAAGCTGCAAACCTGCTCCTTCAGAAGGAAGTGTAACCCCATCAAGAGCAGGTGACCTCCCAGCCATCCAGTCTGGGGAACCATCTACTGGTGGTGCCTCAGAGGGCAAGCAGCATCTGGGTGCGCCCTAAGAGGCAAGTAGGGGGCACTGGAGGGGTAGATGAGTACCAGACTCCCTGGATCAAGTTCACAGAATCAGAACTGTAGAGTTGGAAGAGACAGCAAGGGTCATCTAGTCCAACCCCCTGCAATGCAGGCATCTTTGGCTCAATGTGGGGCTGAAACCCACGACCCTGAGATTAAGAGTCTCGTGCTCCAACGGCTGAGCTATCCCTCAGTTCATCCATTTATTTGAATTAATTAAATACAGGTAACTCACAATGGGCACACATTTAACTCATGTGCATTCAGCTTTACATACTTGGCAAAATAATAATAATAATAATAATAATAATAATAATAATAATAATAATAAAAACATTAAAAGGGGGTCAGGCGTATGGGGGGGGGGAGGCTTTGTCAATCCCACCCACCACTGAACCCAATGCGTTTTGACTTCACGATTTTGGCTTTATGTGCCATCCCTTGAACATAACCCCAGAGTAAGTTGAGAGTTGCCGGAAGGGAGTTTCAGTTAGATATTGAATAAATGTGCAATTAATTTTTGGTGCTTTGAATTTTATTGCATTATTAACTTCCTTAGTGGGTCATGCAAACGGCTGTTCTGAATAATGCTTTTTATGAGGTAGAGAAGGGGGCACTGGGTTTAGGGGACCAAGGGGGCAGGCTTGCCTCAGAGTCATAGCATCATAGAACTGTAGGTTGGGAGGGACCACTAAGGGTCATCCAGTCTAACCCTCTGCAAGGCAGAAACTTCTCCAGACTTACCGCTCCCTTTGAGCTACCAGCAATCCTTCAACTCCCCACCCCCACCCCGTTCTCCAGCTGCTCAATGGTGGCAGAAGCTGCCTTCCTACCTGAGCAGACGGGCAGGCTGTGTCGGTCTGGCCTGCTTCCTCCTGGCTCCTGCTTCACCTGGGCTAATGGGCTGGAAAAAGGCCTTTGAGCCAGGAAGACACTGAGCTTTGATGTTGTGTTGCCAAAAGAAAAAATGGCTTTAAAATGGCTTTGCCTGCCTCATTAGCTGCAAAAAGGCAACCAATTAGTTTCCGGAAAAGACAGGGCTCTGGAAGAAGCCACCGCTGGCCTTTTCAGCTTGCTGTGCAAACAGGAGTCCTTCCCCTCTGCAAGGCAAGCTGCTCTTAAAGGCACCAGAGCAGGCCGGGACACCTTTTTCTGGCCAGCTGGCCCTCCTGCTCGCATCTCCTTTCCTTGCGGTGCAGTGGTGCCACAAGTTCCAGTCTCTGCTCAGCCCCAAAGCTGCCTGGGGGGCCATGGGCCAGGCAGGATCTCTTGTTGGGAGGATACAGAGTTGTTTGGCGGTAGAATGGATTCCCTCAGAAAGTGGGGGCCTCTCCTGGTGGCCCCCTGCCTTGGATTCTTCAGCAGTGACTCCTGCATTGCTGGGCTGAGCAACATGGCCCTTGGGGGTCTCTCCCCGACCCCGCCCTACAGTTCTATGAGAGCCGGTGAAGAATCCTGCAGGCTTCCTTGGGAGGAACGATGGGCGATGATCAAGAAGGCAGGAAAGCAACGACGTCTCATGTCTGAGTGCTACTTCCACTCGCAGGACGTCGTGCGATTGTCGCCATCATCTCTTGCGTCGAGGCAGGACCACAAGGAAGCACTCATGACCCCCCCCGCCCCTTTTCGGCGTTTCTGCGATGTGGGGCGGGGGGGGGGGTTAAGTTCCGAAAGTCCTTTCCAGGGCGAGAGAAGAAAGGCAGCGCCGGACACACGCGCCCCAATTCCTCTCCCCCAAAGCGCGTGCATAAACTCGTGTCTGCAAGAGCACTTCTGGATCACGCGTTTCTAAAGAGGAAAAGGGGGCGGGGAAGAGGAGCTCCTAAACCTGCCCAAGCTCCTCCCCCGCCCCGCCCTTCCATTCAGAGCAACCCGCAGGTGAAGCAGCACCTGGGCGCCTCGGCGGGGGGTCCGCCAGGGGGCGGGGTCTCCCCTTTCCCTGCCCTGAGCAGCTCCAGCAGCGGCCGCCAGGTGGCGCTGCCCGCAGGAGAGACCCCTTTGGTCAAGGCTGTTCTTCAACTGGAGCGCTTTCAGTTGTCCCAGTTTTTTAAAAATTGCCTTGAGAGTCTTTAAACCTCTTTTGTTGACCACTAGCATTACGCTTTCCATTTTTAAGTTTGGAATAGAGGAGTTGCTTTGGAAGACGATCATCAGGCATCCGCACAACATGACCAGTCCAACGAAGTGGATGTTGAAGAATCATTGCTTCAACATCTTTGCTTCTTCCAGTACACTTGTATTAGTTCGCCTGTCTTCCCAAGTGATGTGTAAAATTTTTCAGAGACACCATTGATGGAATCTTTTGAGGAGTTGGAGATGGCATTTAGAAGTGGTCCATGCTTCACAAGCAGATAGTAAAGTTGGTAGTATGATAGATTCATAAACAAGCACACCCCCACATCAAAAAAGACCCTCATATAATCATAGAATTGGAAGGTACCCCTCAGGGTCATCTAGTCCAATGCCCTGCAATGCAGGAATCGCAACTCCCAGAGGAACTCCTAAAGGGCTGCCACATGGAAGACGGAGCAAGGTTGCTTTCTTCTTCTGTGACTTGGAAGGTGTGGAGCAGAGCCTTTTCCTCAGTGGCCCCTGGGTAGCAGAGCTCTCCGTGCTGGGAGATCCACTTGGCCGCCTCTCCAGGAGGACTGAGGTCAAGGAGAGGCAGTGTGGTGCAGCGGTTAGAGGGCTGGACCAGACTTGGGAGACCAGGCTTCGAATCTCCACATGGCCATGCAGCTCACTGGGTGACTTTGGGCCAGTCACTGCCTCTCAGACTATCCTACCTCACAGGGTTGTTGTGAGGATGAAATGGGGAGGAGGAGAACCACGTATGCCACCTTGAGATCCTTGGAGAAAAATTTGGGATATGATTGTCATAATGACAAAGGAGACCTGCGACGGCTTCTGACACTCTCAGCTGGTCTCAACACTTCTGGATTTGGGGCCTGCCTCCCGTTTCCTTTGATTATTACTACTACTGGTGGGTTTGTTTGATTTTAAACTGTCCCATTGTTTCCAGCATTTGATATTCTGATTGCGAGGATCCCACTGGGATGGAAACCGCGCGCTATGAATACTTGCGAAAATAAATCACTCTGATGGCCAGCTCCCCTGGCCGCAGCCTGACCTTCCTCCTCTGTGCCATCTGCAGCGGCTGGACATCTTCTGCAGCCTCCACGGCCTTTCATCCAGTCAGGGGTCAGGATCCACCAGGGGTCGTGATGCTGGTGGCCAGTTAGGGGGCTTTCTCACAGCTGGCCTGGGAGCCCCCTTCGCAAGAGGGGCTTGCAGTTGGGGCTTCTGGACTCCTCCGCAGCCAGGCCCAAGGTCTTTACCTTCTCCCACCCCCCAAGTGTGGGCAGGGGAACTGTCACCTTTCTGTGGAGGAGAGAGTTCTGGCCACCCAGCTTGCTGATTCCTTGGAGGATCGGGTCCGTGGTGGATGTAGCCTGCAGCCTGTTCTCACAGAAGCCGGTGAGATGCCTCTATGGGAAGCCTGCAGGGGGGGTCCAAGCAGGAGAGCCCTCTCCCCTCCTGGGGTTTGCAGCAACTGGTACAGTGCTACCTCGGGTTACAGACGCTTCAGGTTACAGAGGCTTCAAGTTACAGTACAGACTCCGCTAACCCAGAAATAGTACCTCGGGTTGAGAACTTTGCTTCAGGATGAGAACAGAAATCGCGCGGTGGCAGTGGGAGGCCCCATTAGCTAAAGTGGTAGCTCAGGTTAAGAACAGTTTCAGGTTAAGAACGGACCTCCAGAACGAATCAAGTTCTTAACCCGAGGTACCACTGTATTGAGCAGCATGGCTGCCTTCAGCTGTGAGGAAGGAAGGGCACAGCCATCCTGGCGAGGAGCCCTCCATAGCCCCCCCTTTTTGCCCAGTCCTCTTTCAAAGCCATCCAGGTTGGTGGCCCTGACTGCCTCCAGTGGCAGGGAGTTCCCCCTCACTGCTGGATGGTGTCCAGGGATGGGAAGGGACGCCAGTGGCAGCAGAAACGTGGGCAGGCGGGTTTGATGGATGAGGTGGCCGGAGAGCTGATGCCAGCCCTTCCCCTCCTACCCTGCCCACCGCAGGAGGCAGGGATCCTCAGGGTTTCTGGGAAATGGATAAGATTTGCCAAGAAACATCCTGGACACCCTGCCAGGGGGAACGCCCTGCCTGGCCCCCTCAGCTGAACACATGAGAGGTGTGGGATCGGGGGGGGGGAGCTTTGCTTCATCTGCTGTACCCCACCTTATTTTTCTCCCAGGAGCCCATGGGCTACGTGGTTCTTCTCCCGCTCCTCATTGAATCCTCACAACAGCCCTGCAAGGTAGGTTAGGTGGAGAGAAGGCAGTGGTTGGCCCAAGGGGGCCTTCATGGCTGGGAGACAAACCCTGGTCTCTCAGGTCTTGGTCCAATGCTCTAACCACTAAGCCACGCTGGCCCTGTGATTCCTCTGGAGCAAAGTAACAGGTGTGATGGCGAAAGGGTCACACACGGACAATAAGAGCAAGAGGAGCTGGTTTCTGAAAGCTGAGCTGCGGCCCTGTGGAGGAGAGAGGAAGGGGCTTGCGAGAAAAGGCCAAGGTTTTCTTGAGGGAAACTCTCTCTCTGCAAAAATATTAGCTCTGATTCCTGTGCAGCTGGGGGTTGGACTAGATGAGCCTTGGGGGTCCCTTCCAACTCTGCAGTTCTGTGTTTCAAAGTGGTTTGCAACGAGCCCCAGAGCACAATCTGAAGGAGGCACGCCTGCCCCACGGAGGGAAGCAGGACTGGGGCTGGTCGGCTTGACGGGATGAGGCTCCCAAGGCCACGTGCGCCACCTGGAGTCCCGCAGGAGAAGTGCCGGGAAAGAAGGATGCAGGGGGGGGTAGTGAATTGGGGCCCTTCCAGGCTGGCTGGTTGTTGTTTTTTTTAATGCTCTTTATAAATTTTAGTTTAGAAAGCAATAAAGTGCAACAGGGGAGAAATGGTGAATCACATTTTGATGGACAGTAGATTTAAATGATGTGAATGACTAGCATATCTCATATTTCACAGAAGGAATCCAAACATAGGAAATGAGCTGAAAAGAAGGAAAAGAGGACACACACTTAAAAATGTCAGTATAGCTCTACAAAAGTCATGCCATTTTCATATATTCTTCTGTCTGTGAGGCTGCTGGCAAGGAGTGTGGCAGGCAGCTGAGCCCTGTTAATATTGTTATAAGTTTGGGGGCTGGAGTCTGTGGGTGCAAGTCAGCCATATAGCCTGGAATTAGTAAAAGAGCGAATTAATCAAGGTTTGACAAAACCCTGCCAAACAGGAAACCCCTGGATTTAGCTGAGGCCAAGGAGCCATGCCAGCTGGGAAGAGGTCATTGGATGAACAAAGGTCAATGATGGTCAGTCCTTAACTCATAAAGAACGCCATTAACAGAGAAATGGGGAAAATTCCCTTCAGACCTAAGAGATGGCAGAGGGGAAAGGCCAGAGTTTCAGGAGGGAGGGGCAGAATTGCAGTAGGCAATGAGGTCATCAAACAGGAAAAAGTGCCCCTTTTGCAATCAGACAGGGTGTTTAGGATCTTTGGGAACCAGAGGCTGCAGTAATGGGGGGAGCAGGACCCTCTTGAATGCTGTGCACTCCATCTAGACACAGGATGTATATATGTGTGAAAGAACTGTATTGCATAAAGATCAGCTTCCCCTGATGGGGCTGGGAGTGGAGCACCTGCAAGCAATGGGTCCTCCATTCCATCAGGAGCCAGAGCAGACACAGCAGATGCCTGCACCTGAGGATCCAGCACAGATGAGGACCCTTCAGACTCAGGCCCTAGCCCTGGCTCTGCTGGTTCTGGAGGCGGAGAATCCTGTGAAGGCTGGGATCTCTCAGGTTCAGCATCTGAGTCTGAACCCCAGGCCATCACATCCTGTTTGGAATATATTATAAAATATGCAACACTAGATGGTGCCAGAGAGTAAAATAAAAATTCTATGTGATCTTCCATTGCAATTTTTTGTTTTGTTTTGTTATAATGATTTAATTTCTGACCTATTTATAGTGTCCCCCCCCCCCCCCGTGTATAGTCTAACCCCATAGTCTAACCCCCACAATACAAGACAGTGCCTGTTTGGCTGCCAGTTGTAAGATAAATGTAGTATAAACACCAACAACTGGGAAACATTGGCCTGTGAGCACTCCAATTGGAGAACAGCCTTGACCAAAGGTGTCTTGGGTTTTGAAGATGCTCAAACTCAGGCCGAAAGGGAGAAACGTGCTAAGAGGAAGGCATGTTTGCCAAACCCACACCAGAATCAACTCCCGCCCAGAAACCAATGTCCCCACTGTGGAAGGACGTGTGGATCCAGAATTGGCCTCCACCGTCACTTATGGACTCATTGTTAAAACTGTGTTCATGGAAGACACTCTTACTTGGCTACGAATGATCACCAAAGAAGAAGAAGGTGGCTGCCAGCCGTCAGAGAGCAGAGCTCCTAGCGGAGCCGGCCCTGCAATCGGATGTCCCAGTTGCCTCTGTTCCGCTTGGCAGCTGCCACTGCCTTAGCCAAATTAGGAAAAAAAACTTGGAGGAGGAGAGGGCTTTGGGTGGCCACTAGCCTGGACGGTTGCACTCTGCCTCCTCAGTCAGAGGCAGCAATGAATGCTGGTTGCTGGAAGATACAGGAGGGGAGAGGAATTTCACACTCAGGTCCAGGAAGAGACCCCCGAGGGTCATCTAGACCAACCCCCTGCAGTGCAGGAACCTCCACTAAAGCATCCAAGACCGTGCCAGTGCCCATCCAACCTCTGCTGGAAAACCTCTAAGGAAGGAGAGCCCACCGCCTCCTTCCCCTAGACGGGTCCCCTTTGGCCAGATCCAGCAGGCTCTTCTCAGGTTCCCCTTTTCCCGCCCCACCAGATGCCGCCCTCCCCCCTTGTCTCCGGAGACAGATGGATGCCAGCCAGATGGTGCAAGAGGGCAGGTGCCAGCGGGCTCTCCTGTGGAGGGCACCTGCCCTGCTCTCCCAGCTGCTGCTGCCAACACACAGCCAGGCCTCCTGGGAGCTGCTGAGCAGCCACAGACAAAGCTTTCCCTTAGCAACTGTCTGCCTTCCAGAAGCCCATCACCTGCCCTTCCCCAGACAGGTGCTCAGGAGGCGGGGGGGGGAGGTTGGAGGGGGGGCCTCCAGGGAGTCCAGAGCTCCTTTTCATCCTCAGTTCATGGACCCAGCTCAGTCCAGCCCAGCCCAGCCCAGCCCAGCCCAGCGATCGATTGCACAGATTCAGGTAGGTAGCTGTGTTGGTCTGATGCAGTCGAAATAAATTTAAAAAAGTAAAGCTTCCGCATGCACATGAAAGCTTACCGGTATACCCAGAACAAACTTGGTGCTACTGGACAATTTTTAAATTTAGATCAGTTTCCCCTGCACCTGTCCTGGAGTCACAAAGGAGAGCAAGAAGGGGGGGGAGGCTCTGCTGTTCATCAGGCAATGGCTTTTCTCACCTTCCTTGCCCCCCCCCCCCCAGCCCTGGGAGCCTTTCCAAGACCATGATTTCTTTGAGAACAGCAGAAGCAGTTGGGAAAAGAGAAGAGAAGTTCAGGGATACTTAATTTTTTTTTTAATGTGTGTCCTTGTTTCTCAATTTTACATGGTTTTGTATTTTTTGTGGTATTTTATGTATTGTGACTTGCTGTTATTTTACTGATTATGGTTTAGTAGTTCTTTATTGTAAATTGATAAGTGTAAACTGTTTATCGTTTGCTGATATTTAATTTTACTGTTTACTGTTATATTCTAATGGATTGTTGACTATTGGTTTATTTGATATGTTGTTCATTTTAAAGTTATTGTGACTTTTTTCTATTGGATCAGATTGTTATTAAGCGTGTGATCTTTGCTGTCTGTTCTGTTGCGTTTTTCTTCAGCTTTTAAACCGCCTTGCTTATAGTAAAAGAGAAAGGCAGTATACCAATTAAAAGTGAAATGAAGTGAAAATAAAATGATTCCTGCTGCATCAGGAGGAGTCTGGGAGTTGCCAGGGAGCAGCATGGCTGAGCAGAAATAATAGAGCTGGAAGGGCCCCCCCAAGGGTCATCTAGGCCAACCCGCCTGCAACACAGGAATCACAGCTAAAGAATCCCTGGCGGATGACCATCCAACCTCATTTGAAAATCCTCTAATGAATCATAGAATTGTAGAGCTGGAAGGGACCCCCAAGGACCATCTAGTCCAACCCGTTGCAACACAGGAATCACAGCTGTCCTACCTCTGCTGAAAAACCTGGTTCTGTGACCATGGAAGGTGCCGGCCTCTCCTTCATTTTAGAGCAGAGGTTGGGTCTCGCTCTTCAGCCACGATTCCTATATTGCAGGGAGTTGGACTAAATGACCCTTGGGGGTCCCTTCCAGCTCCACGATTCTAGGACTCCAATTCTGGTGCTGGAAGTGCCTCTTGGCTCCCAGGAAGCCTGGGGGGGAGCGGTGGGCAGGGAAACCTGGAGGGAGCCAGCTGGGGGGCTTTGTTTGCCCCGCGCCTCCTGTGTCTGGGATTGGGTCCTGCCTTTGACAGGGATGGTGGTGGCAGACCAGTGACAGGCTGGGCTGGGTCTGCCAGATCAGGAGCGAGCGCCTTCTTGCCTGCCTGCCTGGCCACTCCTGTCCCGCAGCCAGAGCCCAGCTTGCTTGGCCATCTGCCTCCTTCCAGCTCCGCTCTGCCGCCCTCCTGCCAGCTGCTCTGGCAGCAGCGGCTGTAATGAAGACCTGCTAAGCCGCTCTGCCTGTCCTCCAATCGCTAAATCCAAAGTGGGCCGCAAGGAGACCAATTAAGGCAGAAGGAGAGAAAGAGAGAGAGAGAGATGGCAGGGGACGGATTCTGACAAGGGGTGGGGGCAAAGGAGGGCCAAGCAGCTGGCAGAGGCTCAGCAGGGAAATGTCCACGCCTGGCCGTGCTGAGGGAGGCAGGAGCCCAGCATGTGTGAACAGGCGCACACAGGTGTACATGCATTCACAGCTGTGCGCCTTTAGTGCGCAAAAGCAGTTGGAGGCA
The DNA here is from genome assembly GCA_034641385.1 of Darevskia mixta. NCBI lineage: Eukaryota > Metazoa > Chordata > Lepidosauria > Squamata > Lacertidae > Darevskia > Darevskia mixta. The sequence continues at coordinate 140,123 of JAWWNH010000211.1, forward strand.
GCGATGCTTCTGAATCCCGTTGCTGGAAAACTCAGGAGGGGAGAGTTGGTCTTGTGTTCGAATCCTGCTTGCTGGTTTCCCAAGAGAGGCATCTGGTCGGCCACTGTGAGAACAGGAGGCTGGGCTAGGTGGGCCATTGGCCGGATCCAGCAAATGCTCTTCTGATGTTCTCATAGACTTGCAGAGTTGGAAGGGACCCTGAGGATCATCTAGTCCAACCCTCTGCAATGCAAAGGGTGCAAATGTTCCCCAGATCTGTATGTGTAAATAACAACCCACTTGAATGATCTAGGAATCCATCTTGTAAGAGAAGCGGGCATTTATTTGATACGCAATAGGCATCGCAGTATTTCTTTTAACGCAGCCGTGACTGAGGGTGGCTCTGGGAAGATGGAGATTTTGTTTTTAATGGTTTTTTTAATATTGTGTTTTAAAATTGCTGAGTCCTCCCAGGAACCTTCCAGTGAAGGGGGGGGGGGGTTAGCAAAGACAAAAGTAGCCTAGGCTAGATTCATAGAATTGAAGGGGTTAATGTAGAGGATTTCCAGTCTGCCCCCCAGGGTGTCCTGCCCTCTCACAAGATGGGGGTGGGCGACCATTTGCCCCCTGAGGGCGGCCTTCTGTTCTGGGCCCACAAGCGGGTGTTTGTGAGGCCAGAAGGAAAGGTTTCTCTGCCCCCTCGCCCTCCCTCTCAGGAAGAAGTATCCTCAGAGGAAGGGCAGAATTCTACCCAGGCAAGGCCATCCAAGGACAGTCCAAAGAGGGCCAGGGAGGGAGGTGGGCGAGTGAGATTCCTGAGGGCCGGAGAGGGCTGCATGTGGCCCCAGACTTAAAGTCCCCCCCCCAGCCTTGATTTAAACCAATAAAACACCTCATCAAAGTTAAAAGCAGCTGCAAGAAAAGTACAGCACGTTAAAATTAACCAAACACAGAATGGAATGTCTTCTAAGATCTTCTTGAAGTCTGGCAAAGATGGGAGCCATTATGCATAGGAGCCATCTTAAATACCTAAAGGATATTGACAAGCTGGAACGTGAGCAGAGGAGGGCGACCAAGATGATCTAGGGTCTGGAAACCATATTTGAATGCTGAATTGCCTTGGCACGCCATTCGCATCCAGAACTCACCATGGCCGCTTCCCTGTCCTGGGCAGAGCATCCTCTGGGCTGTTGGCCTTGCATCCCTCCTCCCTCTGCCCGCCATTTATCTGGTACCCTGAAAAGTATCAAGGCCAATGCTGCTGGTAATGAGAATGTGCTGAGACAGGAGGAGAGGAGGAAGGGGGGAGAGAGAGAGAGAGGAAGAGAGAGGGGGGAGAGAGAGAGAGGAAGAGAGAGGGAGAGAGAGAGAGAGAGAGAGAGAGAGAGAGAGAGCTATTCCTGCAACCTGACAAGGAGCAGAGCAGCAAGTGAGACAAGGCAAATCACGGCTTGTGGAGATTTCTCCTTTCTCTGCCTGTTCCTCTAATGAAAGCATTTGTTAAACCAGCCCAGCTTTTCCCAGGCATTATTGCCCACAGCTTGTAATTTTGATTTTTCTCTTCCAAAATGCACCCAGCTTCCTAGCTACACTTTTTGAAAAGGGATCTCCCAGAAGCCGGAGCTTAGGCACAAATCTTTCAGGGCTCTCTGGAGATCTTGTTACGCAGTGTCCCCGTCTCTGGGCGGAGAGAGACTCTGGGTTTTTCAGGGGCCGATCCAGCTTTGGATTCCTTGGAAGGAAGGTCAGCAGAGACTGTGGTACTTTTAAGATATCTGGTTTTATTTACACATATGTACAACCTGAGCAAAGGGTCTAAACCACAGAGCCTAGGGCTTGCCGATCGGAAGGTCGGCGGCTCGAATCCCCGCGACAGGGTGAGCTCCTGTTGTTCGGTCCCAGTTCCTGCCCACCTAGCAGTTCGAAAGCACGTCAAAGTGCAAGTAGATAAATAGGTACCACTCCGGCGGGAAGGTAAATGGCGTTTCCAAAGTGAGATGAGCGCCTCAACCCCAGAGTCGTTCACAACTGGACTTAACTGTCAGGGGTCCTTTACCTATTTTTACAACCTGAGCATAAGGTGGAGGGGTTCACGGCATTGACACCCAAACAAATCTTGCTTCTCCCCCCCTCTATATTTATATTTATACCCCACCCTTTTCCCTGACAGGGACTCAAGGTGGCTTACAGAGAAAAATAAGAACTGCTGAGAACATGGGGGGGGAAACATAATTAAAAAACAACGAACCATCGATAGAATTAAAACTAGATATTGTGGTTGTTGCCACCTGTCTGTCTCAGGAGACCATGGAGGGGGTTCACCTTTGTGGGTGAAGTCAAACTGTTGGAAGGTTGCATCGCCCGCTGTGGTTGGAGATACGCTCACACACTCCATACAAATAATTACAATAAAAACAGTACGGTACCAGCCCTCTCATTAAAAGCTGTCGGCTCCCCAAACTCTGTTGGAACAGGAAAGTCTTCACTTGCCAGCAGAAGGACAGCAAGGAGGGAGCCAGTCTGGCTTCTCCAGGGAGGGAGCTCCAAAGTCTGGGAGGAGCCACCACTGAGAAGGCCCTTGTTGCAGCTATGGCTCCAGCCCAGAGCAAGCAGGTCTCTGTGTCTCCGGCTCCCAGGCTGCTTCCAGCTCACCTCACACACAACACATCGGCCCTTGATTTCCTATCTAACAGATAGGTGAGGGGTGCAGGAAAGACCCACACATTAGCCTGGCGAGCCCCATCACTTGGCTGTAGCTCTCACAACCTGGCTCATTCTTTAGGGATCATCACCATCATCCTCTAATTTGCATGCACATTCCCATTATTAAAACCCTGCTCAAGGCAGCTTACAACACAACAAGATTTACATAGCTACAAACACAACAGAAGTAGTCATAAACGAAAAACGAAAAACACATTGACAAGTGCACAACCTAATTGAACAATTCCAACCTAAATAATGAATCATAATAAGATCTAAAAATAAAGATACAAAAATGTAATATCAAGAAGAGCATCAAACCCCCCCCCCATATAAATCCTCCAGCCCAAGGGACGCTGATGAGGACGACCTAAGTGGCCGGATGAGGTCCCTGTCTTGCCAAGAGGCTTCTCTGACCAGCTCAACAACCTCCCCTGTTAGATTCTAACCCTCACTGGGCACAGGACCCCCCAAATTGGAAGAGAATCAGGGCATCACCCAGACTGCCCACCCCAACCCACAACATCACATCCATCTCTCTCTCTCTCTCTCTCTCTCTCTCTCTCTCTCTCTCTCTCTCTCTCTCTCTCTCTCATCTCATGCGTGTGTATTTGTGTTGGCATCCGTCTGCCTCAAAAGACAATGGAGTGTGCCTCCAGGGGTGAAGTCAAACTGCTGGAGAATCACGGTGCCTGCTGTGGCTGCAGAGATTGGTAACTTGCAACTGCTGCCTCCCACAATGTTTTTGTTGCATTAGCAGCACCAACGTCACCTGCCTAGGGCACAAGCCTGGGCCATGTGTCTGGGGGTCCTGGGCTGCCCAGATGACAAGACCCTGCCCCCCTTAGCCTCACTGAAGACGTTTGGCACCAGCTTGGCTGCAGGAGTTGCCAGAAGGAGTACAAGGAGACATCCAACTGCCTAAGGGACTCCACTCCGGCTTTCTGTAGGGTTTACTCCTGAGCCTTTTCTTCTCCTGAAGATGGGAGCAGAGCTTTAGGATCAGAGTTCTCCTTCTCCGAAATGGGCTCCCTTCCCAAGTGGATAATAATAATAATAATAATAATAATAATAATAATAATAATAATTTATTATTTATATCCTGCCCATCTGATTGGGTTTCCCCAGCCACTCTGGGCGGCTTTCAACAGAACATTAAAATACAATAATCTATTAAACATTAAAAGCCTCCCTAAACAGGGCTGCCTTCAGATGTCTTCTAAAGCTCTGGTAGTTGTTGTTCTCTTTGACATCTGAAGGGAGGGCGTTCCACAGGGCGGGCGCCACTACCGAGAAGGCCCTCTGCCTGGTTCCCTGTAACTTGGCTTCTCGTAGTGAGGGAACCGCCAGAAGGCCCTCGGCGCTGGACCTCAGTGTCCGGGCTGGATGAGCCCCATCTGCCCCCCCTTCCTATCTGTGGCTGCCAGGTCCAGCAGCAAACCTCCGAAGCTGTGTGCCCCATATAGAATTGTGGGGTGAGCCAACTGACCCCTGACCTGACCATGGGCCCAAATGGGCCTACATGCTCTGGGTCTCAAGGAAACATGCCGAGCAAGACTGGGACACTGGCAGGTAACACAAGTAGCAGAGAGAGTGTGCTTGGGGCGGGGGGGGGGGGTTGATGGGGAGATGCTGTGACAAAGGAAGGGTGGAGGGGGGCACTTGCAGCCTTGGGGAGACTTGGTGACCCCCCTCGTGGGATTTAGCCACGGTGATGCATTCAGAGGTCGGATACTTTGCACAGCCAGTTGGTGGGAAGGGAGAAGAGCCTTCAGAGCTCTCTCTGCTTGTGAGATTTCCAGAGGGATCTGCCTGCCTTCTGTCAGGGACAGAAGAGCCTTTGATCTGCCAGCAAGACACACCACTCTGGTTCTCTAGCAGCCTTGGCTGCACGCCTTGAAAACTGGGCTTCTGAAGTGCTAGAAAATGCAGGTGAGACAGGACTCTGGGCTCTCTCCATGTCCCTGTGAGGGAGAGCCTGTAGCTGGATCAGGCCCTGACCACTGGTCCTGTTAGCTAGAGGTGATGGGAAGAAGAAGAAGAAGAAGAAGAAGAAGAAGAAGAAGAAGAAGAAGAAGAGTTTGGATTTGATATTCCTCTTTATCACTACCCGAAGGAGTCTCAAAGCGGCTCACATTCTCCTTTCCCTTCCTCCCCCACAACAAACACGCTGTGAGGTGAGTGGGGCTGAGAAACTTCAAAGAAGTGTGACTAGCCCAAGGTCACCCAGCAGCTGCATGTGGAGGAGAGGAGACGCGAACCCGGTTCACCAGATTACGAGTCTACCGCTCTTAACCACTACACCACTGGGAGTTGTAGTCCCAAAACATCTGGAGGGCCGAGTTTGCCTATGCCTGGTTTAATGTATATAAAATGCTGAGATTGAATACCTTGTATTTAAAATGCTACAATGGGAAGTTTGGCCACTTTGGCCACCTCATGAGAAGAGAAGACTCCCTAGAAAAGACCCTGAAGTTGGGAAAGGTTGAGGGCACAAGGAGAAGGGGACGACAGAGGATGAGATGGTTGGACAGTGTTCTCGAAGCTACTAACATGAGTTTGGCCAAACTGCGAGAGGCAGTGAAGGATAGGCGTGCCTGGCGTGCTCTGGTCCATGGGGTCACGAAGAGTCGGACACGACTGAACGACAACACACACAAAAAGGTTGCACTCTGGCAAAAGCGTCACAGAAGGCTGTTATTTTTCCATTAGAAAGAGATAAGCTACCTGATGACTCAACTCTGGAAACAGGAGCTGCAGAGTTCTCACAGCAGGAAGGTGAAACTCCCACCAGGCAGTCAGAGCTTCCCTTCTGCTTAGAGAAGAATTGGTCAACATTTGACAAATACAGATTAGCCTGCAGGAGTTTTCACAAAAGGAAAGAGATCACAGACAAAGGAAGGTGGTTAATTAGCTTCTGGGCTACATTTTTGCTCCGCTGGTCTCTCTCTCCATCCCTGGCCCTCTTTTCCCCTTTCATTGACAGGCTGGCTGTCATTTATCTTGTAACAGCAAACAGGACAAATCATGCTTTCTATAATTAACAGGGGGATGCAGGGGGGCCTCTTTCTCCGTGGCTGTGGTGGGAAATGGGCCTGCTCAAATGAAGCTGCATTTTAACTGCTGGAAACAGGGAGGGAACATCAACACATCCAAAGAGCCCATCTAGTCCAGCATCCTTTTCTCACAGAGGCCAAGCAGGATTCGAACTCAAGAGCAATGCTGTCCCCTCCAGGGGTTTCCAGCAACTGGGATTCAGAAGCCTGGCTGCCTCTGACCGTAGAAGCAGAGCAGAGCCATTGCGCCTAGGAGCCCCCTCCTCTATAAAGTCGTTATTTTGCAGGGGATTTTTTTGCACATCCCTGACATCTGTAGCTACAATGAATCCAGGTGCTCCTCAAGGAATGTCCTGAGAGCTGAAAAAAGGAAATAAATATTTTAGACCTTTAAAAGAAATAGCAATAAAGATTAATTTTTAAAAACACACTTTGGGTACCCCAAATAAGCAGATACACACACACACACACACACACACACACACACACATATATATATATATATATATATATATATATATATATATATACACACACACATATATATGCATACATATATACATACATACACTGGTATATATATGTATTTGTATATATTTATATAACACAGTCATGTAAGAAATACACGCCTGGCAGTATATAAAAGGAGATCAGCACCTGGAATGTTCCCAATTGCATCTGTTGCGGGAGATGAGAAATTTAATCCAGCAGGTCAGTTGGGGACACTCGAAATTTGGAACATAATCAAGGTTTGGGACTTTTCAGGGGCTGGGCTCAAATGAGCCGGCAATTAGGAGAACACAAAGCCTGCTCCCTTCCTTCCAGTTTGTACTCATAAGGATGTTTTTAAAGTAGGCTGGGTCAAAGGCAAACAATAAATAGAGAACAAATGGATTAAAAAAATATTAATGGGAGGAAAAGTCAAAGATGTTTGCGAAAATATATTGGGATACTAATGGTTGCAAGATCTAATTTACAATGCTCACAAGATACTGGATGTTCTGGGACTAAGCTCTGCAAAATACCACACTTCATTTAATCAGCAGAGGAACCACCTCCTCAAAAGCTACTAATTAGAAAAGAATTGCTTCAAGGTGATTTATCAGCAGCTTTGGACTACTTGGAAATCCCACTGCGCTGGGAAAAGGGGAGGCAGCAGATGCTGGCATGGTAGTTTCCCTCTTCTTCTCATAATGCTGGAATTTTTGGACATCCAATGAAGAGTCAGGACAGACAAAAGGAAGGACTTGTTCACACAGTGCAGTTAAACTGTGGAACTCCCTCCCACAGGAGGCAGGGGTGGCTACCAACTTGGATGGCTTTAAAAGAGGATTGGACAGATTCATGAAGGCTGCTAGCCAGAATGGTTCTGTTCTACCATAGGCATAGGAGAGAGGGGAGGGGAGGGGAGGGGAGGGCTCTTGTGCTCAGATCCTGCTTGCAAGTTTCCCTTTGGGGCTTCAGGCTGGCCACTGTGAGAGCAGGATGCTGGACCAGATGGGACACTGGTCTCATCCAGCAGGACTCCTCTGAGGTTCTTTGTGTGGACAAGGGAGATTTTGTTCATCTATGGTGCAAGAATGGGAGGGGAGGGGAGGGGAGGTCTTGGGCCACAGTAGCCACCCAAATTGGTGAAATGTACCAACATGATATTCTGCTAGATCCCTTCTTCTGTTTGTTTGTTTGTTTGTTTGTTTGTTTGTTTGATTATGTAAAGAACTGGACTCTGACTAACCATCAAACTCATCCTGTGTGTCTAAATACTGGCTAAAAGCTGGAAAGACAATAAGAAGCCAAATAAAAGGAACTTTCTTTGTAGGCACAACTAAATATTATAAAAGTGGCTGCTATGAGATAAAGAAAGATTTACCCAATAAACATTTGAACCTTGTAACATAGCTTATGCAAAAATAGCCAACATTTTCGGGAGGAGGAAGAGACTCTGAGCAGTTTTAATTTTCCTCCCAGCTGAAGTATTGTTTTAATCTCTCCGTCTCTGTTTCACATTATTTTGGTTCCTTTCGGCGCCACTTGCAGTCCCTTTTTCTGGTAGTAAATTTAGCACAAAGCCGCTTGCCTCCCTCTTTCAAAAGCCCCGTCTTCCCTTTCAAGAGATCATGGGCTCTGCACAGCCCCCCTCCCTGCCACGGCTGGCCTAAATCCAGAGGAACATTTGGCCCGAGTGACTTGACGTCTAAGCACGAGGCAAAGGCTTCCTTGAGCAGGATGCAAAGTCCTGGGCGACAAGGGGAGGCAGGCAGGAGAGATGTTTCAGAGCAGGAGGGAGGACGTCACCTGCCAGGCAATCAGGGCAGCAAATGGGAATGAGAAAGAGAGAATTGCTCCCTCTTCCCCGTGGCAGCAGCCCTTGAGATATTTGAAGATGGCTCTCCTGTCACTTCTCAGTCTTGTCTTCTCCAGGCTCCATGTCCCCAGCTCCCTCAACTGTTCCTCAGAAGGCTTGACGTGACAAGGAGGTGGTCTTCTGAGTTTAGCATGTAGAATTGGCACAGAGAAGAAGGTAGGAAATAATGATGCAGAGGATGCAAAGTTATTTCTTTTCCTTTGATGGGGTTTCTAACTCATGTTAGCAGTTCCACGGTTGCTTATGCTTTTAATTAAAAGTGGCCTTAGCATTTCAGTTGGCTGAAGATCCCTTCTTAAAGCTCCATGCATTTTACAAGTTGAGCCTTTGCACTCTGAAATAATAAAAACTACCCATCATTTCTTTATTGTGTTTCTACCACACCTTTTCCTCCAAAGAGCTCAAGGTAACATGCATGGTTCTCCCCCTTCCTCTTTCAATCCCCACGACAACCCTGTGAGGTAGGTTAGGCTGAGAGATGCAGTGACTGGCCCAAGGTCACCCAGTGAGTTTCCTGACCTAGTGGGGATTTGAACCAGGTCTTAGTCCAACACTCTAACCACTACACCTTGCTTCCTGGGGAATCACTGCTAGCCCTGTGCACACACACGTCCTTGCCTTTGTTTTACCTGCCTTCCTCTACTCACCTGAGCACAGAGACGGTCTTCATGCCCCCACCTGCCTCTCAGACCCACAAAGCACACAGCAGCCTCCCCCAGTTGGGGCCCGATCACAGCGCCTACTTCTGCCCTGGGGGCTACCAGGCCCCTGACCCCACCCTGAAGATTCCCATCTGCCAAACCCCCCCTTGACTGCAGAGACGAGAAACCTGAGAACCACCTGGCTGCTCTTTTATTTGGGGTGGAGCCTGAGTTATGGGGTTTAAAAAAAAAAAAATCCCATTCCATTTATATGCTACCTTTTTCCACCAAGGAACTCATGGCGGTTCACATGCTTCTTCTCTCCCCCGCTCCCGCATTTATCCTCACAACAACCCTGCGAGGTAGGTCGGTGGCTGCCCATGGAGCGGGACTGGGAGTCTCTCCGTTTTGAGAGGGCAGCTCTAAATCCGTGCTTCGGTCAGCCGAGCTCAGAGGAAAGGGACACCCTGACCCACCAGCCCTCCGGGTCCCGAGCGGAGGCTTCATGCCGGAGCTGGGACCCTTTCCGACGCCGGTGGGACTCCAGATCCCGGGCAGAAGGCTCCACACCCGGCCTCGCCCGGCCCGGCCGCCTTTCAGCACCTTGGAGAGAGGCGCGGGGCCGGGATCCAGGCGCCACTTCGGCTCGCCGGCACCTGGGCGGAAGGCACTCTGCACGCGCTCAGAGGCGCTCTCTCCGCAAGGCGTTCTCCAGAGTCGAGCTTTCCACGGGCTTCGACCCTTTTGGCCTCCTGACCCTGGGCGTCCCGGGCCTCCTTGCTTGAGGACCCCCGGACGCCCCCTGGCCAATCCGGGGATGGTCTCGAGAGGCAGCTCCGAGCTCAGCAGAGCCCGTCGCCCGGGAGGCCGCCCTGGGCTGGTCCCGGCAGCCGGCGGGGCGCCAAAGGCGAAGGCAAGAGCCAGCCCGACTGGGCTGTGAGAGCCACGCCGGGCGGGGCTGGTAGACAAAGCAGGCAAGGCAGCAGGAGGAGAGGGGCTTGAGGCGAGGGGAAGGGGAAGGGGTCGATCCCTGGGAGAGGCTGAGCCCCAGCTCGGGGGGGGGGCAAGGGCGGGACTCACCTCAAACAGGACATTGTAGAGTTGGGGAAAGTTCAGAAAGTTCATAGGGGGTGGAGCGACACCCTATGAAGAAGGGTTGCAGCCTTCGGGATTTTTTAGTTCAGAGAAAAGGGGAGAGATAATAGAATCATAGAACCAGAGAGTTGGAAGGTACCCCGAGGGTCATCTAGTCCAACCCCTGCAATACAGGAATCTCAGCTTAAGCACCCAGGAGGTGGCATGATAGACTTTATAAAATTGTGCCTAACATGAAGAAAGTGGACAGAGAGTTTCTCTCCTCCTCCCATAACTTGAGGACGTCCAATGAAACTGCATGTTGGAAGATTGAGGGTGGATAAAAGAAAGTCCTTCTTCAGGCAGTGGAGTTAAACTGTGGAACTCCCTCCCACAAGAGGCAAGGGTGGCCATCAACTTGGATGGCTTTAAAAGAGGATTAGACAAATTCATGGGCTATTGGCAGCTACCAGTACTAGCCAGGATGCCTCTGCTCTGTCCTCCACAGTCAGAGACAGCAATGCTTCTGAGTCCCAGTTGCTGGAAACTTCAGGAGGGGAGAGGGCTCTTGAGCTCAGATCCTGCTTGCTGGTTTCCCACAGGCACCTGGTTGGCCACTGTGAGAACAGGATGCTGGATCCAGCAGTCTCTTCTCATGCTTTTATATTCCTATGTTCCTCCATCCTAAATTTATATATTTAAAACACGTCTCTTGCATCGGTCTCTACAGCCACAGCAGGAGCTGTAACCTCCCAACAGTTTGACTTCACGCCAAAGGTGACCTCCTCCGTTGCCTCCATTGTCTGCACATCCAGCTAGTCCACATGAGGTTTAGAGAGCTGCCTGAGCCCCCTCTTACTGAGAGTGGCTGCCAGGCTGAGACTTTCTGCCCTTTGCCAGAGCAGAGCTCTCAGGAAGGCAGCTTGTTCTGATTTGATGGTGGTGCTTCTGCAAATGTTACAAGGCTTTGAAATCCCAGAAAGGCAATGATAGAACAATAATGTAGTAGAACAATGTTACAATCCAAGGAGGCCAGATAGCACCTTGGCTGTGAGTCCTGGAAGACATTGCAAGCCCTTTCCTACCTGGCCTGGGAGGGCAGGGCCCAGACTGAAGGACTGACTCCAGCTGCAAAGGCTGAGGCTGCTGAAGAGACTCTTGGGCTGGGGTATTGCTTGTGGGGGGTTGTTGAAGGGGTGTTGCTGCTGTTATTGATATCAATTTTGTTATATATTTATTATGATTTATGCTGAAATTGTTCAAGTTGATTGTGTGCCTCTTGGATGTTTTATTTATTGTTTATGACCACTTCTGTTATGCTTTGAATTATGTAATTTCTTTCATGTTGTAAGCTGTCTTGAGCATGGTTTTTCCTATGGAAAGGCGGAATACAAAGAGAATGATGTCTGTATGGTGCCTTCCTGTGATGAGGTGAAGAGCTTGGGGATGCCGCTGGCCTTGACCTGCTTTTGAGGTGGGTGCGAAAGCAGGATGATGGCAGCTAAGAATCGAAACCCAAAGTAACCCAGCAGCATAGAAACCAAAAGCGCTGACCAGGTTCTCAGGAAACGGACGGCAACAGATCTTTTCTTGGAAAAGAGAAGCTTTGTGCTGCTGTTTGGATTGGGTGAAGGTTGAAAGAAGGACACCAGGGTCCTCTAGGAAAGGTTGCTAGAGAGAGGGGGGGGCAAAGAGGCAGAGCTGATTCTCTTTGCAGAGCTTTGCCTTATCAGCAACTATCTCAGCCAGCAGAAGGCAGCTAGGGAGCCCAGGACACATGCGGAAGAGTCTCCACAGCATTGGACAATGTGCATCATGCAAGATTTCAAAGGAGACTGAAAATATCTAAGGGCAGCTGAAAGTAAATACCAGTATTATATAACCTGAATGAAAGGGAAAGCTGGGTACAGAGAACTACGTATCAAAAGCAAATCCCCTATCCGGTGTATTTAAATCTGAGCTGTTTACACAATGCTAGACCCCTATGGAAAGTGAGGACCTCAGGTGTGATAATATGGGGCCAAGAGCATTTTGCCAGGCCTGGCTATCTAAATATTATGGAATCATAGAGCAAGGGTCATCGAATTCAACCTCCTGCAATGCAGGAATGTCCGCTAAAGCATCTCCGACAAATGCCCACCCAACCTCTGCTTAAAGACCTCCAAGGAAGGGGAGACCACCACCTTCTGAGAGAGTTCATTCCATGGTCAAACAGCTCTTGCCATCAGAAAGTGCCTCCTAATGTTTAGTTGGAATCTCTTTTCTTCGTTTGGGGCTTCCCTTCTGGGGCAGCAGAAGACCAGCTGACTCCCTGTGCAAAGTGAATCTTCATTTGCAGGAGGTTTTGTTGGTCTGAACTTCTTCTGCCTTTCCGAGCCTCCCCCCTCCTCTGCATTTCCCGCTTTCCAGCGTTCTGGATCAGCTGCACAAATCCTCTCTCTCAGCCAAGCATGTCAGTCAGCAAACTCCTTCCATTAGAGATTGCTGATCCATCCAGGCAGGTCAGCAAACTTCCCTTGATTGCTTTCCAAGAGAAAAACTTGAAGGTGAGTCAGCATCTTCTCCCCCGGATGCTTCTCAGGAACCCAACAGCATCTAGGAAGGGTGCAAAGGAGGCAGGGATGGTCGGGCATGGGGACCCCAAATCCAAGGACCATCCAGGACTCCTGAGAGGAGGAGACCGTGCTGGACCATATGGACCACTAAGAACATGGGGTACACACAGAGGAGAAGCAGGTCTTATGGCACTTAGAATCCTAGAATTGTAGAGTTGGAAGGGATCCCAAGGGTCATCTAGTCCAACTCCCTGCATTGCAGGGATCTCAGCTCAAGCATCCAAGACCAATGGCCATCCAACCTCTGCTTAAAAATCTCCACTACCTTCTGAGAGAATCAGTTTCATGGTTGAATGGTTCCTACTGTCAGTAATTCCTTCCTGATGTCCAGTTGGGATCTCCTTTCTTGTAACTTGAGTCCATTGGTTCAAGCCCTACTCTCTGGAGCAGACTAAGCATATCCAGCTCCTTCAACCGTTCCTCATAAGGCTTGCTTTCCAGACCCATGATCATCTTGGTCTCCTTCCTCTGCACACATTTCAGATTGTCAATATTCTTCTTAAATTGTGGCGCCCAGAACTGGACGCAGGACTCCAGGTGTGGTCTGACCAAGGCAGAATAGAGTGGGACTATTATTTCCCTTGAGCTCCACATTGGGCAAACAATTCCTGCATTGCAGAGGGTTGGACTAGATGACCCTCGTTGTCCCTTCCAACTCTATGATTCTATGACCCTGGGGAGTCCCTATCGATGGCAATGAGGCGGCAGGACTGCAAAGTAGAGGAGGAGGCTTGAGAGCTGGGGTCTGAGGGTGGCTGGGCACAGGGGCAGCCACGATGCCCACTTCGAGAAGTGGCTGCAATGGCAGTGGGCACCTAATAGCCCCCTGGAGGAAACCACTGGGTGGAACTGGAACCCTCTGTATCTGCTGCACAGGAACATCCTTCTGGTCAGATGAAAAATGGGTCTGAGAAGGAACAACTTGGTTCTAACAGACTCACCTTATCTCTGTTTATCCAGGAGCAAATCTGTGATTCCTGCATTGCAGGGGGTGGACTAGATGATGATGATGATGATGATAATAATAATAATAATAATAATAATAATAATAATAATTATTATTATTATTATTATTATTATTTATTATTTGTACCCCGCCCATCTGGCCGGGTCCCCCCAGCCACTCTGGGCGGCTTCCAACAAACACTAAAATACATTCCCTAAACAGGGCTGCCTTCAGGTGTTTTCTAAATGTCAGGTAGTTATTTATCTCTTTGACATGGGATGGGAGGGTGTTCCACAGGGCGGGCGCCACTACCGAGAAGGCCCTCTGCCTGGTTCCCTGTAGCTTTGCTTCTCGCAGTAAGGGAACCGCCAGAAGGCCCTCAGCGCTAGATCTCAGTGTCCGGGCTGAATGGTGGGGGTGGAGACGCTCCTTCAGGTATACAGGACCGAGGCCATTTAGGGCTTTAAAGGTCAGCACCAACACTTTGAATTGTGCTCGGAAACGTACTGGGAGCCAATGTAGATTTCTCAGGACCGGTGTTATGTGGTCATGGCGGCCACTCCCAGTCACCAGTCTAGCTGCCGCATTCTGGATTAATTGCAGTTTCCGGGTCACCTTCAAAGGTAGCCCCACATAGAGCGCATTGCAGTAGTCCAAGCGGGAGATAACTAGAGCATGCACCACTCTGGCGAGACAGTCTACGTACAGGTAGGGTCTCAGCCTGCGCACCAGATGGAGTTGGTAGACAGCTGCCCTGGACACAGAATTAATCTGCGCTTCCATGGGCAGCTGTGAGTCTAAAATGACTCCCAGGCTGCGTACCTGGTCCTTCAGGGGCACAGTTATGCCATTCAGGACCAGGGCGTCCCCCACACCTGCCTGCCCCCTGTCCCCCCAAAACAGTACTTCTGTCTTGTCAGGATTCAACCTCAATCTGTTAGCCGCCATCCATCCTCCAACCGCCTCCAGGCACTCACACAGGACCTTCATTGCCTTCACTGGTTCTGATTTGAAAGAGAGGTAGAGCTGGGTATCATCCGCATACTGATGAACACCCAGCCCAAACCCCCTGATGATCTCTCCCAGCGGCTTCATATAGATATTAAAAAGCATGGGGGAGAGGACGGAACCCTGAGGTACCCCACAAGTGAGAGCCCAGGGGTCTGAACACTCATCCCCCACCACCACTTTCTGAACACGGGCCAGGAGGAAGGAGCGGAACCACTGTATAACAGATGACCCTTGGGGTCCCTTCCAGCTCTACAATTTTTTCATTTTATGAAGTCCTGATGAATTAAGCAGAACTTGCTGTCAAGTCCGTCTGCTCTGGTAATTGGTGTCACTCCAGCAGAAGTGTTGGGGCTCTGATATAAGATATACAGGCCATGGAAGTGCAGATCCTGTTCGCAGTACCAGTCACCCCACAGAAGCAGAGTGAGGTCCAAATCTTTTGCTGCTATAGAAGTAACAGGCTGGGCAAGCAGCTCGGGATGAAGTTGTACACAGAAAAACAAGTTCCAGCATGTAGGCTTTTCTGAAACAGATATTTAGAGATATAGAGTACCACTGTTGCTCTGACTAACACCAACTAACCAAGACAGAACACAACACAATGGACATCCATCAATCACAGCTTTTGTCAGGGCTGTGAGCCGTTACCACGACAACTGGCGCACTTGACCTGGCACCTGTGATTACCTCACCCAGGGGGTGATTGATGTTCATGAAGGAAATTAGCCCCTTCCGATGTCCAGCTACTCCAACCAGCCTCTGTCCAGCCCTCTTCTAGCTCAGAATACCATTTCCATGGAGCATGTCTGAGCGGCTTTGCAGGGAACCCCAACTCCTCCCAGAGACATCTGGGCACACAGCAGCCATGGGAAAGGCTCTCTCCTGCTTTTGCTCCTGTAGCAAACTGGTTGTGTGGCTCTGCTGCTCCCAGGGCAGACGAGGATTCTGCAAACAGTTCTTGACTCCCATCTCAGATGTGTGGAGACACACACACACACACACCAATGTGGGAGGGGAAATGAACTAAGCGACACCTTAGAGAAGAGCAGATTTATGGGGGCCCTGTGAGCTTACAGAAGCAAAGGCAGCATCTTATGACATAGCTCTTGCCCAGATACATTCACGGTGCCATAAATCTGGCCGTCTTTAAGGTGCCTCAAGGCAATTACAGGTGCTGCAATGGACTCACATAGGTATTCCTCCAAAGTTCACCCCCCATGGAAAGAAATGAACTCTTCACATGCACAGGGGAAGTCTATTCTTTATTGTTATTATTTCAGGTTTTATGTCGGAGGCCTGGCGGAAGACAAGCTCTGTATGGGAGATTAGTATTTTGGCTGATATGCATAATGGATTGGATTTTATGATGAAACGTGTGTGCATAACTGTATCATCTCTCTTTCTGTCAATATCTATTCATGCAACTCTTTTAACTGTTTAATATGTGCAGGTGCTTCTATATGTTGTCTGTCTGTTTGGGATGCCTCCTGGGAAGTGACTTATACTAATCTCACCATCTCACAAGAGCTGCCCCTGGAAAAACCTGAGGTTCTGTTAATTGCAATGTCCCTCTTTGTATTAAGAGGAAGTGTAGCCAGGCCTGGAGGTGGCCAAGGCAAGAGCCAGTCCCTGCTGGCATCCCTGGCTGACAAGGAGGCCGAGGGCAGGGCTGGGAAAGTGAATCCACCTGAATTCAGACAAGGCTAAGAGAGAGGAGAGGGGAGGGCTGGGTGTCCATGGCTCCACTGTCAGAGGTAAAATGCCTTTGGAAAATACCAGTTGCTGGAAACTGCAGGAGGGGAGAGTTGCTCTTGTGCTCGGATCCTGTTTGTTGGCATCTGGTTGGCCCCTGCAAGAAGAGGATGCTGGGCCAGATGGGCCTGGGCCTAATCCAGCAGCCCGGCTCTTATTACACTCAGGAAGGAAGGTCAACTGAGACTGGCTGGATAATCTATCTACTTGTGTTTCACTCCTGAGATTGGCTCTGTTTACAAACATGAACTCTGGATTTTTTCGGCCCAAGACATTTTATTGGTTTTTACAGATAAAGAATACAAATAAACACAAATCGATATAATCATACTGTATGTGCAGATTCTCCGAATCTCGAGACTTTCCCCCCATCCCATCCATGGAGTCTTATTTCTGAACTCTGGATTTCTTGCTACAGCCAAAGCCTTGAGGTGATGGAGGGAGCTCCCCAGTCAGCTACTGGTCCCCAGTTGCCACCAAATAAGCTCAGTCCTAAAGAGATGGGAGAGTCACCCAGGAAGGTTGCCTGCCTGCCTGCCTGCTGCTAAGCTGTTGTTTCCACTGCTGGGCTGCGTTTGCACTTTTCATTCTGATTTCATTCTGCACGCTGCTGCTGTTTGGAGCTGCTGCTGGGCTCCATTGCAAGGCCAGGAGGGGCAGAAATGCTGGCAGGCAAGCAGGACCTTGGAGCCCCTCCCAGGCCCCCTCACCTGGACTCACAGCTGTGGCTGATGCCACCACATCCTCCTGTTTTCTCCCTTCGCCTCTCCTCTGGCTTGTTTGTTGTAAGCACTTGTGACATTTTGCCCTGGGTGGCTCTCAGGGGACCCGGCGCTCCTTCCAAGTCCTAAAATACCACCAGCCTCTGCGCACTTGGAGGTGGAGCAGAGTGACAGAGGGCGGCTTGAAGAGAGAAGCCGGGAGCCTCTGGGCCCAGACTTCAGAGGGGAAGAAGAAAGAGGGAGCCCAGAACTTCCAGGTGCTTCGCTGGAGGTGAGCCAAGAGGAGACCTGGTGGCAGAGAAAGGCTCCCAGGGATGCAAGCAAGTGTCTCTTCCACCCATCCAGATAGGAGCGATATGGGGGGGGGCAGGAAGCTCATTTATTGCAAAGTCAACCCTTCATTTGAGTAAATCTGCATCAATGGAGATGCATTCAGAAGCAAGAAGCCCAAGGTGTTGGTGCACGGATGATGCCCTGGGCAGAGTGGCAGGCTGGCATCCCCAGAGAAGACCAGAGATGTTTGCCCTAGAGGAGGCAGAGGGGGGGAGTCTTCCAGGTCATCCTGAACTACAACTCCCATCATCCCTGGCAACTGGCCATGTTGCTGGGATGCTGGGATTTATAGTTCAGTCACTGAGATAATGCTGATAAACTGACAATACCATAATGTTGTTATACAAATCTATGATGAAACCACGTTTGAACATTGTGTATAATTCTTGTTCACTCACCTAAAACAGGACAGAAAAGGTCAACCAAAATGATCAAGAGGGTTGAGCGACTCCCCTATGAAAAAAGGTTGCAGCATTTGGGACTTTTCAGCTTAGAAAAGGGGAGGAAGAAGAGACATGACAGAGGTGTATAAAATTAGGCAACACTTGCAGAAAGTGACTGGAGAAAAGTTTTCCTCCCTC
Organism: Darevskia mixta; assembly: GCA_034641385.1. Classification (NCBI taxonomy): domain Eukaryota; kingdom Metazoa; phylum Chordata; class Lepidosauria; order Squamata; family Lacertidae; genus Darevskia; species Darevskia mixta. The sequence goes on from JAWWNH010000211.1 coordinate 157,901, forward strand.
TTTCATGAGACTGGAAGGTCCAGTGATGCTGAACTGTGGAACTTCCCTCCGCAGGAGGCAGTGATGGCCCCCAACTTGGATGCTTTTAAAAGAGGATTAGACCAATTAATGGAGCAGAAGAAGGCTGTCAGTGGCTGCTAGCGATGCTCTGCCTCAACAGAAGGAGGCAGCAATGCTTCTGAGTCCCAGTTGCTGGAAACCCCAGGAGGGGAGTTCGGATCCTGATGTGGGTTTTCCTTTAGGGTATCTGACTGGTCCCTGTGACTGTGAGGACAGGATGCTGGACTAGGTAGGGCCCCTTTGGCCTGATCCAGTCCCACCTTCTGATGTTCTTAAACATTTGGAAGATCAAAAGCTCCTCACACTCTGCTCTGTGGGGCACATTTTCTAAACTAAATGGGGGTGCTTTTTCCTACTGTAAATATTTCTTATGTCTGCTGGCTGGTCTATGTGTGTATGGGGGCGGGGGGGGGAGAGAATATTTTTTGTTGATTAAAAATTTTCAATCTGTTAGTTGATGAAACGGTGATTAACTGTGATTTCCTGCCTCACAAGCGGTTGGACTAGATGACCCTTGGAGTCCCTTCCAACTCTACAGTGCTAGCATTCTGTCAAACGCTGCAGCCCTTAAGCATATGCCCTTCCGAATGATGGAGGCTACCAAGTGGGGCGTGAATTCCCCCCGCCCCAAACACACCAACACAAACTGGGGAGTTGACCCGGCTCCCGAGGACAGCTCCGGGAGTGGCCACGAGCCCCGACTAGCCTCACCCTGACCTTGGCCTTCGAGCTCCGGGGGCGCTGCTTCATCGACTTCCTTCTGAGCCCGGACAGCGCCTCCTGGGGAGCCCGCCCTTCTCCCTGGCACCGCTCGGGCTGGGACGCCCCCTCTCCAAGCGCAGAAGCACCTTCTTTAAGAGGGCTGCTCCGAGGACGAGCTGTCCGCTCCACGTCGATCTCGCATCTCCCCGGGCACTCTGCGTCCTCGCCCCCCTCCCCGCGTCTCGACGTTCCCAATAGGTTCCGGGGCTGCGCGCTCGCACGAGCTGCTCTCGCGCAGCACCCGCTTCCCACTCTCGCCCAGCCGCCTCCCTCTCTCTCTCTCTCTCTCTCTCTCTCCACCCTCCCCGGTCCGTCCGTCGCGGCGCTGGGCGCCTCCATTGGCTGAGCGGCGCGCTCTGGCTCCGCCTCGGCCGGGCTCTCCCTCCGCCGCCGCCGATCCGCCGCGCATCTCTCGCCCGGCCTCGCCGCCGCCGCCACCGCCGCCGCGCTCGGAGCCTCGCCTGCGCGGACCAGAAGGCGGAGACGCGCGCCCGGGGCGAAGCAGCAAGCGAGCCGGAGAGACGAGAGGGCGCCCCGCCGCCTCCCCCCTCCTCTCCTGCCGGTCCCTCCCGCCGCTGCCTTCGCCTTTGCCTAAATAAGGGCGCTCCTGCTGCCGCCGCCGCCGCCGAGCCAAGCCGGGCCCGTCCCGTCGAGCAGGAGAGGCGCGCGGGGCGCCGGGCCGGCCGGCGGCTTCCCTCGACCCCTGCGAGCCGCCCGGCGGGGCTCCCGGGCCAGCCGCTGTCGGGGCGCCCCCATGGGGCTGGGCGCCACCCGGAGACGCCCCCTGCCCGACGCCTCCGCCGCGTAAGCCGGAGGGCAAAGGGCGGCTCTGCCCCGGCACCTGCGGGAGAGCAGCGCCCTGCCGCGCCGACGACGCCCCGGAGCCGGACTGCAGCGCGGAAGGGCCCACTTCGCCCCAGCACGCCCACTCGACCCCCGGGAGCGGCAGACGGGCCCCAGCGCTGGGCCGCCCCTCGCACTCCGCGGACGGCCCCGGCTGCGCGTGGGGCGGGGGAGGCCGGGCACCCCCATGGGCTGACAGCATGCCTGTCCGGCGCGGGCACGTGGCCCCCCAGAACACCTTCCTCGACACCATCATCCGCAAGTTCGAGGGGCAGAGTAAGTGGGGGTGGAGGGGGTCTTGTCCTGGAGCGGAGTTGGGGGCTGCTCGGTTGGGGGGTGGGGGTGTAGAGAGGCCTGGGGGTGGTCAAGGGGAAGCTCAGTGCTCCCCCATTATGGGGGTCATGTGGGGAGCTCAAGGCAGATCTGTGGTGGCCCTGTGTGTTGGGTGCTCTGGAGTCAGAAGTGGGTTGTACATTTGTTTATTGTTGCATTTATTTATTTTGCACCTCTGTCCCTCTGCCCCCCCCCTGTGTTATCCTCACAACAACCCTGCGAGGTGGGTCAGGCTGACAGGCTGGGGCTGGTGGGAGAGGGTTGGTGGTGCACATCCCTGTGAAGGCTGGGCCCGGCGCACTCCCTTGTGTTCCCAAACTGCCCAGGGAATGGGGGCCTTGCTACTGGGGGTGTCCACCTGCCCTGGGGACATGGGCAGCTCCATGTTTGCAGCAGGACGCATGCCAGCTGGGTGACTGGACTGGCGAGGGACCGGCTGCCCCTCTTGGAGTGGGGCCTGCCTGCCTTGGAGACGCTCCTGGGCTCAGGCCTAGTGGTCTGCTCTCCTTCCCGGGACCCCTCTCCCTGTCTTTCTGGTGTGGTTTGGGGTGGTGGGTGCATGTCCCTGGGCCCCAGGGCAGGAGGAGGAAGAGGCAGCTTTCCACTGTGGGGTCCCTCTTCCTCCTTGTTGGGGGCCCCACCAAGAGCGCATCCTATCGGGGAGCAAGTGCCGACATGCAGAGCGCCACTGCAGGTGCCCATATTTCCATCTCTCGCCATCGGGATTTTGCACAGCAGCGTGGAGCATATGGCAAGGTGTGGGCGTTTGTGTAGTGTTCGGGTGCCTGGCTGTGTGCATGCCTCATGGTGTTTGTGTATCTGGAAAGGGGTTGTGTGCACGTGCAGGCGGACACACGCAGTTGTGCAGTGTTGATAACCTGGTGTGTGTGTTTGTGTCTGCAGGTGGGGAGCCGCTGGGCTGGTGCCAAGGGAGTGGAAGGGGGCCATCACATGGCCAAAACCTTTCCCCCTCCTTCCCTCTGCTGGCTATCTTAAGGAGGACAGAGCTGGGGGGGGGGAACACCCGGTAGAAGATGGAGGTGATCCTGTGACCTCTCAGAATGCGCTCTCTTTCTCTCTCTGTGTGTGGCTATTTTCATGGTGTTCTGAAGCCTTGAGCCGTCTGGGTTGTGAAGAATCACCTCCCCAGAGTTAAGGCAACTCAGAACATTTCAGGGTGAAGAAAACTATGTGAGCCTCGCCTCTCCTTTTGCACCCATCATGCTGAGCTGAGCAGGGCGAAAGAGACCAGTGGCCTGGGCTGGAGAGGGCTCCGAGGTGCTTCACAGTCTTTTCCTCCCAGGCTTTTTTTCCTTGGAGGAGGAAGAGGAAGAAAGCAATTCCAATGTGCAAGCAAAAACTCCTTGCACTGACGGAGTTGGATCCTACCCGCCCATCCATATTTTGCTCGGTGCTTGTTTTTCTCTTTGTGCCCAACAATAAAATAGCATCTAGATCTGCCATTCCCTTAAGAAATGAAAGAGAGTCTCCTCCTGGGCTTAGGAGGGTCTTCCTCCTCCTCCCCCCACCTGTGCCCAGGGCAGGACTTCCCCAGATCTCAACCCTCCTGGCGGATGCCTGGCTGCCTGCTCTTTGCAAACCTCCAGAGGAGGTTCTTTGGCTTCCCTGGACAGCCTTGCTTCCCTCCCTCTCCCCTGGTAATTTAACCCCGCTGCCTCTTGGCTCTCTGTGTGGCATCTCTGCAAAGACTGCTGCAGTCTGTTTTCTTTCTTGGGGGCCAGCTGCCGCCGTTGCCTGCCGCTGTTACTTGCAAGCGGTGGCAGCGGAGGACGGCCTGCTCTCCTCCGCTTAGGCCTCAGCTGCCTTTCAAGGCCAAGGCAGACAAATTGGAGAGGATTCAGGGAGGGAGAGATAAGGCACTGGAAAGCAATTGCGGGAGGGAAGGTTAAACAGTTCGGGGCACTGGGGCTGCTTTGCCTTGAGCAGCCAGGAGCTTGATAACCATCTCGGAATACTTTGGGTTGTGGAAAAGCTGGATAAACATCGTGGTGTGGAAGGAAAAAGCTGGCCTGGGACATCAAAGGGGGGATTTTGAGATTTGCAGGCGGGGGAGGCAGATTAATTTGGCAAAGGGCAGATGGAAATTAAAGCTAGCAGATTTTGGGGTTCAAGGGTTGGGGCTACTCCCTTCCCCAAGTCAGGTTGGAGGCCATGGGGTCTCAGACATATAGCCTATTTTCAGCCCTAGAGCATGTGAAGAAGAGAGATCTCTTGAACATTTGCAGAGTATCATTTTGCAAGGAGCTTGCCTCTCTTTCTTGCAAAACCCTGGGCTGGAGAGGAATGTCGTCCCAGCTGGTGCTGCTAAGCAGCCTGGGCTCTGGCTGAGCTCTGAGGCTTGATCCCTGGGTTCTGGAGAGAGAGAGAGAGAAAGAGAAAGAGAGAGACAGGGCCATAGCCAGCTTGCACAGGATCTAGGACTGAGCCACCATGGACACCTGGATCCTTTCGGAAAGGCTCAGCCATCGCAGCAGAAGGAGATGCTCAGGAAGCCTCTGTCTCTCCTGCCCAGTGGGGCTCTGCTGGCTGGCAGATGGTCTGGGAGAGCCAGAATCTTGCTTCAGCTTGGAGGCTGTGGCAAATTTCCCCACACCTGTTTCTATGCAGACAAGATGGCTATGATTCTGGCCTGCCTCCGCTCTCTCCAGGGCAGCCACCTGCGCCTGGAGCGCTGCCAGTCCAGGCTGCCAGTTGGGAGAGGCGGCTCTTTTGCTGGCGGAGCTGGGCTTGTTAATGCCCCATTTAGGGAGGGCTGGCTGCCAGGTGGCCTGGGATCTGTGGTCACTTGGCCTGCAGTCAAGCAGGCTAACCTGGAGCAGAGATGGATTTGCAGCTGGCCACTACCACCTGGCCTCTTTCGTCATTACTCAAGAATATAACATGAGCTGGAAGAGTCTGGCTTCTTTGCAATGGTATATTTGAATTACACAAACTGAAATACCTGTGCTAACTCACTAACTTGGGGCCAGAAGCTTTGGTGCACCAGAGTGGGCTTCCCCTGGAACAAAGCTGCTGGGAGGCTGCTCCCCAGGGAGGAGGAAGAGGAGGAGGAGGAGGAGGAGACAAACCCTTGGAGAAACAAGACACAAAAAAGCAGGACAGTCGGGAGCCATGCTGTATCTCTGCAGCTACAAAATCAATCCCACACCCTCACCTCGGACACTGATTCTCAGCCAGAGGAGCAAGCACAGTGGTTGCAGACTTCAGAGTGTACTGAGGCGGCAGTGGAAGGGACAGTGTACAGAACAATTCCTGCTGCTCCCCAGAGATGGAAGAGACATGTAGTGGTGATAGGTGACTCCTTACTGAGGGGGACAGAGGCAGTAGTGTGCAGAGGAATGACTCATGGTTTCAGTTGTCTCTACACAAATGCACAGAGTATAGGAAACAAGCAAGACGAACTGGAGCTTTTAGTACAGGATGGCAAATATGACCTGTTAGGCATTACTGAAACCTGGTGGGATGAGACTCATGACTGGGATGCAGAAACTGAGGGGTATGACCTGTGCAAAATGAATAGACCAAACAGGAAGTGGGGAGGAGTAGCATTATATGTAAAGGATGTATACATTTGTGAAGAAATCCATGGCCTGGAGCATGGAAAGCAGAATGAGAGTATATGGGTAAAAATTGTAGGCGAGAGAAGCAACAGCGACCTTACTGTGGGGGTCTGCTATAGACCGCCAAGCCAGACTGAAGACTTGGATAACGCCTTCCTAGAGCGGATTAGCACACATTTGAAAAGGAGATATATAGTCGTCGTGGGAGACTTCAACTTCTCCGATATCTGTTGGAACTCAAACTCTGCCAAGAATGTAAGGTCCGACAAATTCCTCCATTGCCTCGCTGACAGTTTCATTTCCCAGAAGGTGGAGGAAGTAACGAGGGGAACCATCTATCTTGGACCTGGTCCTCACCAACAGGGAGGAACTGATAGATGAAGTGGAAGTGTTGGGAAACTTGGGAGGAAGTGATCATGTCCTCCTGGGGTTCAGGATACAGAGGAAAGGGAAAGAACAAGCAAGTGGTAGGTCCTCTGGAGAAGATGGAGAAATGCTATTGGGCGACAGAAGGCAGGATTACTCAACTCCTACTTTGCCTCTGTCTTCACCCAAAAGGAAACCAATGCCCAACCTGGTGATAACAGAATAAACAATGCAAGGAGGGAGCTGCAGCCCAAGATAGGAAAAGAGGTGGTAAGGGAACAACTAGCTACGTTAAATGAATTCATATCTCCACGGTCTGGAGTGTAATCTCAGAGCCTTTGTCTATTATCTTTTGAGAATTATTGGAGAACAGGTGAGGTCCCTACAGACTGGAGGCGGGCAAATGTTGTCCCCATCTTCAAAAGGAGCGGGGAACGCTGTCCGGTGAGCTTGACATTGATACCAGGAAAGATCCTAGAACAGATAATTCAACAGTCAGTCTGTGAGTACTTAGAAAAGGATGCTGTGATTTCTAAGACCCAGCATGGGCTTCTCAAAAATAAGTCATGCCAGACAAACCTCATTTTTTAAATGGAGTTACAAGCTTGATAGATCAGGGGAATGCTGTGGACAGAGTGTATCTTGATTTTAGTAAGGCGTTTGACAAAGTCCCCCATGATATTCTCACGAGGAAGCTGGTAAAATGTGGGTTGAATGAGGTAACTGTTAGGTGGATTTCTATCTGATTGACTGACTGAACCCAAAGAGGACTCATGAATGGTTCCTCTTCATCCTGGAAAAAAGTGACAAGTGGGGTGCCGCAGGGTTCTGTCCTGGGCCCGTTGTTGTTCAACATGTTTATAAATGACTTGGATGAAGGAATTGAGGGGATGCTCAACAAATTTGCAGACGACTCCAAACTGGTAGGAGTAGCTAATGCCGCAGAAGACAGAATTCAAAATGACCGTAACAGATTGGAGAATTGGGCACAAGCTAACAAAATGAATTTCAATAGGACAAATGTCAGGTTCTGCCCTTAGGCAGGAAGAACCACCTGCAGAAATATAGGGTGGGGGACACCTGGCTTACTAGCAGTACATGTGAAAGTCCCCAGTGCCATGGGCATAGCCGGGGGGGGGGGCGGTAGCTGCCCCCTCAGATCAAGTAAAACAATAGAAAAGCTTAATTAACTGACCAATCACATCGGTTCTGTCCCCCCAACAAAAATCCTGGCCAAGCCCATGCAAATGCTTCAACCCTTCTTCGTAAGGGAGTCCCTCCACCCCCTTGGTCATTTTGGTGGCCTTTTCTGAAACTTTTCTAACTCTACAAACATCCTTCTTGAGGTGAGGCCACCAGAACCGTACACAGTATTTCAAACGTGGTTGCACTGTAGATTTTTTATAAGGGCATTAAGATATTGGCCGTTTTATTTTCTATTTATTTCCTAACATTCCCTAGCATGAGTTTGCCCTTCTCGTGGCTGCCACACGCTGGGTCCCTTTAAAAGGGGACGGGGAGAAAAATGACCTTTCTCTGCCTGGAGGGATCCTTTGGGGAGAGATCTGGGCTGGATTTCTTTTGGGGTTGTTTTGCTGGCTTTGTCGTTGGCGAGTTTGCTTGTGTCTGTCAGGATAGCTCTTAATTTGTGCAGGATCTGGCAGCTGAGGTTGGGGGTGTCCGGGAGCGGTGGGAGCAAACGGGGGGGGGCTTTTGTGGATGACTGCCAGTGATCCAAGAGCTGCCACATGGAAGGTGAAAGAAGCTTCTCTTCTGCTCCAAAGGGGAGGACCGAAAAGAGAGGATTCGAGTTACAAGAAAGGAGAGTCCAATTGAACATGAAGGTCAATTGACTTTCCTCTGTTGGAGGTTTTTAAGTGGAGGTTGGATCTGTCAGGAAAGCTGTAGCTGCGACTCCTGCAGGGGGTTGGACTAGATGACACCTTGGGAGCCCCTTCTAAATCTATGATTCTATAACAGGCACCGCATGGGAAGAGGGCACACAGTTGTGCAAATGGAGGAGGAGCAGCCTTGGCCTCCTCGGCCGCTGTCTGTGGAAGGGACTTCCATTTCAGATAATGGGCGCCTTAGGAGAAGGCATTGTCGTGTGTGCAAAGAATACTGAGCATCACTCGGCACAGATTAGTCATCCCTGAACTCATTTTTAATTGGCCTTTTCTCGAGTCAGACAGCCTGGGTCATCAGCAGGCCAGCTAAGCGGATCTGGGGTGCTTTTTGTTTGTGTGTGCAGTGGGTCAAACACAGGAGACGAGAGCCTGTGTGAGATGTGAGAGCCAGGGAGTGCAGCATAGTGGTTACAGTGCCAAGCTAGGACCTGGGAGACCAGGGTTCAAATCCCCCGCTCCACTGTGAAGCTCACTGGGTGGCCTTGGGTCCTCTCAGCCTCTCAGCCTAACCTACCTTGCAGGGTTGTTGTTGTGGAGATTAGAAGAGGGAGAACCATGCGCACAACCCTGAGCTCCTTGGGGGAAAAAGGGTGTGTGTGTAAATGTAATAAACACATAAATAGCTTGTCCAGTGTGATTTGAAATAAGAGGCTATACTCCTCTGTTTGGACTTGAGTGTAAGTGGTGCCCAGAGTGCCCCCCCGCCCCCCGCCCCAGCTACGCTGCTGCTGGGAGCCCTTGCTGCAAGTTGCTGTGTAGACCATGGCTGAGCCAAGTGGGCCCAGGAAGGCTCTGGTGTAGGAGGGGGCGGCTTCCTAGGAGTGCTTCCTGCCCCCCCTCCAATGGAGTCTGTTCCTCCTCTCCTTGTTGGCATAGCAGGGGTGTCCTTCCCTCGCTCTGCAGCATTAGCTGCAGCACAATGGGATGCCCCGTTCTGAAAAGGTTTGGGGGCCGAATCAAAGGGCTGTTCCAGGTGCAGCTCCTGCCATTAGAGATGATGGTCTCAGGGTCTGGGGTGCTTCATTTGGGAAAAGGCGGTCCTTGAGGTATTGCGGTCCTGAGCCACTTAAGGCTTTATAGCTCAAAATTGAATTTGGCCCGGAGAGTAAGGGGCCCAGGATCCATGTAATTGGTGCTGTTGGGCCAAGATCGGTGTAATACGCTCAAACTCTCTTGTCCCAGTGAGCAACCTGGCTGCTGAATTCTGCACCAGCTGAAGTTTCCAACCCGTCTTCAGAGGCAGCCCTACGTATAACACGTTGCAGTAATCTAACCTTGAGGTTGCCAGAGCATAGACAAGGGTAGCTAGTCCGTCCCTGCCCAGAGAGGGGCGCAGCCGGACCACGACCCGAAGCTGATTCCTTGTCTCTTTCCCCACATGCAGGCCGCAAGTTCATCATCGCCAACGCCCGGGTGGAGAACTGCGCCATCATCTACTGCAACGATGGCTTCTGCGACCTTTGCGGCTACACTCGCGCCGAGGTCATGCAGAAGCCCTGCACCTGCGACTTCCTCTATGGGCCGCGCACGCAGAAGACCTCGGTGGCGCAGATTGCGCAGGCCCTCCTGGGCTCCGAAGAGCGCAAGGTGGAGATCTGCTTCTACCGGAAAGACGGTAGGGACCCTGCTTGCGGGGGAAGAGGGGGTGGCTGGAGGAGGCCAGAGCGAGGGGTGAATCCGTTCCCCACAGCCCTCAGCTGCCACCTGTGCCTCCTTAACGTGCCCACTTCCTCTTGTCAAGGAACATTAGATTCTGCATTAATGTTTCCCCAGCGCCGCGCAGAGGAGCCTCGGTTTGCAACCCTGATGAATTATGCAGAAGGACGCTGTGTTTGCTGATTTCTGCATAATGTATCCTGCCCTGGAAGCCGCGGTGGGGGCACGGGGGGCTGCATGGGGGCCACACAAGCTCCTTCCCTTGACCACAGGGCAGTCCTGCTCCGTCACTCTGATTTCGGAGATTCTCCCAAGTGCTTTGCAGCCTTGAAGTCCTCTTTGCAAAGCAAGCAAGCTGCAGATCCAGAGAGTCTAATGTTGTGCTTGCTTGGCGTCACGGCAGGTGCATGGAGGGTTCTTGGCTTGGTATATTTTGCGGCCTGTTCCTGACCACGTTTTATGTGTGTGCATGACGTCTGTATGCAGTAAACTCGCAACTTATGTGCATTAACATGTGAGATTTTGGCTGGAAAAAAGTAAGGGGGGGCAGGCGTCCAGGGGCTCGGTCTGCAATCCCACCTGGCATTGTACTCACCTTGGGGGACCATCCCAAGGGGCAGGGAGACTATGTGTTGAATATACATGATTTTGGCTTTACGCGCAACCCCCGAAACATAAGCCCCGCACAAGTTGAGAGTTGGCCGTACATAAAAGCCTTTGTTTTTCTTCCAGTTGCCCTGCTCTGGCTTGGCTAAAATAAAAAAGGGGCATTTTGGAAGGGTGGGGGCAATGGTGTTGCCTCTGGGACTTTGACACTCTTGCCCACCCCCTCTGCCCTGGGTCCTTTTAGTTTTTATTATTTATTTATTAAATTTGTATACTGCCCCATATCTGTAGCTCTCAGGGTGGTCCACAACACAATGTGACAATATTAAGAAAGCACAATGCATAATAAACATAAAAGCTAAAGCTAGCCACTGCGTTTGGGGAGGGTGGAGGGGAGAGAGACGCTGCCTCTCGACTTCTTGGGCAATTTGTGTGCAGGGAGGCTGGCGGGGCTGCAGAGAGGATCGGGGGGGGGGGGCTCAGCAAAGCCTCAGCGCCTTTCCAGAGCCTGCCCTCTGAGGAGTGAGGGGGAAAACAACCAGAGTCTCTGTGGCCCAGTAAATGTGCAAAGGCGTTTGCTCGGCAGAGATAGGAGATACAAAATTCCTGGGACTTGGCATGCGACCAGAACTCATCAAGGAGGCCCTGTCCCTGGTGCCCCGTGAGTCTCCTTCCCAGCTAGAAAAAAAATATTTCAAATTCTTCTGTGCCGGCATTTGGGGCAGCTCAGCGCTCAGGCTCCGCATGCCTGGGTTCCTGGGCGCCATCTGGGGCCAGGACTGGGGGGGGGGTGGCTAGGAAGGGCCCCTTCTTGTCTGCCTGCCAGAGACCTCGGAGGGGGTGCTCTTCCCTGTTGGAGCAGGCCGTGGAGGGCCAGGTGGGCCAAGCGTCTGGCTTGGTACGTCCTGGGGGAATTTAGCATTTGGGAAGTGGAACGGCCTGTTCAGCCTCCGATCCTTTGAGAGGCTCAGAACACCTAGGAAGCAGAATAAATCACGTAGGAAGCCCAATGGCCTGGCATCTTTGTCCGGGTTAATAGTAGCCGGGGTGGTAAATGGGTTTTCTCCATGTCAGACGCCCAAATGATGCCTGTAGACGTTTTGGAGATGGGAAGTCAGGGAGTCGCTTGCAAGACAAAGCAGTTGGCTTTGGAGATAATAATACCGGTAGAGGAATTGCCTGCAGGATCAGGCCAACGGCCCATCCAGTTCAGCGTATTGTACTCAGTGGCCAACCTAAAACTATTAGGGGTGCAAAATCCCAACGCCCAGCGCTGCCTCAATCCAGCTGTGCCCGTCCATCACTGGGGAAACCCAGCCTGGAAAAGGGATCCCTCGTCTCAAAACTCCCCCCCCCCCATCCTCTGGCTTAATGGAACGGCTTGTTTAATGTTTTGGCAGTCCCCGTGGAGATGCCAGGGGCATCTGCGGCCCCCGCCTGGCCATGCACAGCCCTCCCAGGAAGCAGGCGGCCGCGAGGTTTATGTCTATTTGTGCCTGTGGGAAAGGGGGCATCCATCACAGGCAAGCAGGCTCTTGAGTGGAGAGGCCTGGAGGCGGGGGGGGGCATGTCGCTTGGGGAGATCTTGGCCCTCAGCTGGCAGGCGGGCAGCAAACTGGCTGGCACATGGAACCTGCCTTGGCAGGGGTCTCATCCAGAGCAGGTGCTTATGCAGCAGAGACAGGCAGGAGCACATGGGCGCATCTGCTGTTGACGCTGCTTGGTGGTGGCTCTCTAGGGTTTCAACGGGGGTGGGGGGCTCTTTCCCACCTCCCCGGGAGATGGGAGCCTGAAGGTGCTCTGGCCCTTGAGTGCTGGTGGTCCTGCTGCTCTGAGGAGGGAGTTGCCCACAGGAGGGAAGTGGTTTCCCATAATGAGCATCTGGTTAGCCCCCAGGAGAACAGGATCTTGGACTCGATGGGCCACTGGTCTGATCCAGCAGCCAGGCTCTTCGGATGCTCTTATGGAACCTCCAAGCCCAGAGGCAGTCTATCTGTGTTGCTTGGGGCATTTGGCTGCTGCAAGAACAGGATGCTGGACTAGATGGGCTCCCTTGGGCTGCATCCAGCAATGCTGAGTACCAGTTGATGGAAGCCACAGGAGGGGAGAGCTGCTCAGGCTCCGGTCCTGCTTGTGGGATTGTATCTGGCAGGGTTAGAAACTCAGGTGTATAAGCCAGGTGCCAAATGACTCCTTAAAGCAGGGTTAAAGGTAAAGGTAAAGGGACCCCTGACAGTTAAGTCCAGTCGCGGACGACTCTGGGATTGCGCGCTCATCTCGCTCTATAGGCCGAGGGAGCCGGCGTACAGCTTCCGGGTCATGTGGCCAGCATGACTAAGCCGCTTCTGGCGAACCAGAGCAGCGCACAGTTGTCAAAACAACTGTCAAAACAGTCGTCAAAACAGAATGTCTAGTTGCCATTTTGGGGCAAGACGGCTCTAAAGTCTTACTTTTCAATCAATGGGCTGACTGTGATGGATTATCCGTTAATCATCTGGCTAGATCAGAGGACCACCTTGAGCTCGGTTAAGAACTTCGAGAACTTAAAGAAGAAAAGTCCCTTGATCCAAGGACAGCCCACATGTATATTGGCCTATTCCCACCATTTCCCGAATGGTGACACGAACTATTCACAGCATAGGGATCTTCTTCACAACTGTGAGCAGGGCAGTCGGGGGGGGGGGGGCGGAAGCAAAGACAACAATGAACTATAACGTTGTTCACTGCTCCTGCTGCACAGAAAAAAGCGTTTTGGTTCCTGAAATTTGATCTGATAGTGCAGATTAAATATAATGGATAGAATTATACAGGTTGTGGTCTTAGTGAAAACAGTCCAGATCCAAGGATCCCCAGATGGTGGAGATGTCTGGCCCCATCCTGGCACCTGGGAATCTTCAACTTGGTCGCAAGCGGCCAATAGCCAGGTGCAAAATGTGGCTGGTGAAATTCGAACACAGCTGGGGGGGGCACTGTGAGAACAGGAGACTGGATGAGGTCGGACTCTTCTTGCATTCCGACGTTCTTCCAGCGTCTGTCCAGGGCCCCTTCAGAGGGACAGCGGCCAGCCTGCCCCGTGTCCTTCAGCGCATGCCTGCACACTCTGCGTGTGGCTCCTGCTTCCTGCTTTTCCGCTGCTGCAGCAGTTCCCCCCCCCCCAAAAAAAACACCAGCCTGGCCCAACTGCTGCTTGTGTTTACATCTTCCCCCAGGGGAGCCACATCTCATCCCAAGCTGCAGCTCCTGCTGCATGGAAGCCAGAGTCCCAGGCGGGGCGGAGGGGGAGGCAGGAGGGGGCTCTGCTGTTGATGTGTCCTTCTGGCTGTGTCCTCAGCATCTCAAACTCCCCAAGACAATAATAATAATAATAATAATAATAATAATAATAATAATAATAATATAATATTTATTTATACCCCGCCCACTCTGGGCAGCTTCCAACAGAATATTAAAATACAATAATGTATTAAACATTAAAAGCTTCCCTAAACAGGGCTGCCTTCAGATGTCTTCTGAAAGTCAGATAGTTGTTTATTTCCTTGACATCTGAAGGGAGGGCGTTCCACAGGGCGGGTGCCACCACCGAGAAGGCCCTCTGCCTGGTTCCCTGTAACTTGGCTTCTCGCAGCGAGGGAACCGCCAGAAGGCCCTCGGAGCTGGACCTCAGTGTCCGGGCAGAACGATGGCGGTGGAGACGCTCCTTCAGATATACTGGACCAAGGCCGTTTAGGGGTTTAAAGGTCAGCACCAACACTTTGAATTGTGCTCGGAAACATACCAGGCAGACTCCTCTCCCTGCCTGCTCCTCTTTCCAGCTGACAATCCTTCCCCCCTCCACATCTGGCTTTACCTCTGGCTCCCCGCCCCCCCCACTTTGCTCCCCGTATTCAGGCTGTTGCAAAAGCTGTGCTGAAACACAGCCTCCTTCCTCTCCGTCCCCTTGGCCCAAACCCTGGTCCTTGCCCTGGGTGCCATCCCTTGCCAGGGCCACTCTCCAAATCATTTTGCTGCCAGAGGCAAAGGAGCCCCCCCTTCCCCCCCCACCAGCCAAGGGGCACCTAATACTCCAAGGCTGGTAAAATTATTTTAACACTTGGTATGGAAAATCCCCCAGTCAAAATGCAGTAGCGAAACATTTCATAGCCAGCCATGGGCATCCCTTTCATGACACCCCAAATCTGTCGCCTGAGGCAGCTGCTCCACTCTGCCTGAGGTCAGGGCTGGTCCCATCTCTGGCCTGGACTGCAGCAGCTGCCTCCTAGCTGACCTTCTGGTCCCCCAAGGTCCACGTTCCAAATTCCCCAGGCGCATTTTGCTACTGGTGCCGGTCCGACTGTGGCAAGATGCAGATTTCTGGGCACCAGGTTGGCGACCATAATTTAAAAACCTCTGCCTTAGTCCATAGTTTATTCCATATCCATTTCCCCCTTGTCTGTTTTTCCTTCTTGCATACTGGGAGGTGGAGCAAACTGTACTCAAGCAATGCAGTTGGGATCAAAGAATCGAATTGTAGCATTGGAAGGGACCCCGGTGGTCATCTAGTCCAACCCTCTGCCAAATAGATGGCCACCCATTAGGGATCCTTTAGCTGCAATTCCTGCACTGGAGGGGGTTGGACTTGATGACCCCTGGGGGTCCCTTCAGACCCTACAGTTCTCTGTGTGTCCTCAAGCTTCTCCCTCCTTTCCTCACCCCCTCCTTAGCCAAGGGCTGAACTCTGCAAACTTCTCTGCTTCTGCTGCTGCTCTTTCCCAGAGTTACTTGCCCTGGGGGGGGGGGCAGCAGCTGTTTTGTAGGACTCCAACCGTCATTCTGGTCGGGGACCTGCCTGGTTAATTATTTTGCAAATCGATAAGTGTATTTTTAGGCATAATGGCAATAACAATTTTAGAAAGCGCTGTGCGGCGGAAAACGTCTCCAAAGCATTGTTTGCCTCCGCAGGCGGCGGATCCGCAGCTTCCAAGGGGAGGGGGTGCCCTTCAGGACCCACCCCAAGGTCACTCTTGCCACAGAAAACAAATTTGCCCCGTGGAGGGAGAGGTTTGCCCAGCACGGAAGGGAAAGGGACTCTGCGTGTGCTCAGGGGCACTCTCATTCTCTTTGCTGCTCCTCCATCAGGATCCTTCCAGCCTGACCCCAGGCATTGAACAGGGGGTTCGGGGGGGGGCAATGGAGCCTTGGGGAGCCAGTCAGTGGGGCAGGTGGGGTTGGAGAAAGGGGTCAACTGGTTGGGGTCCGGATGGGTGGGGTAATAATAATAATAATAATAATAATAATAATATTCCAGGCTGGTTTGCCTTCTAAACTGCCACTCTGCATCTCCTTGGCAGTGCCAGCCATCATGTGGGGCTGAGCAGAAGCGCCAGGCACAGGGAGCGGCCAAGATCCGCCTCGGTCACTCACACTCACACACACACACACCCGCCCCTGTGCCAGGTGTCTCTTCTCTCCCGAGGCGTCTGCCTCCGGCTCACGTCAGCCAGCCCAGTTCCGGCAAGCCGGGTAAACAAAACCGGAGCCGCCAGCGCTGTCTCCCAGCTGCAGAGAGAGCTGCCTCTCCCCCCCCCCTGCAAGATGTGGGGAGATGCTCCCTCTTCCTTCCTCTCGGACTTTATAAACGACCTAGATGGGGAGGCAGAGCAGAGCCGTCCTGGCTAGGAACTCTCCACATCCCTCTTCTCCTCCATGATGAATGTGTCTCATCCTCTCTTATAGCCGTCTAGGCAGTGAGTTCCACAGGTTAACTCTGTGTTGCGTGAAGAAGGACTTTCTTTCCTCTGTCCTAAATTTTCCAACAAAGGGAAAGGAAGGATACCTTGCCTGCTCTGGGGAGAGCCCCCTTCTCTCTCAAGGAAAGGCCATAGCTCAGAGGCAGAGCCTTGCCAGCAGAAGGTCCTGGGTTCAATTCCCACGGTCATCTCCAGGTTGGGAGAATCTCCCCTGCCTGGAATCCCGTAGAGCCATTGCTGCCAAGAGACAGTGCTGAGCTGGATGGACCAAGGGGTCTGACTCTCTGTAAAGCGGCTTCCTAGGATCCTGCCCCCCCCAGCCCCCTAAGAATCAGGGCGTCCCTTTACGGTCTGCCCCAGCATGTCACAGTGCTGACCTGGGGAAGAATATCGGGGTTTGTTGGGCTTAAAGATGGGGTGCAGAAGGGGATTTGGGGAGGAGCTTCTCGGTCCTGTTCTTTGAGGTTTGGGACCAGAGAGAAGGTCCAGCTGTTTGGGGCAGGAGCAGCAAACGCCTCAAGGAACAGAAGACAGGAGCTCTTCCCTTCTCCCCCAGGAGGCAGGGATGGACGGAGGATGAGACAAAGGCAGGGATAAGGCTAGCAAGAGCTACTAGCCAGGGTGGCTCTGCCCCAGAGGGCTCGGGTTCAAATCCTGCTGGTGGCCTTTCCTTTGGGGCATTTGGGTGGCTGCTGTGAAAGCAGGAGGCTGGACCAGATGGGCCCCCATTGTCCTAATCCTCCCCACCCCTGGCAGGACTTGCCCCCTCTCCCCAAAGATGCCAGCCCTTCATTCTTCTTGATCTGGAGAGCCCTGCCAGGGCGGCAGTCGGAAATGTCTACTCAACTGGGGGCTGATTTGCGCCAGGAGAGGACCCCCTCCCCTCTTCCCTGCTTTGCTCCTGCTGTGAGTGTCAGGGTGTGTCCTGCTCTCCATTGTGTGTCTGGAGCTGGCCTTGCTTATCTCTGCCCTGTTGTTTGGTTGATTGTTTAATTTATTAATTTATTGAATTTATATACTGCCCTGTACCTGGAGGGCTCAGGGAATAAAATCAAAATCTAAAACCACAAAATACACAATCAAAATAAAAACAACCGCCCAACAGCCCCCCCAACCCCCACCCCATTTAAAAGGGCATAGGATGCTATCTCTCCCGGTGCAATTATCCCTCTCGCAGGGTGCTAGACAGATGGATCCCACAGCCCCAGAGGGAAAGGCACCTCCCTCCATTCATTAACTTTCTAAACATATTAATTGCATTCATGATTTCAAAGAAGAAAACTTTCCTTTGGAAATGGAAGCTCTCTGGCAAACCCCCCCCCCCCCGAATCAAGACAATTCCCAAACTGGTTGATGTGGGTTTGGAGCAGCTGAACCCTGGAGGTCCCTTCCAACTCCACGATTCTATCATTCAATCTAGTCCCACAAAAAGATTGAGGACGGGGTGCCCTCACCCCCCCATCACACACCCCATGCTGGAAGAAAGAAGGCAGAAGCAGTTTGCAATGATCCAGAGAACTTTGCAAAAGGCTGGCTGGGGCCGGGGCCTGTTCTCTCTGAGAGCCAGTGTGGTGTAGTGGTTAAGAGCGGGAGACTCGTAATCTGGGGAACCGGGTTCGCGTCTCCGCTCCTCCACATGCAGCTGCTGGGTGACCTTGGGCTAGTCCCACTTCTCTGAAGTCTCTCAGCCCCACTCACCTCACAGTTTGTTGTGGGGGAGGAAGGGAAAGGAGAATGTGAGCCGCTTGGAGACTCCTGAAGAGGAGTGATAAAGCGGGATATCAAATCCAAACTCTTCTTCTTCTTCTTCTTCTTCTTCTTCTTCTTCTTCTTCTTCTCCCCCCCCCCCCTTCCAGGAGGAGCCTGGCTCTGCTCAGCCAAGTCTCAGCTGCTCATTTATTCATTAGAGGCTCCAAGTGCCAATCTCCGTGGCTGAACGTGCTGCCCCAAAAGCATTCCGGTGCATTAAAGCATTACTTCGAAATCCATTACAACAGATTTTGCATTAAAATGAAAATGGAAGGAGACCCGAGGTCCCTTGGCTAGGAAAGGCGGGGGGGGGGGCAGACCCAGCCTCTCCCGTCTTCCGGAAAGTGAGTTTGAGGGGCTTGCGGTGCATTCAAATAGCACCCTCCTCCTTCTCCCGTCATCTCCCGCTTCGCTTGCTGGCAAAGGGGCTAATTAGGAGTTAATTGCGAGAGGGTGCCAAGCCCGAAATGTCTGACGGTGGCAGCTGTGGTGGTTGGGTTGCGAGAGGAGCAGGATCCTGCATTGGGGGGGGCAGATAATGGAAAATACTGCTGTGTTTCTCTGGGGATGGGTGCTGTTCTTGGATGGGGGGGGGGACTTTTGCCCTGGCCTTCTCAGCTAATATGACGGAGGCCCTCAGTGTGCGAACAATTCTGCTGTGGGAGGGGAGAGCCCCCACCAACGCTGGCAACCTTGCCACCCGTGGCATTTTGTAGCGCTGCGCTATTTTCAAGCACTTTGAAAAGTGGGGGGGGGGTGCTGGGAAGAGGGGGGAGCATTTTATCATCAGGCTATTCCTGGCTGCTGATAGCAGAGGTCAAAAGGCAGCTGGTCAGGGCTCTGCCATGTGGGAGGGGGCAAGGAGGGCACAGGAGCCCCTCCCTCAGTGCGGCCATTCTCCTGCGGTCCAGAGCTCCGTCCAGTCACCTTCTCCAGGAGGAGAGCGGCTCTTCTCCTCGGCAGAGGCTAGGACTCGAATTCGGCTCCCTCACATCCAGTTCAAGGTCTGCCGGGGCCATGGCAGGTGGGTGGGCGGCGGGGGCCAATGGTTGGCTGGTGCTGGGTGTTTGGGGCAGGCAGGGGAGCGCTTGGCGCTTCCTTTGGGACTGCTCGTGAGCCCCCCAGGCCTGCTTGCCCCCCGGGTTCGTCCCAGGCTGGTGCCGGAGCTGCCTTGGCTGGGTGCTCCTCCTCCTCCTCCTTGAAGGGCTTTTGGCAGCCAGGCCACCCTGCTGACAGCTGTGTATGCTTTGTGTCTCCGGAGCAGCGTCTGGGCTGCGTCAGGGCTGCGGAGGCCGGCCGGAGGAGAGAGGCGACCTCGCAAGGGCGGGAGGGATAGCGAGGGCGGAGAGCCACTTTTTGGAGGTGCCAACAGGCCCCAGCTGTTGTGGAAGCACCATAGGTGGCGGCATCTTTGGGGTCTCTGTCTACAGCACAATGCTGCCTGCACGGACTGGCAGCTATGAGCCTCCAGGGCTCAGGAAGGGAGACATGGCCCAGCCATTGGAGATTGGACCTGAGACCTTCTGCATGCAGCGCAGGTGCTCTGGGGCTGAGCTGCCATGCGCAGGCATTCAGGGGTTGCCAATTTCCAAAGGTGGGATGAGGAGGCCTCCAGGGGGGTCCCTGTTTGGGCAGAAGAGCCACCCGGGTTGAGAGGAGAGGGCTATCGCTGGCTCCCAGCCAGGAGGACTCTGCTCTGCCTCAGAGGCAGAAATGCTTCTGAATCAGTGATAGAAACTCAGAGAGATCAGCTCAGCACCAAATGGCCCCTTAAACCAAGGTTGCAGTTGCCCAAACAGAATGGAAAATTGCCATTTTGGGGGCAAGACGCCTCTTATTTTTCAATGGTGGACTGACTGGGATGGATTCTCAGTTAAGCAGTTAAGCACCTTGAGCTCACTTAAGAACGCTGGAAACTTAAAGAAGAAAAATGCCTTGATCAGGGGATAGTCTATATATATATGTTGGCCTCTTCCTGCCTATTTTTCTGAATGGTGACACAGACCATTCATAATGTAGGAATATTCTCCACCATTGTGAGCAGGGCAGGGCAGTGCGGGAAGCCAAGACGAGCGTCAGCAATTAACTCAAGCATTGTTCCCTGCTCCTGCTCAGGCTGGGCAGAAAGAGCCATTTTGGTTCCACAAATTCATTCCGATTGTGCAGATAACTGATAGAATACTACAGAATGGAGCTTTAGTGAGTGAAAGCAGCCCAGATCCAAGGATCGCCAGGCGGGCACCTCCAGGTGGTGGAGATGTCAGGTGCCATCCTGGCACCCGGACATCTTCTCTTGGTCGCAAGTGGCCAATAGCCACTCATTTCAAACACTGTTCTGAATCTCAGTTGCCGGAAGCCCTGGGAGGAGAGAGGGCTCTGGGGCTCAGATCCTGCTTGCAGGCTCCCCATTGGGGCATCTGTTTGGCCGCTGTGAGAAGAGGAGGCTGGTCTAGAGGGGCCTCTGGCCTGATCCAGCTGGTTCTTCTCTGCGTTAAGCGAACCTGATAGCTGTGCTCTGTCTCCACTGTCAGAGGCAGTAGGCCAGGAAGTGCAAGAGGGGACGGGCTCTGGGGCCCGACTCCTGCTTGTGGGTTTCTCCTGATGGGGAGCTGGTGGGGCCCTGGGAGAGCAGGAGGCTGGGCTTTAAGATTAGGAGAAGAACCTGCTGGGCCAGCCAATGGCCCATCTATGGGCCTGACCCAGACACCACCTCTTATGAGAGGTTCCTGTACTCGGTCCTCCTTGGGACATTCTGCCACCTTCCGCTTTGTTCCAGAGATGTGGTTGCAGCTGCAGGGGGAATGGCACTCTGCATGCGCTCAGGGGCACTGCTGCCTGATTCCTGGCATTTGGGGAGGGACTGACAACCAACCCAAAGGCCCTCCACGCCTCTCCCTCAGTACTTCCTTGGGCCCCTCCAGACAAGTGTATTCTGCAATACATTTTTGACGCAACCACAGAGTGCAATGCGTTGTTTTGCAATGCGTCCTCAGAGGCAGGAACAGAACAGGAAAGAGCATAGGTTTTGTGAAGTAAATAAAAGCCGACACAAGTTTTAATCTTTTTAAATGTATTGCTATTGCAACATTCTTCCTACTGATAATCTTCTAGTGTAATCTTTTTTTGCAAACGGCTTTGAGGCTTTTCTTAAACAGTCAAGCAGTGTATAAATTTAATGAAGTGAAATAACGATGAGCGAAGAGGGTGCTGGGACTCCATTCTGGCAGGGGAAACTGCCAACCCTTAAAAGGGGCGAGGTCCCCTGTGTTCAGTGGTGCCTCTCAGCTGAAGAGAGAGGGGCATCTGAGTGGTGGGGTGGGGCAAGGGGGGTCATTGCCCTGCTTTGGTGTGTGTGCCAGCGGCTTGTGACACGCCCCCCCCCAGCACAAGGAGGGCCTGGGCAAGGGAGGGGCCTCAGGCTCCCCTTCTGCACCCAGGACCAGCCTGGAGGACCTGCATTGTGTCAGCCCCCGTCCCCTGCCTCGTCTTCTGACCTCCCCCCCCCCAGTCCTCCAGAGCAGCTGGCTCACTTCTCCAACAGGGATATTTATAGTGTCAAGAGGGCCTGCGATAGGGAGGGAGGGAGAACTCCTTTTCCGGCACCCATGGGGGGAGCAGCAGCAGCAGCAGCAGTGCTCTGGGGTGTGATGGAGAGGTGCAGGAGCTGGGGGGGGAGTGGCTTGGGTTGGTAGCTGGGGGGGCACAGCCCCCTGCCACCCCCCTGCCCCATTTTGAGAGGCTCTCTGTGATCCCCCTTCCCTTGCTCTGCTAGCTTTTAGACTTCATGGAATGATAGAAATGTAGAGTTGGAAGGGACCCCCAGGGGTCCTCTAGTCTACCCCCTGCAATGCAGGCATCTCAGCTTAAGCATCCATGACAGTTGGCCACCCAACCTCTGCTTAAAAACCTCCAAGGAAAGCGAGACCGCCACCTTAAGGAGTCCGCTTCACCGTGGAACGGCTCCTGCCATCAGAAAGTTCTTCCTGATGTTGGGTTGGAATCTCCTTCCTTTAACTTGAAGCCATGGGTTCGAGTCCTACTCTCTGGAGCAGGAGAAAACCAGCTTGCTCCATCTTCCATGTGACAGCTCTGGAGATATTTGAAGATGGCTATTTGTATCTTCTCAGTCTTCTTTTCTCCAAGCTAAACATCCCCTGCTCCTTCAACCGCTCCTCATAAGGCTTGGTTTCCAGATCCTTGATCATCTTGGTTGCCCTGCCCTGCACACCTTCCAACTTGTCCACATCCTCCTTAAATTGTGGCACCCAGAACTGGACACAGTCTTCCAGGTGTGGTCTGACCAAGGCAGAAGAGAGAGCGACTATTAGTTCCCTTGCTCAGCAGACTAGACTTCTGTTGAGGCCGCCTAGAAGAGCATCAGCTTTTTTCCCTGCAGCACCACACCGTTGACTCATGTTCATAGACAGGGTTTTCACCCCCCCCCACTGGCAAGCCCTGTATGGTGTTACGGAAATTCCCGGGTCAGAGGTTGCTCAGGTCCCGGTCCTACGAGAGAAGCCCGTGGTTCGCAGCGGAGATCAAAGGAGAACAGCCAGATGTTGGAGCAAAAGCAAAGGAGTTTATTGCGCAACAGGTTCCGATGAATCCGAACCCCGAACAAAGGGCGACAGTCATTTTTAAAGATTCCCGCGAGGTCCCAGAATACAGTTCACCATACATCACAACTACATCACTAATACATAAGCAAAACGTCAAGAAGGGGTGGAGAGTAGGAGGGTTCAAGAAAATTAACATACAGGTAAACAAGTTTAGCATACAGGTGATGGGTCACAGGAACAAGTAAATGGCTCTTGGGTGGGTCAAATATACATTTTGAGTGGCAACCGGGGAAGAACAATGAGAAGTATCTTGGGGCCGTCTGTCGCCTAGGAAACTTGAGGATGGGTACTTGGAAAGGATTACCCAGGTGTGGCATTTCCTGAGGCCCTAGGTCTGCGTACGTGCCCTCTCGCTTAAAGGATTATGGAGGGTTTTGGAAAGAAGTTCCCCTTTGCCCATTGACCAACGGCGGGTGACAAAGGGCCTCAGAAGTCAATTCCTGAGGCTCGGGCAATGGTGGGAATCGAGGGGCTTGGAAGCCCTCCTCATAAGCTTTAAAACGAGACCAGGACGAAGGAAATCCGTTAAGGCAGTGATTTACTATGATTTTCTAAAGATTCGCGGCTTGGCTGGTGGAAGAAATAAAGTTTAAAGGGACATTTCCGAGTCTAGACTCCGTTTTGTTACAATGTATCAATATTTAATTAATAACTATCCGTCTCTGATCGAATCACCTTTGTTCTCCCAGCAAGGGCTGATAAGGAGCTGTCAACACCTTGTTAGTGGTCACTGGAGCGTGCACAGAGTTCTGATTGAGCTCAGCTCTGCAGAGGAAATGCATGGTTTTGATTGGCCAAGACGCACCCATAGGAAAGCATTGGCCATAACGAGTAATGGAGGTTGCCCGGGACGAAACAAGAAATAAAGAGGGAGAATGCGCTTTTGACAGCAGTAGACCGGGACGAAAAACGGGGTTTTAAAGGGACATATAGCGCTTATAGTCCCGGTTACGGGCTGAACGGGGAGAGGGGCGCAGGGAGGGGGAAACCCTTTATCGCGAGGGCTTTATGTACATGCTTGTGCAACACAGTGTGGGGCAGGAGTTAAGAAGGGGGGTTTCCTTGAGGTCATCGCCTCGTGTTTTCGGGGTCTGGGGCTTGAATAAAGCAGGTTCAGTCCCCCATTCGGAAATTTCCCTATCATCTCCCCCATTCGGAGATAAGATTTGCATCAGGTTCGAAGAACCGCAAATCCTTCTCTCCGCACCCCCTAAAGTTCTGTAATCTCGTATTCCCCTTCCCCCAAGTGTCTCATCCTGACGTACTCTGGGAAGGGAGTTAAAGTTGAAGAGTACGCTCTGAGGGGTAATAGAGAGGGGGAATTCCGGGTAGGGAAGGCACGAAGGGTAGCGCAGCAAGGTCCGCAACAATGCATAACACAACATAGGGTAAACATGCAAAACATAACAACAAAAACAACCATAACTATACCTTTAACTAATTGTTTTACCCATCCTATATTGGGTAACCAGTTCCACAAGTCAAAGTCAGACAGCCCTTCATGTTGAATGTCATCAAGGCGTTGTGACAGCTGGTGGATGTTATTCAGGTGGCCGGAGATGTTCAGAGTTTGGTCGGTAACGTAGGTACAACATTCTGAACCGATCAGGGCACAGGTCCCGCCCTCACTAGATAATAAAAAGTCCGTAGCAATCCTGTTTTGAATGGACAGCTGTCGCACTTGTGACAGTTCAGTGGTGATGGAGTCAGTAATCTGCTCGGACTCCCGCATGAACTTGAGGAGGATGTCCGTGAGTCGTAGGATGTCCACGTGGTTTGAGCCAGCCCCGTAAGCTGGAAACAGTGCCCTTCCCCAAGTCTCGCCGTTAGCGGCCACATCGGTGAGTTCCGAAAGAGTTTGGTCCTCCCTCCTGTTCCGTAGTCTACCAGTCGGTGGGCTGCGGGAAACTCGGATCCCAGGAACGACATACCCAAGGTAGCAGGATCCCGACATGTGGGGGCTGACCCACCGGTACGCGCGGTGACCACACACCCACCAGAGTCCTGGGAGGGAGGAGTCCAGTCTCCCGGAAGCAAGAGCTTGCAGCATAACCGGGTTGGGTGGAGGTGAGGTACCCACAGCGGTAATCCATGCAAGGGCAAGATCGAGGACAGTCCTAGAGTCTGTTAGGCTAGTGATGGTTACCTGTCCTGACTCATGAAGTTCAAGGTTGATACTGCAAGTACTGGTCCCGACGGCCGGTCCCTCTCCGGTGAAGAGGCGGCAGAGGGGCCCCTTAGTAGGTCCAGTTAGGTACAGATATTGGTGTGTGAAGTTGACTGCGGTCAGGTTCCAGGCGGTAAAGTCAGTAGTCCGCAACTGTTCCATGGAAATAGCCACCGGAACGAGAGGGAGTCCCTGCTGGAGATGAGTCGGGGCATGGGCGCAAATCCAGCATTCTGGGAAGGGGGTTTCTTTGGCGACGCTGTCGAGGAGTTGGATGAAGGAGTTCTGTTCCCATGATGACAGGAGATCTGGTTCAAGGGGCTTTTGGTTGGCTCCCAGCTGACGAGGAGCCGTCCCCAGTGGGTGGAGTGGGTCTGTCGTGTTCAGGAGGGCAGCCTCCCTGGCGACACCCCCACATCGTAGAGGACCAGTGTGGTCCCACATGGGGGGCTCTGATGGAACAGCAGGATGATACCAACCTTCCAAGTAGTCCTGCCCTCTCCAGTCTCCTGTGAGTCCAAGGTCCCACAGGCAGCAGAAACGTCGGAGACATATTCCCTGTATCTGAGGTCTGGGTAGGTTCGGGGTCATGCGAAGGCACTGGAACCCAAAAATGAGGTTCTCAGAGTCATGGTGTGTGTCCGTGTAGGAATGTGTAGTCCCTCCCAGTTCCACCTCGGTCCAGTTGGGGCTTTTAGAGAGTTCCCCTTGTCCATATAGAAGATAGGACCCGTTTTTGCACGTAAGGCGATAGTACTGCCTATCAATGGTGAGAACAGCCGATCCAAGGCGACGAAATCGTTGGTCTCGTACAAAGAGTTCCCAGTGCACATTGGTATCAAGGCTAGGTACCAGCGAGTGGCGTAACAAGGTCCGGGTTTCTGGGAGACAAAAATCAAAGTTCCCCATTCGGTTTGGGTTCAGTTTTCCCCCTAAGTCCACAGCGTGGAAGTCCAGGAAGTGGTATTTAGTAAGCAGTCCTGTGCATTGGGTAAGTCCTGAGGCCATGGTCACGCACATCAGGAGGGAGGCGAGGTGGTATAGGACGGGTCGCATAGTCAGTTGGTGGCTGTTGGGCCGTCAAGTACCTAGGTATCAAGTGAAGAGCTGTCAGATGAAAGGAGCTGTCAGACGCGGAGAGCTGTAAGATGAGCTGTCAAAGGGAAACGAAGGACGAGCTGTCAAACGAAGCGAGGGACGAGCTGTCAAACGAAGCGAAGGGCGAGCTGTCAAACGAAGCGAAGAGCGAGCTGTCAAACGAAGCGAAAGGCGAGCTGTCAAACGAAGCGAAGAGAGAGCTGTCAAACGAAGCAAAGGGCGAGCTGTCAGACGAAGCGAAGGGCGAGCTGTCAAACGAAGCGAAGAGAGAGCTGTCAAACGAAGTGAAGGGCGAGCTGTCAAACGGAGCGAAAGGCGAGCTGTCAAACGAAGCGAAGAGAGAGCTGTCAAACGAAGCGAAGGGCGAGCTGTCAGACGAAGCGAAGGGCGAGCTGTCAGACGAAGCGAAGAGAGAGCTGTCAAACGAAGCGAAGGGCGAGCTGTCAGACGAAGCGAAGGGCGAGCTGTCAAACGAAGCGAAAGGGCCAGCTGTCAAACGAAGCGAAGAGAGAGAGCTGTCAAACGAAGCGAAGGGCGAGCTGTCAATCGCGCTTCAGGCGAAGTCGGATGCCGCCGGGAAGGAGCTCTGACGTCCAGTTGGTGGTTGTGGTGTCAGGTCCAGTCTGTTGGGCCCGATCCTGTGGCCCCGATCCTGGTCCGGTCTGTTGGGCCCGATCCTGTGGCCCCGAATCTGGTCCGGTCTGTTGGGTCCAATCCCTCTGACCCCGATCCTGGTCCCGATCCTGGTCCCGATCCTGGTCAAGGAAAGAGTCTGGGGCGGAAGGGGGTTTATGATATGTATAGTCTTCCCCCTCGGCATCCGAATCGTCCTGAGGAGGCTGGGTGAGTTTACACCTAGAGTGATGTAGCCAAGAGTTCTTTTCCCCAATTTTAACTGCAGTGGGAGAGACAAGGAGTACCTGGAAGGGTCCCTCCCAAGTGGGTTGCAGAGGCACCTTCTGGTAGACTTTTGCCAAAATCCAATCGCCGGGTTGAAATGAGTGTACCTGTACATCTGTCGGGAGATTTTGCCCTTCTATGGCTGCATATTGATGTAGACGTCGCAATTGTTTTTGCAATTGGACCACATAAAAGGTGAGTTCTGACTCCCCCACATCTAGTTCTGACAACGGGAACTGGGTGTTATAGATTGGAGGGGGCCTGCCAAATAGCAGTTCGAAAGGGGAAAGCTTTAAAGGTCCAGTTGGTGCACTTCTTATGTTGTGAAGGACTAGGGGTAGCGCATTTATCCATTTAAGTCCTGTACTGTTGCAGAGCTTTCCAAGCTGGATCTTTATTTCTTGGTTCATACGTTCCACTTGTCCAGAGGACTGAGGGTGATACGGGGTGTGGAGCTCCCACTTAATTCCTAGGGCTTGAGCTACCTGTTGAACTACCTCTGCAGTAAAATGACTACCCCTGTCACTGTCCAACCTGCGCGGTATGCCAAACCTCGGGATTATCTCGTGCAAGAGAGCCCTGGCAACCACAGAGGCCGTGGCTCTCCTGGCTGGGTATGCCTCCACCCAAGAGGAAAATTTATCAATCACAATTAGAGCGAATCGGTAGCCCTGGCATGGGGGCAGGTCGATGAAGTCTAATTGTAGGCTCTCGAAGGGAACAAAAGCCCAAGGTCTGGCCCCTGGCGGTCGTTTTGGTTCTCTCTTGGGATTGAAAGATTGGCATGTGAGGCAGTTTTTTGTGGCCGCAGAAGCAGCCATGGCTGTTCCGGGGGCATACCAGCTTCTCTGAACATAGTCTATCAGTTTGGTTTTTCCCCAATGGGTCTGTTGGTGCAAGACCCTCACGAATTTAGGAGTCCAGGCTTTTGGCATAATGATCCTCCCATCGGGCAGGGACCATATGCCATCTGTCTGTATGGCCCCTATAGACGTCCACATAGCCTGTTCTTGTTCTGAGGCAGCCTTATACATTTCTGCAAAGTCAATTTCTGCGGGAATCTGGATACATTGAAAGTGAGTCCCTTCCGAGAAAGCTTGCGTGGCAGCGGTTTGAGCGGCTTTATCTGCCCGGCGGTTTCCTTTGGAAATGGGATCCCTGCCTTTGGTATGTGCCTTGCAGTGTACCACCGCTATGGCTTTTGGTAGGTGGATGGCTGTTAAGAGCCGCTGAACAAGGGCAGCATGAGAGATCTGGGATCCCGCGGCTGTTAGGAACCCCCTCTGAAGCCAGATCTGTCCTGTAGTGTGCACTAGTCCAAAACAGTACTTGCTGTCGGTGTATATGGTGACCCGTTTCCCTTCGGAGAGCTCACAGGCTCGGATGAGGGCTATTAATTCTGCAGCCTGGGCACTATACTGTGGGTTTACTGGCTCTGCTTCTATGACTTCGAAGTCCGACACCACCGAGTAACCTGATTTTCTTTCCCCTTCTACTATTTTAGAGCTACCATCCGTATAGAGAATGAGGTCGGGGTTCTGTAGCGGGAGGTGGTCTAAATCTTCCCGGGGTTTCTCAGCCTGGCGGACTACTTGTGCACAGTCGTGGTGCGAGGTACCGTCCTCTGGCAGTGGGAGAAGGGTAGCGGGGTTCAATGAATTGACTCTTTTAATAGTTACGTTGGATGGGGTTAATAGGAGGGCTTCGTAGCGATTCAGTCGTGGGTTAGAGAAATGGTGGGTGCCCTTCAGAGTTAATAGGGTGGCCACAGCGTGTGGGACATGTATGGTGACTTCGTGTCCCAACACCGTTTCTTGTGCCTTTTGGAGTAGGATCGCGGCTGCCGCAATGGCTCTCAGACAGCTAACCGACCCTTTTGCTGTATTATCAAGCTGGAGGCTATAATAGGCTACCGGTCTTTGTTGGTCCCGAAAGGACTGGGTTAGGACCCCTGAGGCTATCCCTCCTTGTTCATGGACGAACAAACTGAAAGGTAGGCGATAGTCTGGTAATCCTAAAGCTGGGGCAGACCGGAGTTCCATTTTTAAGCGTTCAAAACAGGCAAAGGCTTCCTCTGTCCATTGTAGTTTGTCTGGGTGGTCCTGGCGGGTCATGGCTGACAAAGGCTTGGCAATTTCGCTGTATCCCGCTATCCAGGCGCGGCAGAAGCCCGCCATCCCAAGGAACCCTCTTAGTTGTCTCTTAGTTTGTGGAAGGGGAATTTTAGTGACCGCTTCAATCCGGTCAGTAGCTAGGCTTCTGGTCCCAATCCCAAGGATATGTCCCAGGTATTTTACTTCTTGTTTACAGAACTGAAGCTTCTTAGGGGAAACTTTGTGTCCCTTATAGGCTAGTTCTACTAGGAGGTGCTTAGTGTCCCTTTTACACGCTTCCTCGCTAGTAGAGCAAATCAAGATGTCGTCTACATAGAGGAGAAAGGCTGAGCCTGAAGGGAGGTGGACATCCTGAAGGTCGCGGTGCAGAGTCGCGGAGAAGATGGCTGGGGATTCCACGTACCCTTGGGGTAGTCTAGTCCAAGTTAGCTGACCAGAGCCCCAGGTGAAGGCAAAAAGGAACTGGCTCTCTGGGGCTACCGGAATGCTAAAGAAGGCTGAGCACAAATCGGCTGCGCTATACCAGGTAGTGTCCGGAGGGATGGCATTGAGGAGGGAATTTGGGTTTCCCACCACCGGGTGACGTGGTATCACGAATTGGTTGACAAGTCTTAAGTCCTGTACAAAACGGTAACGGACAGGGGTTCCTTCTCCCCCCGGTTTTTTAATAGGGAGTACAGGCGAATTACAGGGTGATGCGCACGGGGTCAAAATTCCTTGTTCTAGGAAGTCTTGGATCATAGGAGTGAGTCCATTTATAGCCTCTGTAGGTAAGGGGTATTGTTTGGCACAGGGATACGGGAGGTCAGTCCTATAGGAGATTTTAACGGGAATGGCTGATTTTAGGAGTCCTACTGAGGTCGATTCCGTTCCCCAGAGCCAAGGTGGCATTTCTTGCTCCAATTCAAGGGGAAGGTCGGGGAATTGGCGTCTGTCCTTTGCATCCTGGATAATCCCTTGGAAGGATGGGACAGACTCCTCTGGCATGTGAAGGTAGATGCCATCTGACGAGCAGCTGATGGTGGCGTTCAGCTTGCAGAGTAGGTCTCTGCCAAGGAGGTTGACGGGGCTACTCGTGAGAAGGAATGTATGCTCAGCGAGTAGGGGTCCTAGTGTGACTTTCGCAGGCTGCGATAGCGGGCAAGTGCGGGGTATCCCATCCAATCCCATAACTTTCCGTGTCTCCTCCCCTGGTTTAAGGTGGCTGCTCGTTAGGGTCGAGTAGGTGGCCCCGGTATCTAATAAGCACTCATACGGATGTCCGTCAATTTCTATGGTACAGATGGGGTCATCAGGAGACAGCGCTAGTACCGGACAGATTGATCGGGTTTGGGTAGGATCCCCTTCTAATTGTCAATAGGAAACATTCGGGGCTCCATTCATGTCGGGGGTGGGGATCTGAACTGACTGGTTGGTGATTGGAGCGGGGCGGAAAGTATTAGGAGGTTGGGTCCTTCCAGTTGGCTGGGCTAGTGGAACCCGGTGGCCCCGTTGGGCCCACTGTTCCTGGGGTGGTTGTGGCACTGATTGATGTGGCACGGGTGGTGCTTGGAGTGGTTGCTGTGGTGGCTGTGGTGGTAGGTTTGTATAGTTGTGGGTTCCTGGTTGGGGTTGAGAGGGGTTGTAGGTATACGAAGGATTGGCTCCTTGGGAGGAATTGAAATTGGTTCCGGTCCAAGGGCTCCCGGGGTAGAGGAACGGACAGTTCCGTTTTAGGTGGCCTGGTTGTTGACAGAGGTAGCAGAGTCCCGATGAGGGGCCCCAGGGTCGCTGGGTGGTCGGCGGCCCCGCTTGTCCACCCCCTCTTCCTCTCCCTCTAACTCTGGGCGGATATATAGGGTAGTTGGCTGGCTGAGAATAGGTGGGGTCCATGCTGAGGGCTAGCACCGTTTCCTCTTCTGTTCTGGCTTCCTTCCTCTTTCTCTCATCCCGGTTATTAAAGATGGACTTGGAGATGGACAATATCTCACTGAAGGACTTGCCATCGTAGCCCACTAGGAGATTTAAGGCCTTTCGAATATCAGGGGACGCTTGGTCCTTGTAAAATCCCTTCACGATTACATCGTGTTCGGGTTTCTCTGGGTCTATCCCTCCCCAGGTTTTAATGGCATTTATGAGCCTGGTATAGTAATCTGAGGGGTGTTCGTTTGGGCCTTGTATGACCGTTTGAACCTTTATCCAGCTCACCGTGCGTTGGCCAGCTGCCTTGATGCCATCTAGGATGGCTTTCTTGAACAGATTCAAGCTCCAAAATCCGCCAGTGGTATTATAATCCCAAGCTGGGTCGGGTGGTATCCGTAGATTTTGGGCTGTCACTGCTTCCACCCCTTCGGGTCTGTTGTCCTGGTAATTTGGGGAGTTTAGTGCTTCTCCGGCTTTAGCTAATATATCTGCCTTGTCTGCTTCATTAAAGAGTGTATTTAAAAGGAGATGGACATCTTCCCATGATGGCTTATGTGAGGCAAAGATGCCGCTTATTTGGCGATAGCACAGATCAGGGCTGTCGCGGAGAGAGGGCATCTGAGTTGACCAGTTGATAAGATCTGCTGTGCGGAAGGGTTGGTGGGTGTAGACCATTCGGGGAGCCCCATCCGGTTGGGCTGGTGGTATCGGGAAGGCCCTTAGGGGCATTTGCGCAGAGATGGTGGTTCGGTTGTTGGTCCCTGTTCCCGCTGAGTTAGTCTTAGTGGATTTCCGGGTCGCAGATGGGGAAAAGGCTCCCTGTATGCGACTTGCTAGTTGTTTGGCGCCTTGTATCATGGCCCGGGTGGAGACACCCTCTCTGAATCCAGGCAAGTCTAAACTGTCCAATAGCGGGGAACTCTGAGGTGGCAGCGCATAGGCGGAGTGATCACTTGGGGCCAGAGAAGCCAAGGTCACTTCCCTCACAGAACTGGGTGATGTTATTATCCCTTCGGGTTGAGAGGGAGGAGGGGCAGCCTGGGCACCTGGTGTCCCTGGAGGGACACTAAGGGTTGCATTGTCCCCCTGAGCTGGTGGGCTAGCCTGGGTAGGGGCATCATCCTGGCTTGGCGGGGCAGTTGGAACTGGTCTAGGGTGATTGTAGAGAAGAGCCATCGTTTGATCCATGGAATCATCATCCGAGGGGTCCTCGTATGGGGGTGGTGCAGGAATCCCTTTAGGCTTTCTGTTACTGGGTTCCCTTTTGGATGGCCTTAGCATGGGCATCTGTAGCCTTGGTGAAGACTTTAGGGACACAAAGGCGTCGAAGACAACCTCGAAAGCAGCCAGGTAATCTAGTTGACGGGGTTTCTTCTCCATTAAGTGCCTTTTTAATATCTTTAGCTGATCCTGGTTAAAGGATCCCTCCGGTGGCCAACGGAGATCGGGTTCTTCGTTAATAGTAATAGACGGCCAGGCATTCTTGCATAAATCATGTAATTTCTGTCTGGACAAGGTCTCATGTCCAGATATCTCCTTCCAATGGTCAAACACAAACTCGAGGGGGGAGTCGGGGTCCGGCTGGGCTATGGAAGGCTTCGTAGAAGCCTTCCTCCCAGACGGAGCCCGACCAAGCTTCGAAGCTTTGGATCCCATTTTCTGGGTTTTGAAAAGACCTGGGATTTAAGAGAGAGGACGGGAAAGGGGGTTTTAGTATATGGGGAAAAAAAAAGGGTTTTATACCTATACGACGTCCCTACCTATCTAAGCTCTTGTCCCTTGCGTTCTCTGGTCAGAGGGGCGGCTGATCGAGGGCAGAGTTACCTAAAGCCCTCGTCCCTTGCGTTCTCTGGTCAGAGGGGCGGCTGATCAAAAGCAGAGTTCCCTAACTACCTAAAGCCCTTGTCCCTTGCGTTCTCTAGATCGGCTAGAGGTGCGGCTGATCAAGGGCAACTATTCTACAGTCTGGTCCTTCCCCAGACTCCCTGTACTTCCTGTTTCAGAGCTCTCTTCCTTTCCTTTCCCTTACTTCGTTAAACTTCCCGTTACCCACCCCAGTCACGTATCCCACTTGGCAACCCCCTGCCTATCGTCAGCTAAGAAAGAGGGGCCCTACTGGACGCCCGCGACAAGCGGTGCCAGATCGGGTGAACCCTTGATAGACCTTCGATCCGGAAAACCTCCCTTGCGTTTGGAAGCGAACTCACGCACGGCTAGCGTGTATACGTGGCCCGACCAGTGCGGCTGAGGTCAAGATAGTGCAGGAAGTCCATCTACCGGGTAGATGTACGAAAGAGAGCTCCGACCCCTTGCGTTCGTCGGACCGGCCGACGGTGCGGCTGACCGGAGATTTGAGAAAAGAGATAGGGCTCAGAACTCCCCTCCCTGAGTTGAGCAGTGGTCTACGGGACAGACCAAGAGAAAGGCTGGAAAATGATAGTTGAGAGTAGAAACGGTTGCCAAGTTTTACCACCCGCCACCCACAATCACCAGTGCACTGGATTTTACTGTTATACTCACGCGTCTTCCACTGCGATCCCCTGGATCGTTGGAGACGAAGCCGGCTGGACTTTGCCTTTGCTCCCCGGTTGGCTCCCCCTGAGACCTGCAATTACCGCCCGGAGGATGGCCGGAGGTCCGATGGGTCTTCCCAGGAGAAAGAGGTCCTGGTGCCGGCTGAAGACTTCTTGGGTCCCCGGCCAACACGGGAGCACCGCAGGTCCCGGGTTTCGGCACCAGACTGTTACGGAAATTCCCGGGTCAGAGGTTGCTCAGGTCCCGGTCCTACGAGAGAAGCCCGTGGTTCGCAGCGGAGATCAAAGGAGAACAGCCAGATGTTGGAGCAAAAGCAAAGGAGTTTATTGCGCAACAGGTTCCGATGAATCCGAACCCCGAACAAAGGGCGACAGTCATTTTTAAAGATTCCCGCGAGGTCCCAGAATACAGTTCACCATACATCACAACTACATCACTAATACATAAGCAAAACGTCAAGAAGGGGTGGAGAGTAGGAGGGTTCAAGAAAATTAACATACAGGTAAACAAGTTTAGCATACAGGTGATGGGTCACAGGAACAAGTAAATGGCTCTTGGGTGGGTCAAATATACATTTTGAGTGGCAACCGGGGAAGAACAATGAGAAGTATCTTGGGGCCGTCTGTCGCCTAGGAAACTTGAGGATGGGTACTTGGAAAGGATTACCCAGGTGTGGCATTTCCTGAGGCCCTAGGTCTGCGTACGTGCCCTCTCGCTTAAAGGATTATGGAGGGTTTTGGAAAGAAGTTCCCCTTTGCCCATTGACCAACGGCGGGTGACAAAGGGCCTCAGAAGTCAATTCCTGAGGCTCGGGCAATGGTGGGAATCGAGGGGCTTGGAAGCCCTCCTCATAAGCTTTAAAACGAGACCAGGACGAAGGAAATCCGTTAAGGCAGTGATTTACTATGATTTTCTAAAGATTCGCGGCTTGGCTGGTGGAAGAAATAAAGTTTAAAGGGACATTTCCGAGTCTAGACTCCGTTTTGTTACAATGTATCAATATTTAATTAATAACTATCCGTCTCTGATCGAATCACCTTTGTTCTCCCAGCAAGGGCTGATAAGGAGCTGTCAACACCTTGTTAGTGGTCACTGGAGCGTGCACAGAGTTCTGATTGAGCTCAGCTCTGCAGAGGAAATGCATGGTTTTGATTGGCCAAGACGCACCCATAGGAAAGCATTGGCCATAACGAGTAATGGAGGTTGCCCGGGACGAAACAAGAAATAAAGAGGGAGAATGCGCTTTTGACAGCAGTAGACCGGGACGAAAAACGGGGTTTTAAAGGGACATATAGCGCTTATAGTCCCGGTTACGGGCTGAACGGGGAGAGGGGCGCAGGGAGGGGGAAACCCTTTATCGCGAGGGCTTTATGTACATGCTTGTGCAACACAGTGTGGGGCAGGAGTTAAGAAGGGGGGTTTCCTTGAGGTCATCGCCTCGTGTTTTCGGGGTCTGGGGCTTGAATAAAGCAGGTTCAGTCCCCCATTCGGAAATTTCCCTATCAATGGCAAGACCACCCTGCTGTCTGCTGGGAGGGAGAGCTTGGTTGGTAGACCATGAGACCCTTAAGCTAAGGTCCTGAGCCCCACCTTGACCAAAAAGATTCCTGCCTTGCAGGGGGTTGGACTAGATGACCCTCAGAGTCCCTTCCAACTATACAGTTCTGTGAAGCCCCCTGAAGGAGGTCAGAAGGCGGCGGCTCTTTCCCACTGTGGCTTCCTTTGCTTAGGCACAAGAGTTGCCCAGCCATCCCATCTTCCTTGCAGAAAGGAATACAGGAACTTCATTAACTCCTCTTCTCTAATTAAGTAGCATATGTTAATTGCTTTCTGGGAGACGAGCCCCAAGGAGCTGTGCTGTCTCAGAAGCCTGGTCTCTTGGGGCGCCCCCTGGTGGCACATGCAGGACTCTGGGAGCCAGTGTGGTGTAGTGGTTAAGAGCGGTATTCTCGTAATCTGGTGAACCGGGTTCGCGTCCCCGCTCCTCCACATGCAGCTGCTGGGTGACCTTGGGCTAGTCACACTTCTCTGAAGTCTCTCAGCCCCACTCACCCCACAGAGTGTTTGTTGTGGGGAAGGAAGAGAAAGGAGAATGTTTCCCGCTTTGAGACTCCTTCGGGTAGCGATAAAACGGGATATCAAATCCTAACTCTTCTCTCTTCTTCTTCTTCTTCTTCTTCTCTGCTGTGCCACCATCTTGCCAATGTGCTGGCTGCAGGGGGTGGCCGGCTTGGGCGCTGTGTGTGTGTGTGTGTGTGTGTGTGTGTGTATGTGTTGTGCCTCTTCCAGGGGTCTGGGATGCTCAGAGTCGGGACTCCTGGGTTCTGCTTATCCACAGCTCACTTCAAAGGTCCACACTTATTGTCTCTCAGATAACAGAAGGCAGCCAGATAAACTGATATGAGATGGGCGGGGAGGGGGCAGAAGGGGGGGCAGCCTTGCAGCCTGAGTGGAAACCACTGGAGGGGAGAGTTGCTGCCGCACCCAGATCTTGCATGTGGGGCTCCCCAAATGGACATCTGGTTGGGCACAGGCCTGATCCTGCAGGCCCTTCTTAGGTGCTTAGTTTTTCACACAATGCATGGTTAAACTATGGATTCAAATGACAAGAAAGGAGATTCTGATGCAACATTAGGAAGAATTTTCTGAGGGCAAGAGCTGTTAGACCATGGAACAGATTCCCTTGGGAGGTGGTAGACTCTCCTCTATTGGAGGTGGGGGAATGGAGGTGGGGGAATGGAGGCTGGGTGCTCACCTGCCCCTTCAGAGTAGACCTGGTGGCTCGGCTCTGCCTCCGCAGATGGGGGCAGCACTGCGTCTGAATACCAGTTGGTGGCCACCTCAGGAGGGGAGAACTGCTCTTGTGCTCAGATCCTGTTTGTTGGCGTCTGGTTGGCCCCTGCGAGAAGAGGATGCTGGATCAGATGGGCCTGGGCCTGATCCAGCAGCCAGGCTCTTCTTACAGGAAGGAAGGTCAACTGAGACTGGCTGGATAATCTATCTACTTGTGTTTCACTCCTGAGATTGGCTCTGTTTACAAACATGAACTCTGGATTTTTTCGGCCCAAGACATTTTATTGGTTTTTACAGATAAAGAATACAAATAAACACAAATCGATATAATCATACTGTATGTGCAGATTCTCCGAATCTCGAGACTTTCCCCCCATCCCATCCATGGAGTCTTATTTCTGAACTCTGGATTTCTTGCTACAGCCAAAGCCTTGAGGTGATGGAGGGAGCTCCCCGGTCAGCTACTGGTCCCCAGTTGCCACCAAATAAGCTCAGTCCTAAAGAGATGGGAGAGTCACCCAGGAAGGTTGCCTGCCTGCCTGCTGCTAAGCTCTTGTTTCCACTGCTGGGCTGCGTTTGCAGTTTTCATTCTGATTTCATTCCGCGCGCTGCTGCTGTTTGGAGCTGCTGCTGGGCTCCATTGCAAGGCCAGGAGGGGCAGACATGCTGGCAGGCAAGCAGGACCTTGGAGCCCCTCCCAGGCCCCCTCACCTGGACTCACCGCTGTGGCTGAGGCCCCATCCTCCTGTTTTCTCCCTTCGCCTCTCCTCTGGCTTGTTTGTTGTAAGCACTTGTGACATTTTGCCCTGGGTGGCTCTCAGGGGACCCGGCGCTCCTTCCAAGTCCTAAAATACCACCAGCCTCTGCGCACTTGGAGGTGGAGCAGAGTGACAGAGGGCGGCTTGAAGAGAGAAGCCGGGAGCCTCTGGGCCCAGACTTCAGAGGGGAAGAAGAAAGAGGGAGCCCAGAACTTCCAGGTGCTTCCCTGGAGGTGAGCCAAGAGGAGACCTGGCAGCAGAGAAAGTCTCCCAGGAGGGAAAGGGATGCAAGCGTCTCTTCCACCCACCCAGATAGGGGCGATATGGGGGGGGGGGGCAGGAAGCTCATTTATCACAAAGTCAACCCTTCATTTGAGTAAATCTGC
Organism: Darevskia mixta; assembly: GCA_034641385.1. Taxonomy (NCBI): domain Eukaryota; kingdom Metazoa; phylum Chordata; class Lepidosauria; order Squamata; family Lacertidae; genus Darevskia; species Darevskia mixta. The sequence goes on from JAWWNH010000211.1 coordinate 194,762, forward strand.
ATCAATGGAGATGCATTCAGAAGCAAGAAGCCCAAGGTGTTGGTGCACAGATGATGCCCTGGGCAGAGTGGCAGGCTGGCATCCCCAGAGAAGACCAGAGATGTTTGCTCTAGAGGAGGCAGAGGGGGGGAGCCTTCCAGGTCATCCTGAACTACAACTCCCATCATCCCTGGCAACTGTCCCCCCCTCTGTTCTACTCTGTGACTGTTGCTGCCCTTGGCAAATTTGAAAAATTCATGGGGGGGGTGCAGCCTTGTAGGCCATTGGAAGAGCAGGCCAAGACTCCCTGTGTTGAGCTGGCGCTGAAGACGGCTGAGGATGTCTCCTGGCCAGCGTGGCTGCGCTCTGTCTGCACAGTCCGAGGCAGCACAGCTTCTGAATCCCACTTTCTGGAAACTTCAGGAGAGGAGAGTTGCTCTGGGGCTCAGATCCTGCTTGTGAGTTTCCCATATGGGCATCTGGTTGGACATTGTGAGCACAGGAGGCTGGATTCGGTGGGGGGCCTGATCCAGGAGGCTCTTCTGATTAAACATCTGGGGGACCAAACATTCCCCATGCCCTGCTCTGGGGGGTACTTTTTATACACTCTATAGGGTGGCCTTTTCCTAAAACAAACATTTCTTAAGTCTGCTGCCTGGTTAATGGTGAAGGGGGGAAGGAACATCTTTTCTGATGATTAAAAGATTTCAACCAGTTGATCAAACCAATTAGTTGATGAAACTGTGATTAGCTGTGATTTTCTGGACTAGATGACCCTTGAGGTCCCCTCTGACTCCAAAATTCAGGGATTCAACAATTCTGCATTTCTGTGCCCTGAGCTCTCAGGGCTGCCAATGGCCATTGGCAACACTAAGGCAGGGGCGCCACCTTGTGGCCACAGTGCAGGACGGGTTTTCTGTGCTATCTGTGGCTACCAGTCTGCTCACTCGAGGGATCGTCACCACCTACCGTAGATTGAGGTTGAATCCTGGCAAGACAGAAGTACTGTTCTTGGGGGACAGGGGGCAGGCGGCTGTGGAGGACTCCTTGGTCCTGAATGGGCTAACTGAGCCCCTGAAGGAGCAGGTGCGCAGCCTGGGAGTCATTTTGGACTCACAGCTGTCCATGGAGGCACAGGTCAATTCTGTGTCCAGGGCAGCTCCATCTGGGACGCAGGCTGAGACCCTCCCTGCCCACAAACTGGCTCGCCAGAGTGGTGCATGCTCTGGTTATCTTGGACTACTGCAATGTGCTCTACGTGGGGCTACCTTTGAAGGTGACCCGGAAACTGCAATTAATCCAGAATGCGGCAGCTAGACTGGTGACTGGGAGTGGCTACTGAGACCATATAACACCAGTCTTGAAAGATCTTCATTGGCTTCCAGTACATTTCCGAGCACAATTCAAAGTATTGGTGCTGACCTTGAAAGCCCTAAAAGGCCTCAGCCCAGGATAGCTGAAGGAGTGTCTCCACCCTCATCTTTCTGCCTGGACACCAAGGTCCAGCTCTGAGGGCCTTCTGGCGGTTCCCTCCCTGCAAGAAGTGAGGTTACAGGGAACCAGGCAGAGGGCCTTCTTGGCAGTGGCGCCCGCTCTGTGGAACGCCCTCCCATCAGATGTCAAGGAAATAAACAACTATCTGACTTTTAGAAGACATCTGAAGGCAACCCTGTTTAGGGAAGTTTTTAATGCCTGATGTTTTATTGTATCCTATATAATAATCTCCCTGTGTTCCTGCGTCCGCCGTCCGTGTGTCAGTGGAAATTTCCACTGCGCATGTCCCAGACGGACGCAGGGATTGGATGACGGGAGAGGGGGGCGTGTCTGTGGTCCCGCCCTCGCCCGCCTGCCCGCCGACGACCCACTCACTCACACACACACACACCCGCCAGCCCCAGAGAGACAGAGAGCGGCGGAGGAGGAGGCCGTGCGCGCGCTTGAGGGGCGAGTCGGAGCGAGGCAGTTGGTGCTTCTAGCGGAGCCCTTTCCCGCCGCCACGGGCCCGCCCAGGATCCTCCGCCGCCTCCAACTCTTCCTTGCGCGCTGCCGCGGCCGGACGATCCCCCGGCGCGGCCTTCCCTCCCCCAGGAGGCCGTGGCCGAGAAGCCGGGAGAGAAGGAGGCCCCCCGTCCGGCCCGCACCCTTCCCTGCGCACTGCCCAGCCGGTGGGGATCCGAGGCGAGCCCGTTTTTTAAATGGGCTTAATGCACTAGTTTTTAATATTTTGTTGGAAGCCACCCAGAGTGGCTGGGGAAACCCAGCCAGATAGGCAGGGTATAAATAATAAATTATTATTATTATTAGATGATGATGATGATGATTAATTGTTTTTACTATTGTTGTGATGATTGGGCTTGCACGTTCCTATGACCCTTGTGAGTCTTGTACTCCCAGCAGGGTCCCCCAAGGTGGTAAGGTCAAAGGGGAGGGCAAAGACAAAGAATGATCCAAGAAGTCCTCAGTGGCAGAACAGGCGGGTGATAACAAGGCGCATGCTACAACGGCTGTGAAGGTCATTGTGATCCTCATGCCATCGGAACAGAGCCTTACTGGGAAGACTGTGCGTTGGTCAGCATGCACTGATCTCCACACATAAAGCAAATTCACACACAGGCATCTTCCAAAAAACCATCCAAAAATCTATTTGTTATTTCCATCGCCACAATTCTACACACTGTTGAAGGGAAACTCCCTGCTGGGGTAGAAATCTTAGACTTCAAATGCCACTGTGGACTTTGCATGTGAAACGTTACTTTTTAAATAGACCATGAAAGGTTCCCAATTCTCCTTGACAGAGTCTTAATTTGTGTTTCTTTTTTGTGCCATCAGTTTTGCCCTCTCCGTCTTCCATGCTTTCCACCAGACCTTCTCCCTTTGAGGGTATTCTCTCATCCTTCCCCTTCTGCGCAGATTCCTTGCTGCTGTAGTTGCATACATAAATAGAGTCGACGCTTTCTTTGGGATTTCACTGATTCCCCAGCAGGAAGGCTTCTGACCTCTTGGGAAAAGCCACTTAATTCCCCCTCCCCTTCATTTCATTATATATCATGTCCCAATAGGCCATGAGGGGTGGCCACCAACTTTGGGGCTTTTAAGAGAGCATTGGACAAACCCATGGAAAAGACGGCTGCATCATGTTTTTAACATTATGTTGGGAGCTGCCCAGATATAATATAATAATAATAATAATAATAATAATAATAATAATAATAATAATAATAATTTATTTATACCCCGCCCATCTGGCCGAGTTTCCCCAGCCACTCTGGGCGGCTTCCAATCAAACATTAAAACAATACAGCATTAAATATTAAAAACTTCCCTAAACAGGGCTGCCTTCAGATGTCTTTTAAAAATAGGATAGCTGCTTATTTCCTTGACATCTGCTGGAAGGGCGTTCCACAGGGAGGGTGCCACTACCGAGAAGGCCCTCTGCCTGGTTCCCTGTAACCTCGCTTCTTGCAATGAGGGAACCGCCAGAAGGCCCTCTGCGCTGGATCTCAGTGTCCGGGCAGAACGATGGGGGTGGAGATGCTCCTTCAGGTGTACAGGACCGAGGCCGTTTAGGGCTTTATAATAATACTATAATAATAATACTATTATATTGCCAGGGGTTGGTTTGGATGACCCTTGGGGCTCCTTCCAGCTCTACAGTTCTGACTCTGGGGCTGAGCTGCTCTGCCTGGGCTCCTCCGCTCTGCCGTCTCCTTGGGCGGGGAGGGAGGGTGGGCCTGGGAGTGTCTTTAAGCAGATTCCCAGAAGATTGCAAGATTCCAAATCCCTTGAAAATGAGGTCAGTACAACTGTCCTTCCTCCCCCCCCCCCGCCTGCCATTCCTGTAGAGGCCTCTGCCCTCCCCGGGGGGGGGGGGTGACCAGGACTGAGCCCTGCATTCTCCCACCCCCACAGAAGGAGCACCCCACCTTTCCTCTCCGCTTGGGACCACGTTTTGCGGCAGGAACGTTGCAAGTCTGCTGCCACTTAACGGGCAGGGGAGGGTTTCTGGGTAGCAAGACCAGGGCCTGGGGGGGCCTGGCACCCCCTCTGCCCGCTTTCCCCAGCTGCTGGGTGACGAGTGTGAGATAATCCCCCCTGCAGCCAGCGGAGGAGTGGGGAGGGGACTCCCAGCACCCAGAAGCTCACGCCTGCAGGATTAGTGCTGCAGCTGCTAAGAGTGCTGCCTGGATTAGGGCTGGCCCTGCCCACTCGCTGGGTTCCTGGCGCTGCCACCGGGGGCACATTCCTTGCCTCTGACGCTGCCAAGTCGGTGGTGGCTCCTCTTCCTCCCGCAGTGAGGTTTGGTGCCAGGAGCGGATGGCGTTCCATAGGGTTTGTGGGCATCAGCTTGGAATCGTAGAATTGTAGACAGACAGGCAGTCATCCAACCTCTGCTAAAGGACCTCCAGCGAATCACAGAACCACTGACTTGTAGGGTTGGAAGGGGCCTCCAGGGATCATCTAGCCCAACCCCCTGAAATGCAGAAATCACAGCAGAAGCTCTCCTTTCTTGTCACTTGGGTCCTCCCCTCCAGAGCAACGCCAAGCAAGTTTTCTCCATCTTCCTCTACACAAGACATGAGAAGCTGGCTGTCAGGCTGGACCAGGCCGTCAGCATCAGTCCGTGGGATCCGTTCTATCCCCCGAAAGGAAATAAGGGTCATCAGTCAGTTATTTCCCTTTAGAAGCAAAATTAAAGAAAATGGAGAGACTCCCCAAACAGCTCCCTCTTAAGACAATTGTGAGAGCTGGAGATTTAATAATATTCAATATATTCCTTTGTTTTCTGTATTTCTCTCCCTTCTCCTCTAGTAGCTGGCTGCTTTTATTGCTCCTTAAAAAAAAATAAAAAATGGTTTCATTACATTTCAAGCAATTACTATAAATATTTAAATTTTAATCTTTTTTAGAAAACAACAACACATATCTATCTGGGAGGGTGTTTGGAGGAGAGACCTGATTGTGGCAATGGATTATTGTTGTTTTAATGGATTTGGTGGGTTTTTGTGGATTCTTAATCACTTGTCAAGCACCCTGTGAAAAAGGGTTGATTGCAGGTGAATAATCTGGATAAATACCGTAGGTAAATTGGAGGAAAAGGGAAAGTTGCATTTAAAGCACACCCACCCAAGAATCTTGAGAACTGTTGTGTTTCCTGGACAGCAAGCAGTTAACACCATCGTTCTGATTCTGGGAACTCTGCCAAGGTATCCAGGCAACTATCACTTGTCTGAGAGAAGGCGAAGTTGGTTTCACTTTCCCCTTCCCGAGTAGTGTATGCTGTAGAGTGTGTATCGTAGCTATGGAGCTTGACTCCTCAGGTTTTCTTTTGTTTGCGAGTCAATAAATATGTAGTTTAGAATACAACTGTCTGGACCTCAGTTATTCCAGACACAGTGAAGCAGACCTAAAATTGCCAACACAAGGCGCTGCGCGATTCTGCTGAGTGAGAGAGAGAGCCGGCACAACGGAAGCGTGGCTGGACACCATTGCGGAGCCAGGGCTCGTTAAGACGATTTATGGCTGCTCCGGGCAGCAGTCCAAAGAAGAAGAGAGACTCCACTATGGCTACACTCTCACATTTATCACAGGTTATGGAAGCGCCATTAAGAGATAGCACGGCTTTGTTGGCAAAGCGTCCTGAAGTGATTTATGGCCAGGACGGGAGGTCTGTGTGTCTGCTGCAGCCGGCAGCATGAAAGCCCAGCTGGAGGACTGCTTTGTGCAAGCTTTGAGGCATAAGGCAGGGAAACCTCGCTGGTGAAGAGGAGCCGTTTCCTGGAGCTGGGAGCTGAGAGGCAAGTGCTGAGTTTGCAGCCACGTGAGTTACCTCAAGCCCCAGGGGGGAGATGGCAGAATCCCATGAGAACTTTACACCGCCCTTCCCCAGGCTAAATGGGAGGAATTGGGCTGACTGGTCACGTAAAATGAAGGTCCTCTTAACTGCTAAAGATTTGTGGACTTGTACTGAGGCCCCACCAGTGCAAGACCCTGCTGCTGAAGCAGCTGAGGCCAAGAAGAAAGATGAGAGAGCTACTGCTCACTTAGTCATGGGCATTGAGGAAGAGCAGATGGTGCACATAGACGCTGCCACCAACGCCCACGAGATTTGGGGGGCTCTCCAACGTGTGTTCCAGAGAGATACAGCGGGTGCACGCATTCACACCACCAGGCAGCTGTTTGAGCAACGTTTGCAACCTGGAGGCTGTGTGCGTGAGCACACCAACAAGATGTTGGCAATCTTCAACCGTTTGAGACAGCTGCAGGTTCCATTTACGGAGGAACAGAAAGTTTACATTTTGCTTAGTTCGTTAGACCCCAGTTTTGAGACGCTTTCTCTCACTCTGGAAGCCTTGCCAGCAGCACAACTGAGCATTGATTATGTATCGGGGAGGCTGCAGGATGAACAGGATAGGAGAGAAAGAGAGAAAGGAAAAGCTGTTAAGGGGGGTTGCTCTTTGCCCAGGAGTGGGGGTGCAGAGGCTGCTGAGAGCTCTGTTAAAGCTCTTGCAGTGAAGAAATGTTTTGGCTGTGGGTCAGATAAGCATCTAATCCGGGACTGCAGCCAAGAAAACTTCAAAGCTGGTTTCCATGGCAACCGCCAGAGGAAAGGGAGACCACGTCGTGGAAGGAAAGCACCGTCCAGAGAAGGCAGAGAAGATAAAGCAGCTGCATACGCTTTCGTTGGAAAGACTGTTGCCAACCCCAAGCTGCGTTGGATTGTGGACAGTGGTGCCAGTAGGCATCTAGCACCACCTGGCAGTCAGTTGCGGAACTGCAGGTCAATCCAAGATGCTACCACAGTCACTTTGGCAGATGCAACCACTAAATCTGTCACCAAAGCTGGTGTTTTTTATATGCCTTGTCTGAATGATGACATTGATGTGTTTGTTTTAGATGGCATGAAGTATGGCTTACTTTCTGTTTCAGCTTTAGACCTTGCAGGTTACATGGTCAGTTTTGGTAACCAGGTATGCACCATCTCCAAAGGTGGAAAGCAGTTGGTCCAGGTGAGAGGCCATGATGGGGTGTACATACTGGAAACTGACAACAGCGCCGCAGCGAGGGCGCAGGGTGCTGAAACAGGTAAAAACAGTTTTGAGACGGCACACGCGCTTTGTGCCAACAAACCCACCCACGATCAATGTTTACACTTGTGGCATCGCAGGTTTTCGCACGCCAATTGGGGGTACGTGCGCAAGCAGGTAGAGTGCACTGAGGGTTGTAAAATGAAGGAGTGCACTAAATTCCTAGACTGCCAAGCTTGCAAGAGATCGAAGGTGCATTCTTGCAGTTACCCAAGGTCAGACAGGGTGGCCAACCAGGCGTTTGAGCTGATTCACGCCGATCTGTGTGGACCAATGCAGGTTCCCAGCATAGGCCATGCCCGCTTTGTACTATGTCTGATCGACGATTATTCTCGCGCCGGCTGGATTTTCCCGCTCAGGGACAAGGGGCAAGCGGCGAAAGAGATTAAAGAATGGGTGGAGGCAGTAGAGGTGGAATTTGGCACCAAAGTGAAATCTTTCCAGACCGACCGAGGCACTGAGTTTACTTGTGCAAAGTTGCAGGATTTCTTTCGTGCCAAAGGCATTAAGCATAAAAAAACCTCTCCTTACGCTCCCCAGGAAAATGGAGTTGCAGAGCGCAGGAACAGAACTCTGCAGGAGGCAGTTGATGCTATTTTGTTTGATTCGGGTCTGCCCAAATTCTTCTGGGCCGAAGCATGGAAAACTGTATGTCACACTTTGAACAGGACATACAACTCTGTGGTAGGGACCACGCCCTATTTTCTTCTCTACGGAAAGAAGCCCAAGGTGCACTACTTCCGTACCTTCGGGGCAGAGGCCTGGGTCCTGATACCCCGGCAGTTACGTAGGAAGGGCAGCCCGAGGTCACAGAAACTGATTTTCTGCGGCTATGACACAGGGTCGAAAGCCTGGAGATTTGCTTATCCGAGTGGAAATCGTTCTCGGGTGGTGATCAGCCGCAGCGCAGAGTTTTGTGAACAAGATGGCTGGAAGAGGATTCATGGCAATCCTGAAGTGCTCACAGACTTGTTCAGTGGTCTTGACTACCAGGATCAGTCAGACACACCCACTGGTGGTGCTGATGGTGGTCAACCTGCTGGTGTTTCGGGCCACGATCCTGAACACGACCAGGGTGCAGTGCCAGAGGGGGCAATCCCTAAGACTCAGGTGAAGTCTGAACCCAGCAGCGCACCAACGTCTCCAGGGGAGACAAGAGCTAGGAGACAGAAGCGCAGTAGGTCTCCACGCTCACCTTCAGGCAAGTTCAGTCCAGGAGGGCACAGCAAGCGCAGCAAATCGCTTGGCGGTTCTCCAGATGCCAGGGACTCACAGACTGAGTCCGGCACGTCTGGGTCAGAGGGGGAGTCTCCAGTGGTGCCATGGCGTTCCAAGCGCACCACGAAAGGCAAACCTCCTGACAGGTTCAAAGCCACCACGGTTTGGGCCCATGTTGCTCTGTGCGAACCGGAGAGCTTCGCTGAGGTGCGGAAGTTACCTCAAGCAGAGTCCAGCAAGTGGCAACAAGCGATGGAGAAAGAGCTTAGCGCCATGAAATCGCTTGGAGTGTTCACACTTACAACTCTGCCAGCTGACCAGCAAGCTGTGAGTTGTCGCTGGGTCTATAGGTTGAAACCCACTGCAAGTGGAGAGCCACAATACAAAGCGAGATTGGTGGCCAGAGGGTTCAGCCAGAGACCAGGAGTGCATTACTCACAAGTTTATGCACCCACATCCCGCAGTGAGACCATGAGATTACTGCTAGCGGTAGCAGCACAGAGAGGTGCTGAGGTTGCACATTTCGACATCGACGTCGCCTACCTGAACTCACCGCTGCAGGAGGAAATCTACATGCTACCTCCTCCAGGGTTTGAAGGCGATAGTCCAAATTTGGTTTGGAGACTACACCGTTCCATTTATGGCTTGAGACAATCAGCCAGAAACTGGAATATTTGTCTCAACCAGGCTCTGGAGAAGCTAGGCTTCAGGAAGAGTCGTGCAGACAGTTGTTTGTACCTAAAGGGTTCAGGTCAGCAACAAGAATTGGCATTAATTTTTGTCGATGACATTGTCCTTGTTGCTAGTACAAACAAACAGGTGCAGGAGTTTGCAAGTAAGCTGAGGCAGCACTTCAAACTCAAGGAGTTGGGTCCTGTGAGCATGTATCTAGGGGTTCACATTCACAGAGACCGAGATGGCAGTTTTGTACTTAACCAGAGCTCAAAGATTGATCAGTTGCTCAAAAAATTCAACATGGCAGACTGTAAGGGTGTAAGGACACCAATGGAGACATGCTTTGTTAAAGACAATCAGTCTGATGAAAAGAAAGAGTTTGAGCACAAGGAGGTGTATCAATCTGCTCTGGGCAGCCTGCTCTATTTGTCTCAATGGAGTAGACCCGATATTGCATTTGCAGTCAATCTGCTGAGTCGAGAAGCAGCCAAGCCCAGTGTGATGGCCTGGAACGGGATTAAGAGAGTTCTTAAGTATCTGCAAGAAACCAGAGAGTTTAGCCTCACACTGACAGCCCAGGGCAATGAACAGCTTCAATGTTGGGCTGACGCTGATTGGGCTAGCGACTCAGACAGAAAGTCAATATCTGGGATGGTCATAATGTTTGGAGATTCTGTAATTGGCTGGAGGTCCAAAAAGCAAAGTCTGATTGCACTGTCATCGACTGAGGCAGAATTCAGTGCTCTGTCAGAACTGTGTCGTGAGCTTGAATTCTACAAGTGCCTAGTCGAGGATGTGTGTGAGAAGTGTTACCTGCCCATCACCATATGGGAGGATAACCAACCATGCCTGAAATTGGCGGAATCCGGTCAATTCAATGCACGAACGAAACACTTGGATATTCGGTTCAAAAATGTGCATGAGAGTGTTAGGACAAATGTGGTCAGGCTGAAATATTGTCCTAGTGAAAAGAATCTCGCAGATGGTTTCACCAAACCCCTAAGTTTCCAGAAACATGAAGGTTTCTGTGAGGGATTGAACATGGGTTGAGATGTATATATGTATACCCAGAATTGCGAACGAGAGGGGGTGTTGTGTTTCCTGGACAGCAAGCAGTTAACACCATCGTTCTGATTCTGGGAACTCTGCCAAGGTATCCAGGCAACTATCACTTGTCTGAGAGAAGGCGAAGTTGGTTTCACTTTCCCCTTCCCGAGTAGTGTATGCTGTAGAGTGTGTATCGTAGCTATGGAGCTTGACTCCTCAGGTTTTCTTTTGTTTGCGAGTCAATAAATATGTAGTTTAGAATACAACTGTCTGGACCTCAGTTATTCCAGACACAGTGAAGCAGACCTAAAATTGCCAACACAAGGCGCTGCGCGATTCTGCTGAGTGAGAGAGAGAGCCGGCACAACGGAAGCGTGGCTGGACACCATTGCGGAGCCAGGGCTCGTTAAGACGATTTATGGCTGCTCCGGGCAGCAGTCCAAAGAAGAAGAGAGACTCCACTATGGCTACACTCTCACATTTATCACAAGAACCCCCAGAGAACTACAGGTCCCAGCACTCTACAGTTCCCAGGAATCTTATCTGTCCAGTTAGAGAAACCTCTGTTCAGTCTATCACTTTCCCCTTGGGGCTTAACTCCAGCTCTGGAAGCGTGACTCCTTCCTCTGCTGATATTCACCCCAGATAATTTGCCATGACAATATTAGGGGGAGCGTTGCAAGAACGGAGCGTGCTAGAAGTGGAACACTTTGCAACAGAGCTCCTCCACAAGGCAGCTGAGCCCCGGAAAGTGAGGAAGACTCGGGTCCTGCCTGGTTGGCTGTGGTGTGGACAGGAGGCTGGACTTGGCTGGGTTCCTGGGGCCTGATCCTGCTGCTACGGCAGGGCTCTCCTGAGGCTGTGTATAGATGAGCTCCTCACACAATGAAGAGTTTCGCTTCCTCTTCAGCAACCTGGAGGCTGTCCCCAGTCCTGCTTTCAGAATTAACTCAGGAAAGAATTGGAGTCGTGCAAATATTTAAGAATACAGTTGTACCTTGGTTCTCAAACGCCTTGTGACTCCAACGTTTTGGCTCCCAAACATCGCAAAGCTGGAAGTGAGTGTCCCGGTTTGTGAACGTTTTCTGGAAGCCAAACGTCTTCCGATTGAGTGCAGGAATCTCCTGCAGCCAATCAGAAGCTGCGCCTTGGTTGTCAAATGTTTTCGGAAGTTGAACGGACTTCCGGAACGGATTCTGTTCGAGAACCAAGGTACCACTGTATACTTTTTGTGGGGTATGTGTGTGCTCTCCTTCACCTTGAAGCAAACCAGCCATGGGATCAGTGGGGGAGATGGAGGTCCACTGGGGAGGGGGAGGCTGCCCCTCTTTCGATGCCTTGCCTTCCTCCCCCCTCCAGGTCTCAAGAGAGAGGGAGAAGAGCTGCTCTCTCTCTGCTTCCTGGGTGCTGCACAGCATTGTACAAACTTCCCTCTTCTTTCCTGAAACCTAACCCCTCCCTCTTCTCTTCTGCTCCTTTGCCCCCCCCTGCAGGGAGCTGCTTCCTGTGCCTGGTGGACGTGGTGCCAGTCAAGAACGAGGATGGGTCCGTCATCATGTTCATCCTCAACTTCGAGGTGGTGATGGAGAGGGACCTTCTGACCAGCCCTGTCAAGAACACCAACCACTGGGTCTCCCCAGCCGCCTGGCTGCCCACAGGTAGGGCCCCCCCTCTGTGTGTGTGTGTGTGTGTGTGTGTGTGTGTGTGTGTGTGTGTGTCACCCTCCTGCAACCCCCTCTCCCCTCCCAGCCCCGGAAGGCTCTAAGGGAACCTGTACGCAGGTGGAACATGGGGTGGTCTCAGGGCCAGACGGAGGTTTGAGGAGGCCCTCAGCTCCTGAAGGTAATGGGGCCCTTGATATGTCCACCTGTCCTTTGTCAACAACAAATTGCCGCTGTTTTTGTGTTGAATAGATGCTATATGGCAGAGGTCGGCATCCTAACACCCCCGGGGGCCAGATCCGGCCCAATCGCCTTCTCAATCTGGCCCGCGGACGGCCCGGGAATCAGCGAGTTTTTACATGAGTAGAATGTGTGCTTTTATTTAAAATGCATCTCTGGGTTATTTGTGGGGCATAGGAATTCGTTCATTTCCGCCCCCCAAAATATAGTCCGGCCCCCCACATGGTCTGAGGGACGGTGGACTGGCACACGGCTGAAAGAGGTTGCTATATGGTAATTTATGGACCGAATAGGTATCTCAAGCCATTTGCACATCACAAATATGTATTTTATCAAAGCAATTGTTGAACTGGAATACAATTAAGAAGAAGTATATTAATAGTGAAATACAATTAAGAAGAAGTATATTAATAGTGAAATAATTACCAGTGATATTTGAGGGAGCAGGCTAGCAGGTGGGTCCCATTACTTACATCACAGGAGCCTACACAACACAAAACACAGTTGCTGTATGTAGGTTTTATTTTATCTGTTTTTTATCTTATATTTTGGAAATGTACATCCAGTGGTTTTTTTTCCTTTAATTTTTTTGGGCCCCCCAAGAGAGTGGGGCCCTAAGCTATAGCCTGTTTAGCCTATACGTAAATCCAGCCCTGGGCGGTCTGGAGGAGCCAGCCACCCCCTGCCCCCTCCCGCTGGGGCTCTTGCCCCCCCTGGGCTGCCCAATTCCTCCAAGGATGCTGCCTCAACCCGCCTGCCCCCTTCCTCGCCCTCGACTGCAGTGGGGCTGCCCACCCTTGGCGGCTTCTCTGCTGGAAAGTGACATTTATTTGGTCAAGTGAAAAAAAAAGCAAAGGTGGAGCTCTGGGGAGGGGAAGGGTTAGTGACTTCACAGGACCGGCCAATCTGTCCTGTGCCCAGCTGGTTCCTCCTGCAAATGGGCAGAGCTGGTTTCTCTGGAATTCTCTGAAAAGTGGCCCTGAGAGCTTGAACGGTTCAACAAAGAGCAAATTTCTCTTTTTTTCTTTTTGAAATATTTTTATTTGTTTTTATCATTACAAATTTACGCTCAAACAATTTATATAATCATTTCATGAGGTTCTCTGAATCTCGTGACTTCCCCCAATCCCCTGCATGGGTCCTTGTAACAGAACTGAAATCTACATATCCGTACATTCTCCACAATTTTCATTTTCCAAATTATTCATAATCTTCGTCACTTTACAAGTGCTTCTTAGAGTCCAACTAAACTTTTGATTTGCTTACAATGGTCTCCTAAGTAAATTATAATCTTTTCCCATTCTTTTTCAAAGTCCTTCTTGATTCCTGAGTCTCCCGCTTAGTTTTGCCATTTCGGCAGAGTCCAGCTGTTTGGCTTGCCATTCTTCCCTAGTCGGGATTATCTCTTCCTTCCATCTCTGGGCTAGTAGCATCCGTGCAGCTGGTGTCGCATACATAAACAGTCTTTTCTGGTCTTTTGGAATCGCAGTACCTATAATTCCTAATAGGAAAGCCTCTGGTTTTTAAACAAATGTTAACATTTTTTTCATTTCATTATATATCATTTCCCAAAATGATTTTGTTACCTTACACGTCCACCACATACGATAGGAATCTCAGAACCCTACAGAGGACAAAGAGCGTTCAGCGATAAGGACTAGAATCTAGAATGGTTGAGTTGGAAGGGACCCCCAGTGAACATCTAGTCCAACCCAGGGCAATGCCTGAATCCCAGCTGAAGAATCTCTTGATGGGGAAGTTCTCAGGCGCCCTCTGGGAAGGGTTGCAATGGGCCTCATCCAGGGGGAGTTGGGAGGGGGCCTCCCCTTCTCTCTGGGAGGGGGCAGCCCCTAACACCTCCCCCCAACTTTTAACCCTTTCCAGGTCGGGGCAAGTCCTTCCGCCTGAAGCTCCCGGCGCTGCTGGCTCTGGCGGGCAGCAAGCAGTCTCTCCCGCAGGATGACCCGGACGAGGCGGTGGTGGTGGTGGACTTTTGCAAGCAGAGCAGCGAGTCGGTGGCGCTGGACGAGGTCACCTCCTCCCTGGACAACAACTGCCTGGGCTGCGGGGAGCCGGAGGACCGGCAGGCGCTGATGGAGCGCGAGGGGGGCGGGGCCTCGGAGCCGCCCGTCACCCACTCCTCCCCCCGGGCCGAGAAGACCCGCCTCAACCTGGACGCCTCCTTCTCCAACTGCAGCCTGACTCGCACCCGCTCCCGGGAGAGCTTCTACAGCGTGCGCAGAGCCTCCTCCGTGGACGACATCGAGGCCATGAAGGGCGAGGGAGAGAAGGGCAGGGGCCACAGCCGCCACGCCAGCACAGGTAGGGAGAAGAGGAGCTGGGGGGCAGAGGCGTAGCAAGCCCAGGTGGTACCCGGGGCGGAATTTTTTTTGTCACCCCCCCCACCACTTTAATTTTAAAAAAATTTAAAAAAATTAAAAAGTGTCACCCCCCCCTCTGATGGTGCCACTTTGCAATGTGTGGGGGTTTTGTGTGTGTGTGTCTATTATCTCTTTTTTTCAATAAAGTTAAAATAAAATAATAATAATAATAAATGATAAAAATTAAAAAAAATTAAAAAGTGTCACCCCCCCCTCTGATGGTACCACTTTGTGAGGTGTGGGGGGTTGTGTGTGTGTCTATTATCTCTTTCTTTCAACAAAGTTAAAATTAAAAAAATTTAATTTTTTTTTAAAAAATTTTTTTTATTTTTTTTTAAAGTGTCACCCCCCTCTGGGGTGGAACCTGGGGCGGCCCGCCCCCCGCCCCCCGTTGCTACACCCCTGCTGGGGGGAGGGCTCAATGCGTTGCCTGCCCTTCGGGTCCCACGGCAGTCAGGGCGGTCCAGTCTCTCCAACTATGGGGGCGCCAGAGTCCTTCGAATCTCCATAGTGCAAATTAAAGCGCTCACAATATGTTCAACCAACTGCAGGGTCTTGGGGGCTCCAGTGTGTGTTAGGGGGCACAGGGGGGTCCAGAGGGATGAAGGAGGAGGCCGGCAAGCTCTTTGGGGGTTTCCCACCCAGGGACGGAGCAAGGGAGTGCGTTGGGGGCGGGCCGCCCCGGGTGCCACCCTGGAGGGGGTGACACTTGGCGCCCCCCCCCCGCGACGCCCAAGCTGAGTCCCACCGCCCGGTAAAAAGCCTCACTCGGCGGCTTGCTTGCTCACCTGCTCAGCGCGCACAGCCCAAACAGCAGGAAGAAGCAAAGCGCCAAGCGGGTAAGCGAGCAAGCTGCAGAGCTACGTAGCGACGCTGCGCATGCGCACTACGTAGCGACACCCCGCCCCGGGTGCCCCCGGGTTTGCCGCTCCGGGTGCCCGAGCGGCTAGCTCCGCTGCTGTTTCCACCTTGCCTCTGTGTCCCCGGCAGGCGCGATGAACAACGTCCGCAGTCACCTGCTGAACTCCACCTCCGACTCGGACCTGATCCGCTACCGGGCCATCAGCAAGATCCCCCAGATCACCCTCAACTTTGTGGACTTCAAGGCGGAGGCCTTCCTGACGTCGCCCTCCAACGAGAAGGAGATCATTGCCTCCAGCAAGCTCAAGGACCGCACCCACAACGTCACCGAGAAGGTCACCCAGGTAGGCCGGCCGAGCGGGTGCAGCGGGGGGTGCAGCGGGGGGAGGCCAAGGGGGCCGGAAAGACCTGGAGATGGTGGTCGGGTGTGGCCAGAGACACCCAGGTGTGGCCTGGCATTGGCTGGCAGAGGTGCCCAGAGGCCCCAGCAGCTGTCTCAGAGAAGGGACAGGGACCCCTTCCAGCTATTGATTACATTTGATTTTGATTTAATAGTTCTGCATTGCAGGCAGTTGGACTTGATGACCCTTGGGAGATCTCTCTATGATTTTTGATTCTGTAGCCAAGTTTGGGCCTCTCCCCATAGAGGCTGCGGAGGAAGAGATGAAGGCATCATTAGTCTTTATTACATTTTATCTTGATTTAATATTGCCACATTCCTGGGGGCTGCCCTAGATGACCCTTGGGATCCCTTCCAACTCTGCTATTCTACTTTTCCAGCAACAAACGTCGAGCTCGCAATAATCACAACAGCAAAGGGGGAAATGTAAGCAGCGTAATATCAAAGACAGTAAAATAAAGCAGACAGCTGCAACAAATTAATGAAAAGAATTAATGTGAATAAGTAAAATCATAATTCAAAATGAATGCAGGCCCTGCCTACGCTGAAGTCTCCATGACACCTCAGATAACGGCCCTCTGGCTGGATTGGGCCCCTGCGTCCCAAGCGTTGACACTTCCCTCTGGCTCAAAGTAATCCTTGGGCATCTGGAAGGGAGATGGCATGTGCTTGGGTATCCTCTGGGAGAAAAGGCGTTGCGAGCATTGGAGGGTTTCTCTTCCTGCTCTGCCTTTCTGTTAAACTGTGGAACTCCCTGCCACATGAGGCAGCGATGGCCACCAGCCTGGACAACTGGGAAAAGAGCATTAGATAAATCCACGGAGGGGGAGAGGGCTATGGAGGGCTCCTAGCCAGGATGGCTCTGCTCTGCCTCCGCTGCTGGAAACCCCAGAAGGGGAGAGTTGCTCTTGTGCTTGAATCCTGCTTGCGGTTTTCCGGCTGGAGCTTCTGGTTGGCCACTGTGAAAACAGGACTAGATGGAGCCCCTTTGCCTTCAGCCTGGCTCATTTGATGTTCTTGTGGAACCTCCAGACCCAGAGGCAGTCTACCTAGACTCTGAGGTTCTTAGGAGTATTTGACCACAGTGAGAACAGGATCCTGGACTAGGTGAGCCCCTGACCTGATCTGGTCAGGCTCTTCTTAGGTACTTAGTCTACTGGGCCGATCTCTCGCGGAGGCTGTAGTTGGGATTCCTGCCTTGCAGAGGGTTGGACTAGATGACCCTGGGATCCCTCCCAACTCTACAGTTCTAGGATTTCCTTCCTGCCTCTCTCTGGTTGCAGGGAGCTGGGTGTGGCGGAACTGGGGAGAGCCCGGTGGAGCCCCCCCACCTGCCTCTTCCTTGCACCACTGCCTTCCACCTCCCCGCTCCTGCATGAGTTTTTGCAGACGTTCTGCCAAGGGTGAGGCCATTGTCCCAGGTTCAAAGCCAGGGCTTCCCAGGGCTCAGCCTGGGTGTCTTTTTCCCGGGCCGAGAACGCAGGGCTGTCTCTGGGCCACGTGCAGAGTGCCTCTCTTGCCACGACATTTCCATGGGATGAGGGAAATAAGAGTGTCCTTCAAAAAAAACGCACACACCTCTCCTTCCAGGAAATCGATGGAGGAAAGATCTGTGGCCAGAGGGAGGGAACCATATTAAAATGCTTGGCCGGATTTATAGATGTTTTCTCCCTCTGCCTCGCTTGCAAGAACCTTCCCTGTAAAATATGACCCTCCTGCTCCTCGCACGTCCTTCGTGCAGCTGCCAGGCTCCTCGTGAGAATCTCCAGGCCGTGAGGAGGCGGAAGGAGGGAGAGGAGGTCTTAGGAGCTCAGTCTGAAATAAAAGGAATCCGCTTGGAAGGGCCTCCTCCTCCTCCGGGCTGTGAATCTGCGCAGGGATCCTGGCTGGATCAGAGGTGCTAGGAAGCAGGTGGGGGCAGTTTCTGTGCTGGGGAGTGGGGTGGGGACTTTAGTCCCAGTCAGGCTCAAAGTTAGGATCCTCTTTTCCAGCCTTACCTAAAGATCCCATAATATTAGAGGCTACCATCCACACACTTTCTCTGCGCAGATACTGGTGGTTAGGTAAACCTCTTTCTAAAATAATAACAACAACAACAATAATAATAATTGTCCAGTAGCACCTTAAAGGTAAAGGGACCCCTGACCGTTAGGTCCAGGAGAAGGTTAAGGGGTGATATGATAGCCATGTTCAAATATATAAAAGGATGTCATATAGAGGAGGGAGAAAGGTTGTTTTCTGCTGCTCCAGAGAAGCAGACACAGAGCAATGGATTCAAACTACAAGAAAGAGGATTCCACCTCAACATTAGGAAGAACTTCCTGACAGTAAGAGCTGTTCGACAGTGGAATTTGCTGCCAAGGAGTGTGGTGGAGTCTCCTTCTTTGGAGGTCTTTAAGCAGAGGCTTGACAGCCACCTGTCAGGAATGTTTTGATGGTGTTTCCTGCTTGGCAGGGGCTGGACTGGATGGCCCTTGTGGTCTCTTCCAACTTATGATTCTATGAGGTCCAGTCACGGACGACTCTGGGGTTGCGGCACCCATCTGGCTTTACTGGCTGAGGGAGCCGGCGTTTTCCGCAGACAGCTTCCAGGTCATGTGGCCAGCATGACTAAGCTACTTCTGGCAAACCAGAGCAGCGCACGAAAACGCTGTTTTCCTTCCCGCTGCAGTAGTACCCCTTTATCTACTTGCACTTTGACGTGCTTTCGAACTGCTAGGTTGGCAGGAGCAGGGACAGAGCAACGGGAGCTCACCCTGTCGCGGGGATTTGAACTGCCGACCTTCTGATGACCTTCTGATGGGCAAGCCCTAGGCTCTGTGGTTTAACCCACAGCGCCACCCGCATCCCATGCACCACCCACGCCCCTTAGAGACCAACTCAGTCTGTTCTTGGTCTGAGCTTTCGTGTGCATGCACACTTCCTTCTTCAGATACACAGAAACAGAAGTCACCAGAGCCTTATATATAGTGGAAGGGTGGGGAGGGGTTTTACTCAGAAAGGGTGATTGGCTCAATGGGTATGGTCAACCTGTTAACAACTGTTAACGACTGCAATTAGTCCTGAATTTAGCATGTGTAATGAGACAACTGTTTAGCAGAGCTTCTCTTTCTCTCTCTCCTGGAAGTGGTGAACAATGAGGAAGGTGTTTTAAAGATGACTCACCAAACTGTAAAGTCAAGATATTTTATTCCCAGACGGGGTATGCTGTGAATCACAGCAACAGTCCTTCACAGGCAATACTCTTCGGACAGACATTTTGCTATCAGGCGTCTGCAAACAGTGGTGGTCTTTTTATTAGCACTTCCAGCTGACACTGATTAAGGTCCCAGTGCCACTCCCAAATGTAAAGGGAAAAACTCTGGAACCTTTCAGAAACTTCGACTTGTTTCTTTGCAGAGTGATTCCCTAACACAGGGGTCAGCAGCGTTCGGCCCACGAAGACCATTTTACCGGCCCCTGAGCCACCCCTGAACCGAGCCGGCCGCTCGGTGAGTCCCCCACGCACTGCGCTAAACCTGCGCAGCGCTGAGCAGGGACTCACCGAGCAGCGCCGAAAATCGTGCCTGCGCACACGCAGATACTGGAAATTGCTTCTGCGCATGTTTCTGCGAAGGCACGATGTTCAGCATCTGGGCATGCGCAAACGCGATTTCCAGAGTCGTGCTGCGCCGGCCCGGCCCACGGACGATCTCCCCAGGAGTGATCCGGCCCATGGCTGGTAAGCCTTGCCGACCCCTGCCCTAACACACGAGAGGTCAGACCCAAGATCTTGCATACGGACCCCTAGAGCTTGTATTGCCCTAATTCTGCCTGCCATTTGAAACCCTTTTTAATGCTGGAAGCTGGCCTGGGACCTAGGGCAGGTTATGAATAAATAGAATAATAGTTACAATTAATAAACAATGGAAACACTTAGGGGGAAGTTGCCCACCTAACTATTGTTGTTGTTGTTACAGGTAGGTAGCCGTGCTGGTCTGTCATAGTCAAAACAAAATAAAAAATAAAAAAATTCCTTCCAGTAGCACCTTAGAGACCAACTAAGTTTGTTCTTGGTATGAGCTTTCGTGTGCATGCACACTTACTTCTTCAGATACACTGAAACAGAAGTCACCAGACCCTGATATATAGTGAGAGGGTGGGGAGGGGTATTACTCAGAGGGGTGGTGGGAATGGGTGAAAGGTTGATAGCTGTGGTAAACCTGTTGACGACTGTTAACGACTGCAATTAGTCTTACAGGAAAAAGCAAGGGGTGAGAAGGTTAAAAAAGCTTTGTCATGTATAATGAGATAAGAATCCAATGTCTTTGTTCAGAGCAGGTCTCTCCATGGTTTTAAGCTTGGTAATGAGTTGCAATTCAGCAACTTCTCTTTCCAGTCTATTTCTGAAATTCCTTTGCAATAAGACAGCTACTTTGAGATCTTGTATAGAGTGTCCTGGGAGATTGAAGTGCTCTCCTACTGGTTTCTCTGTCTTGTGATGTGATTCCTGATGTCAGATTTATGTCCATTTATCCTTTGGCGTATCATAGAATCATAGAGTTGGAAGAGACCACAAGGGCCATCCAGTCCAACCCCCTGCAGGATTTGGCCTGTTTGTCCAATATAGAGAACTGAAGGGCACTGTTGGCATTTAATGGCATACACAATGTTAGACGATGAGCAATTAAATAGTCCTGAGATGGTATGTTTGATGTTGTTGGGGCCAGTAATGGTGTTGTCCGGGTGTATGTGGCAGCAAAGTTGGCATCTGGGTTTATTGCAGGCTCTGGTGCCAGTATCCGTGTTAAGTCTGGTTGTAGTATTATTGTGGGTGAGGAGTTGTTTAAGATTGGGTGGCTGTCTGTAGGCGATGAAAGGTCTTCCTCCCAGAGCTTGAGAAAGAGAACTGTCATTGTCTAGGAGAGGTTGTAAATCTCTGATGATCCGTTGTACTGTTTTAACTTGGGAGCTGTATGTGATTACTAGTGGTGTCCTGCTGTTTTCTTTTTGGGGTCTGTCTTGCAGCAAGTTCTCTCTGGGTATCAGTCTGGCTCTGTTGATCTGTTGTTTAACTTCATCCGGTGGGTATTTTAGTTCTAAAAAGGTTTGCTGTAGATCTCTTAGGTGAGAGTCTCTGTCTGTAGAGTTGGAACAGATGCGGCTGTAATGTAGGGCCTGGCTACGTACAATGGATTGTTTGGTTTGTTGTTGTTGTTGCTGTTAATTATTTTATACCCCGCCCATCTGGCTAGATTGCCCCAACCACTTCCACATTGATAAGGGCAAAGAGGAGGAGGAAGCTGCCCCCCCATAAGAGGGCTGTGAGTGAGAGGATGCAAAATCCCATTGGAAGCTCCATCCCCATCTCCCTCCCCCCTTGCCACCCCCCAGCACCCTTCCTCTGGCTCCTCCCAGGGTCCTGGCTCTCCCCCCCCCCTGCAGAACTTGTCAGGACAGAATGAGGCCACTTCCTTGCACACTGTGGTGTGCTTGCAAAAGTGTACGTCCACCCGCCTGCCCCGCCACCCCCCCCCCCTCGCGGCAGCCAGAGATGGAGCCATCAAGAGCTGTGTGCACATTGGCCTGATGAGGGTGGCATCCTGCCAGGGCCCCCTGGGCTCAGCTCCCCTGAGTACCTGCACTCAGATGAGGATGGGCAGAGGGAAAGGAACAGGTTGGTAATTAAAGCAACTCCTCTCCGAAAAAAGGTTGGCACATTTGGGGAAAGGTGATTAAGGGGGATTTGATGGAGGTGTTTTCAGATGCTGCCTGGCGTGGAGGAAGCAGAGAGGGAAGAGTTTCCCTCCCTCTCCTGTGAAGCTGAATGCCAGGAGATCCAGGGCAGAGGAGGGGGAGCATTACTTCATGCAACGCAGAGTTGAAACTGTGGAACTCCCCCCCACAGGAGACGGGGTGGTGGAAGGCCCCGAATCTGTGAGGGGTGCTTTGGTTGTGAGTCCTGCATTGCAAGGGGTTGTGGGGGCTACAAGCCACAAAGGCTCTGCTCTGCTGCCACGGCCAGAGGCAGCAGTGCTTCTGAATGTTAGTTGCTGGAAGCCACAGGAAGGGAGATGATGGAGCTGTGTTCAAATCCTGCTGGAGGGTTTCCCATAATGGGCATATGCTTGGCGCCGGTGACAAGAGAAGGCTGGACTAGGCAGGCCATTGGCCTGATCCAGCAGCTCTCCTTATGCTCTTATGGAGCCTCCAGGCCCAGAGGCAGTCTATCTGGATTACTAGGTTCTTGGTAGGTTCTTGGAGGCATTCAGCCCCTGTGAGAAGAGGATGCTGGACAGAGCCGAGTTTCCGCTCCAGGTGCCCTCTGCCCCCCCCCCCCGAGACATGCCTGGGCCTTGAGGCTCTTCCTTGATTCTGCTTGCTGCCGGAAGGGTATTCCTTGTGGCTGCAATGCCTGTGTTGCAGGGGGTTGGACTAGATGGCTTTTGGGGTGTCCCGATTCTATGGTTCGACGATGAGAAGGTTCATTGGAGGTTTTTAAGCAGAGGTTGGGTGGCCCTCTGTCAGGAATTATTCAGCCGTGGCCCGTGACTCCTGCATTGCAGGGGGCTGGTCTAGATGCCCTTTGGGGTGTCCTATGATTTTGTGCCACTTCAGGGTGGAGCAGTGGCAATGAGGACAGCAAGTTGTAGGGGAGAGGGGCTTAACAAGCCCCCTCCTTGCCTCCCCAGCTCCAGGGCGTCTCTCCAGGCTCCTAATCCCCTCCAGACAGCATTTGACTCTCTCCCTCCTTGCTTAATCGAAGTGGGTGGGTGGGAGCCTGGGGGGGGGGCATCCCGGGGCCTGGCAAGGCCGTAGCTCAGCGGTAGAGCTTGACATGCGGAAGGCCCCCCATAGAGCCCCCATTGGCATCTCCAGACTCCAGGGAGGGCTGGGAATGTCCTGTTTCTGACTCCCCGCAAGAGCCCCTGAACACGGGCTTAGTTGGACCAGGAAGAGGCAGCTTCCGATCCTCCTGTTTCAAACAGGAACAACGAGGACTGGAACCTTACTTTATTTCTTTGGCGGCAGCAGAGCCCCTGCTTTGCGGGACGAAGGGGGCAGGTTCAGACCCCACGGCGTCTCCGGAGAGGGTTGAGGAAGAGCGACGCCCTACCCGAGACCCGGGGGAGAACAGCAGGCTGCTGCCGGCCCGTGTGCGGACAATGCGGAGCAACTCGGTGCTCTAAGGCGGCTTCCTCCGACGGGGCTGCGCTATAATCCAGCTGGGGGTGAGGCGAAGCTGGCCCCAGATGCGGGGCTGCTGGTGTGGTGCGCACCCCCTGGGGATGTGGCGAGGCTCCGCGGATGGGTGGTCTTCTTCCTGCCTGCCTTTGTCAGGAGAAGACCCCGAAGGGTCGTCTTTGCGACGCGGCTGGAGCGAAGCCCCTCTTCCGTGGGGCGGGGGCTGCTTGCGCACGCGCCGTCTCCGACTTTATGGCCCCATAAGTCCCGGCTGGCGGGCGGAGAGCGAGGGGCTGGGGGGGTCTCCGCCAAGCAGCCGCATCGGAAGCCTGCAGCGCCTCTGTCTCCCGGCGCGCTCCAAGGTGACCCCCGTGCCGCAGAGGGGGGCCCGGCCGAGGTGCCCCCCCCAGCCGGGGACTGGACCGCGCAGCGGGAGCGGGGAGGGACAGCCCCCACCGGCTGGGCAGTGTGCTCCTTCCTTGAGCCTCAGTTTCCCCGGCCGCACTCTGGGGAGGAGGAGAACCCCGGGACCCAGTCAGGGCTGCGGAGTGGACTGGTTCAGGAGCCGGGGAATAAAGAGGAGGGATGGGGAGGGTATATACGTTAAGGATCCCCCTCCTCAGCACAGATCTCCCCCATTTGGGGGTGGGGAGTGGCGCTGGGTGGTCTCTCTCTCTCTCTCTCTCTCTATCTCTTTCTTTCTCTCTCTCTTCCTCTCTCTCTCTCTCAATCTCCCTCTCCAAATGCTCATTGGCAGCCGGAGCAGACGGACTCTCTCCCCTCCTTCGAGCAGAGCCGGGTGTGAGGATGCTCTGAGAGCAAGGAGGAGCGGGGGGGGGGGAGCTGGCAGCGAGTGGGCGGAGGCCAGCCGGGGCCTCCCCATGGGTGGGCCAAGGAGGGAGGGAGAGAGACCCTGGCATCTGTTCCATCTGCCCAGCCTCCAGCCCCGGTGCAGCCGCTGATGAGGTGCCTGGCTGGCTCCCTCTCGCCCTCTTCGCCACCCCCCACGGCGCCGGCCAGGGTCCCCCCAGAACCCCCTCCCCCCGAGCACCATGCCCTGAGCCAGGATCGTCCCTGCAGCGGGCATGTCTCAGGGCAGGAAGGACAGCGGCGGCGGGCAGCCGGAGGGCAAGAACGCCCGAGTGCGCCGGGCGGTGCGCATCTCCAGCCTGGTGGCGCAGGAGGTAGGGGGTTGTGGGGGGCAGGACGGGCGCCCGCGAGGGGGCTTTCCAAAGGGGAGGGGCTCTGGTTCTCCCGAGGATCTGGGTAGGGCGGGGAGAGCACTCTGCACGCGCTCAGAGGCTCTGGGGTGAGGTGTGGGGCTCATGAAGTTCTGGCAAGTTCTGGGTTGGGAGGGAGGGAGGGGAGCCCCCTGTGCTGTGCTCTGCCCTAACCCCTGCACTTGGGGGGGGGACACCCAGAACGAGGCTCTTCAGGGCACCAGAAGCGAATCCTGCCGGGTCTTCTGCAGACACCCTGGCCATGGCCTGCCTTTTCCTGACCTTGTCTCCTGAGCTGCATCCAACTGTTGCTCCCAAATATTTATGTGACACCAGCTGGACACTCAGTGATGCGTAACCCAGCCGGCAGATGCCACAGGGAGCCATAGATCCCTATGTGCGTGGAGGGGGCTGGGTGAGGGGACCCCTGCTGCCCCCCCAGGCAGAAGAACTGCTTTGGGGGTTGCAGAGGAAAGGGGGAATGAAGAGTTTGGGGTTCAGGATGAAGGCTTTCCAGGGGGCAGCTGGGCAGGTCATTCTCTGGAGCAGAGAGTCTTATTACTGCCTCATCATTATTGATTGGTATTATTTATTACTGTCTTGTTATTATTAGTGTCTTATTAGTGGACATGCCATGAGGGTGGGGAGGGGGCTTCAAATCCCCCCCCCGCGCCATGAAAAACAGAGAAGGGACGGTGGCGCTGCAGCGGTGAGGCATGTGTGGGCATGTATTTCCAAGAGCATCCCTGATTCTTTGGGTGCTGCTCAGCTACATCCTACTCCCGTGTAGGTGCATTGAAACCAATGGACCTCTCTTTGTCATGGTCCTTAATTTAAATGGGTCTACTCTGAGCAGAGCTTTGCTGAATGTCGCCTTTAGTGTCAGTCCTTGCAGAGGAAAAGCCGCTTGCAAACTGGAAGGGAAAGCAGAGAGAATGTGCATTAAAGTTCCTTTTAGCCCCCCATGGCTGGCAATTAATCCCCCCAACACACACACATGACCATCATCACCATGCAGTCCAAAGGTGTTGCTAAACAGATTTTGGGGGGGGGTGTCTTGGTTCCCCTCCTCCTTAGTGTCTCTCTTCCTTTCCCTGATGTCACGCTTCCAGCCACCCGGCTCTCTGGATCTTTGCTTGCGATCAGATCCTGCCACCCTGGTTCTGCTGACTCCAGAGTCCGGGCCCCCCTTCAATTACTGGGCAACTCCAGCAGACTGCGCCTTGTGCCGGGGGGGGGGGCTACGATCTTGCAGGGAGGCCAACATTCATCTTTTGGACACGAGCAAGCAGCTGGTTTAGTGGGGAATGGCGGGAGCAATTACTGGGGAGGGGGCCGGAAAAAGTGCCCCCTCCCACCATCACTCTATCTACATTGCTGTATTGTGATACATTTTGTGGCGGGAGGGAGATTGATGGTGTTAGGACAGGATGTTTATACTGCTCTGTTAAGCTTTAAAATAGATCACAGGGGGTTGCACTAGATGGCCCTTGGGGGTGCTTTGCAAAACTACAATTCTAAGATTTTTTTTTAAAAAAATGTGTATTTAATTTCTGTGCTGCCAGTAGTCTAGGCATTTTGCTGTGGGGGTTTGATGGCAGCCGCCCCCAACCTGGTGGCTTCCAGATGTTTTGGACAACAGTTTCCACCCATCCTGGCCAGGTCCACATCTGGAGCACAGCTGTTGCGAGCGGCGGCCCCAGACATCTGGAGAGGCAGGACACTTGTCCTTGTGGTTTGGGGACCCTTTGATTGTGAGCCACTTCGGAACTGACTTTGGTTTGGGAACATCGTAATAGCAAAAAATCGCCGTAACAATGTCTGCTCAGAATTAGGGGCGCAGGAAGCTGCCTTCTCCCAAGTCTGGCCCTGGGGCCAGTCCAGTTCAGCATCGCCTACACTGACCGGCAGCAATGGCTCTCCTGGGTCTTGGACAGGGGTCTGTCTCCCAGCCCTACCTGGGGTTGAACCAGGGCCCTTCTTCATGCCAAGCAGGTGTTCTGCCACGGAGCTCTGGCCCTTGAGCTCTTTCCAGAGATTTCTTTGTTTGCTTGCTTGTTGGGGTCCCAGCTGGTCAGCGCTCCTCCCTTGGAGGCCTGGGATCCTTTCGTTGTGATTCCTGCCTTGTTGGGGCTTGGACTCTGTGACCCTTGGCCTCCCTTCCCGGTACAGGAGTCTCTCAGTGGAGTCTCCTTCATGGGAGAGCTTTAAACAGAGGTCCATTGGCCACCGGTCAGGGATTTGCCCACTGAGATTCCTGCCTTGCTGAGGCTAGATGGCCCCTTGGGGTCCCTCCCAAGCCCATGGTTCTGTCTTTCTGCAACAAGTGGGGTGTGGGGAGGGTCTGGGTCTGGCCTGCCCCCTAGACCATGAGCAGGGCAGAGGGGCTGGTGTCGCCCAGAGCCCTCCACCTCCCAGTTCAAGCCCTGCCATTTCTACTGTGAGGTTTGCATGCAGCCAGGCAAACCTCTTAAAGATGCCCCCCCCACTCAGGATTTGGCACATTGCACAAGGCAACCCCCGTCCCAAAAGGGCTCCCGGAGAAGTGATTCCATTTCCTTTAAGAAAAAATATGCCCAGTGCCTGTGTCTGCCGCTTTGTTCTCCACGGAGTTCAAGGTGGTCTCCCCCCTCGTTTAAATCCCTGCAATATATTATTAGTGTTATTTATTGAATTTCCATATTGCTCCTCATCCGCAGATCTCAGGGTGCTCCACAGCACAAAGATACAGAATGAAAGCACAAAGTACACAATAAAAAGAAGAACAAAACAAACCCATAACTCCCCCCCTCCCACAAACACATTTAAGAGGACATTGTTGACCAGCCAAAGGTCTGGCTGAAGAGGAACGTTTTCTCACAAAAACATTCCTGTGGGGTAGGCTAATATCATCATCATCATCATCTGAGAGACAGTGACTGGCTCCAGGTCACACCCAGGGGTCTTCGTGGCTGAGAGGTGGGATTTGAACCTTGGTATCCATGACTCTAACCCCTACACCACACTGTCTCTCCTGCTGGTTTCCTCAGAGCTCAGCCCTTGGCCTCCCCTCTGTTTTCTCACTCTTCTCCCCTGGGGACTGAGGAGCCCTGCAGCCAAAGCCTCCTTGGGGGGCATTGGGACTCTGGGGTGCTGCCCTCCACCCCTTTAGGAAACCCCCCTTCTGCCACCCGCAGGCTCTGGGTTCGAAAAAGGCTCCAGTACGCCCCCTGCTGCTGCTTGGCCTGAACTGTGAATCCTGGAATGAAAGGGGCAAACAGAAGGAAGCACTTTGCATGGCCTGCCTGTCTTCCTGGGGTGGGCAGAGCAGCGGGTGGGGGCACTGAGATGCCCACAGCACCCTCTGTGCCCAAGGGCATCTCCCCCCACAGGTGACTCCCCTTCCGGCATCGTGTCACAATGAAGCCTGTAAGAACATAGAAACATGAGAAGAGGAAAGTGCAATGAACTGTGAGCTTGACTACTCGCCTCCTCCAGGATTTTGCCCAATCCTCTTTTAAAGAATCATAGAATCATAGAGTTGGAAGAGACCACAAGGGCCAGCCAGCCAGCCAGCCAGGTTGGTGGCCATCACTGCCTCCTGCGGCAGGGAGTTCCGTAGTGCCCTGGGATGGGCAGGCAGAGACAGTCCTCCGTTCCCTTTCTCCCTGCTGCTTGTCTTCTGATGCTCCACCAACCATTGCAGCTTATTTCATAGAATCCTAGAGTTGGAAGAGACCACAAGGGCCATCCAGTCCAACCCCCTGCCAAGCAGGAAACACCATCAAAGCATTCCTGGCAGGTGGCTGTCAAGCCTCTGCTTAAAGACCTCCAAAGAAGGAGACTCCACCACACTCCTTGGCAGCAAATTCCACTGTCGAACAGCTCTTACTGTCAGGAAGTTCTTCCTAATGTTTAGGTGGAATCTTCTTTCTTGTAGTTTGAATCCATTGCTCCGTGTCCTCTTCTCAGGAGCAGCAGAAAACAACTTTTCTCCTTCCTCTGTATGACATCCTTTTATATCTTTGAACATGGCTATCATATCACCCCTTAACCTTCTCTTCTCCAGGCTAAACATACCCAGCTCCCTAATTCAAGAGGCCTCACTGGGGTGCAGGTCTATGCTTTCTCAGTGTTGCGATAAATCCACTCTGCTTGCACTCAGAGGCACTCTTTTCTTCCCGAGTCAAGCCCTTGCATGGAAAGCGGGTTCCGGAGCTGAGCCCTGTGCCACCCCCAACGTTATGAAGAGGGCAAAGGCCCCTCTTGACCAGCCCTTTGAGGCCAGGGGCACAGGATGGGGGGCAAGAAATGGGGGGGCAGGTTGCTTGTGGGTGGGAGGGGACTCTGTGCCCCTGCACTTGCCCTGCCCCCATCTTCCCTTCCTTCCTATGTCCCATCTGTGGGGCAATTCAACAGAGAGGCAGTGTTGCCCAGTGGTTAGAGCACTAGGCTCAAATCCCCACTCGGCCATGAAGCTCACCTTGGAAGGGGTAGTCACTGCCTCTCGGCCTAACCTACCTCACAGGGTTGTTGTAAAGATAAGAGAGGAAGCAGGAACACACTGGCCACCTTGAGCTCCCTGCAGGAAAGGCGGGATATAAAAAAAATCATAGAGTTGTAGAGCTGGAAGGGACCCCCAGGGGCCATCTAGTCCAACCCCCTGTGAAATCCAAGAAATAAATAAAGTTTTGCTGTGCCCACAGCAGACAAGGAGCAACAGAACAGAGGACGCCAGGGGGCTTGTTCAGAGGAGCCTCCCCCCCCCCAAGTGTGGGTCATTTTGACTGCCCTCAGTTTCCAAACCAGGCCAAGTGAATTGGGTGGGTCCCTGGTACGCAGACCCCTCAACATTTTGTGAATCTACATTTGTCCTCATTGAGGGGCAGTATTCCAATATGAGTAGGAAAATGAGAGCACCTCTCAACATTTTTTTAGAAAAAAAGCACTGGGTACGGAGGTGCCTCTTCAGCATAGAGGAAGCAATGCAGTGGAGGTGAATGCTGTACCTGGGGGGGGGATCCCACAGAGAATGGCCCCTCCCAGGCCACCTCCCAGGGGTCAGTGGAACCCTCAAGAAGGACCCCAGCCCAGCCCCACTGATCCAGAGGGTCTATCAGGAAGGCTTTAGCACAGCCAACTGGTTTGTTTCAATTCCTCCGGTGAGCTGGTGATAGGCCTGCATGTTCAGGAAGCCATGGAAGTCTCTTCCCCCTGGTGCAAGCCATGCCAAGGACTCCCCTTGAACCCCCCTGGGCAAGGCAGTCACCCTCAGTCTCCACTTCTGTAAAATGGGAAGAGGAGCCACCCGCCCCGTGTCTCCAAGGGGAGCGTGACCAAGGCTGCAGGTTCAAGAGGTACGAGAGGATGGATGCCGTTCCAACCCTCATATTCCCAGGGAGGGCTAGATTGGGTTTGTGCCAATTCTGCGCCACCCACCAACACATTTGGCAACTCCTGCATTCCTCCCTTTCTGCCATCTCAGGCACTCAGTAAATCAACCATAAAGTTGTAGAGTTGTAAAGGGGCTGCCAAGGGTCCTCTAGCCCAGCCCCCTGCAGTTCAGGAATCCCGACTCAAGAATCCCGGACAGAGAGACGGCCATCGCAGCTCTGCTTAAAAACCTCTGAGGAAGGAGAGTCTGCCACCTTCCCAGGACGCCCCTTTGACTGTCAAAGGGCTTCCACCCTCATAAAGATATTCCTAATTAATTGATCAGGAATTCTGTGGCAAGAATGCCCAACGGTGCCTTGGTGTCTGGAAATTTGCATTTTTAATAAAATACAGCCGGTGCTTTTTTTCCAGGCTGCTGAATCCTGTCGAATGGCAGATCCACCTGTCAGGGATTCTTCAGTTGCAATTCCTGCGCTGCAGGGGGTTGGGCTAGATGAGCCCTGGGGGGCCCTTCCAACTCTACAAACCTGTGCTTCTTTGATTGTATGGTGGGGGCTCTGGAGGGGGCAACTTGAGTCTGCAGGGTGGGGAGGGTCTCTAAGCCATGGAGAAAGAGACCTGGTGAACTGGACTCTGCCAGGTGGTTTGGGTGGGGTAGGGAGGAGGTGTCCTGCAAGCCTTTCAAGGACCCCCCCCCCAAATGCATCCAGCAATAGCCAAGCAGAGCCCGCTGCTAAGACGCCTTGAGGTGCTGACCCTCTCTGAGCTGCCTTCCGGTCTGGAGGGGGCTCTGGAGGGAACCCCCCCCCAAAAAAGCCCATTTCCAAAAATGAGCTGGGTGGAAGTCCTGGTAAAAGAGATGCAACACATACACATTCATGGCTTCCCACTCCGAAGCATCACCCCCCCTCCGCCTCCTCTCCCTTTGTCTCCCTTGTGGGGAGGAGAGGTTGCTCCTTCCTCACCCCTCACCCCCCCACATTCCCCTCTGTCCAACTTTGCCTCACTTTCCCAGCAAAGGCCAATATTTTGTCCCAATTTGGTGCCCAAAGGAGGCCAGTTAATTTTAGCGCCAGAGTCTCTCCTCAGCCTGGGTGGCCCCCTCCCCCTTGGACCTCTGCCCCCTCCCTCGCTAAAAATGGAACTGGAGCAGACAGGGAACATTTTGCCAGCCCTTAAAGAGGCAGCTCAGCCCAGGAAAGGACCCCCACCCATAGGGACCCGCAGCTTCATCCTACAAGTGGGCTGGGGGGGTGCGCCCCACAACCCTGAGAATAGATCTGGGTGTGTAGGGGGCCTCTGATGGAACCCCCCCCCCCGTCTGAAACCCTGGAGGGCCAAGGGGGCCTCGCTCCACACCCCATGCCTGCCCTTGTTCCTACATCCTTTAGCCTGGCTGGAGGGGGGAGGGGTGCCAAGCCCACCCCCTTCCTCATAATACCACATTTTGTGGACACCCCATGAAACTGAACGTGAGAAAATTCGGCACCAATAAAAGAAAACCCTTCTTCACCCCGAGTTTAACTATGGAACTCCCTGCCACAGGAGGCAGTGAGGGCCACCAACCTGGATGGATTGAAAAGAGGATTCAAGGAGATTCCTGCATTGCAGGGGGTTGGGCTGGATGACCCTTGGGGTCCTTCCCAACACGACAATTCCATGGTTTTAAGTTCATGGACGAGGAGGAGCCAGGATGGCTCTGCTCTGCTTCCACCGTTGGAGGCAGAAATGCTTCTGGATGGTGGTGGCTGGAAACCGCAGGAGGGGAGAGCATGGCTCTTATGCTTGGATCCTGCTCGGAGGCTTCTCAAAAGGATCCGCCTGGTCTCTGTGAGAACAGGATGCTGGACTAAAAGGACCCGCTGCTGACCCAATCCAGCCGGTTCTTGGGGGGTACTTAGGCTCTTATGGAAACCGCAGGAGGGGAGAGTTGTTCTTGTGCTCGGATCCTGCTTCCCGGATGGGGCATCTGGTTGGCTGCTGCGAGAACAGGATGATGGGCTTGGTGAGCCATTAAGAACATCGCAAAGACGTTTCAGGCCACAAGAGCTGTTCCACTGCGGGGTGGACGGGGGGGGGTGCTCCTTCCTTGAGGCTGGATGGCCATCAGCCCTGGGTGCCTTGCAGGGGGTTGGACTAGATGACCATGGGGGTCCCTTCCGACTTTACGATTCTATGAGAGTGTGTTGCATTGAGCCAAGGGCCCAGCTATGAGCCTGAGCCAGCGGGGCTCTCCTTAGTCATACCTTCCCTGAATTAGGAGAACCTCTCAGTGGCAGGGATGGGGGAGGCTGGCTCTGGGGCTCGGATCCTGCTTGTGGTCAGGCCAGATGAGAAGAGGATGCAGGCCAGGTGGGCCATTTCCACCATTTCTCCGCCAGCCGTTCTTCGCACACTCAGGAACACTGATTTATTCATGGGAGCCTTTTGAAAGTGCCCTCTTGGAAAAATATCAGGCCGGTGTTCCCGTCCGCATACCGGTAAGACTCTTTGAACGCAGTCCCATTTGATTGGAATATAAGCCGTGGGTTTTCGAAAGAACTAATGACAGTGAAGTTTAGGTAATAAAAACATATGTGCTGTAAGACAGCTAATAAAAAGAAGTTTAAAACAAACATCAGGAAAGGAGGCCTGGGAAGCCAAGGAGAAGAAAAATGGTACATGACAATAAAGGTTTGGGAATATTTTTGGAGATTTAATAAAATTGATAGAAAGCAGCATGGCAGGGGGGCTGAGACCCACAGGACACCCCCGCCCTTGGCCAAGCCCACAGGCCAGTCTCCCCCAACCAGGCACTGCCAGGGAGGCTAATGGTTAGAGTGCTGGGCTAGAGAGCAGGGTTCGAATCCCCACTGGGTGACCTTGGAGTCAGTCACCATCTCTTCACCTCACCTATCTCACAGGGTGGTTGTGAGGGTGAAATGGGGAGGAGGGGAGCCATGTGCCCCCCCTGGAAATCCTTCAAAGATAAAGGTGGTATATAAAGGTAAATAACAACAACAACAACAACAACAAGGCACCCTTCCACATCCTCCTTCACGATGTTCCTGGGTGGGTGGATTCCACCCATCAGTTCTTCTATTTATTATTTGCTTCTTAAAACCATTTATGGGTCCATTTCTGTCCAAGGATTCCAAAGTGTTTTGCAGAATAAAGTAACAACACTAAACTGTTAACTACATATAAACTCAAGTGTTAAAATATCAGGGGCAGATGAAGGGAAGGGAGCCCATCTCAGAGAAGGAAAACTCTGATCCTAAACCTCCCCTGTCCTGGGGGGGGAGAAGCGAAGGCTCACGAGTAAACCCTACAGAAACCCAGAGTCCCCAAGATGGTTGGATGGCGCCTTGTCCGCCTCCTGCAGCCAGGCGGGGGCCCAACGTCTGGCCACGTCAGCGAGGCTGAGAAAGGGGGTCTTGTCATCTGGGCAGCCTGGGACCCCCATGCACACAGCCCAGCCTTGCGCCCCAGGGAGGTCACTCTGGGCTGCTCACACAGCGGTTTGGCTTCACCCCTGGAAGCACACTCCATTGTCTCTCGAGGCAGATGAATCCTATAATCGTAGAGTTGGATGGGACCCCTGGTGGCCAAATGTCCAACCCCAACCCCCACCCCGCAGTGCAGGAATCTCACCGGAAGCATCTCTGACAGGCAGCCATCCAACCTCCAAGGAAGGAGAGCCCACCACCTTCCATCCCACCATTGAGCAGCTCTTCCTGCCGGCAAGTCCTTCCGGAGGCTGAGTCGGAATGCCAACAACGACAACATTATTAAAATAGACATGGAAGCTAAATAAGCAGCAACAAGCATGCTCAGAGCACTTTTCATGCGCAAAGTACCTTTGGGGTGGAGAGGTTTCTCCGCACATCCACCCTGCGAGGGAGGCCAGCTGCAGATCCCATTTCTGATGGGAAGAGCAGTTTGACTCCCTTGGGAAGGGGGAGATTTTCCTTCGTTAAGCGGAGATTGTCTGTCTGTCTGTCTGCTTCTATAGCTGAAGTTCTTGCATCGCGGGGGACGGGACTAGATGGCCTCTGGGGGTACCTTCTGAGACAACAGTTATATCATTCAATCAGTGTCTCATTTCGGAAGGCGGTGGAGTCTCCTTCATTAGGTCAGTTGGCCACCGGTCCGGGATTCTTCCGCTGCGATTGGGTTGGGCTAGATGACCCCCCGGTTCCCTTCCCACAACTCTTATGATTCTATAGTTAGGAGGGACTTTCCCCCCAGGCCAAGTGGCCCAGAGACCCTGGAGGTGGGGAGGCAAATCCCTTCCCCTGCAGGATATACCTTGACTCGCTTGCTTGAGCGATCAAACGGCATCACATTTCTGCCGGGGGGGGGGGCTCTTTGTGGCCTGCTCAGCTCCTGAAAGCCCTACTCAAAAATCTTTTTGGTGCCCCCCCCACCTTAGCATTAGAACTCTTTCACACACACGCCAGCCTGTCTGGTACCAAAATAACTGTGCGCACACACAGGGAAGGTGGGTGGCGAGAGAGGTTTGGCATGTCTTGCCTGATGAGGAGGGCTTTCTCTTGCCCTGCCAAGGGGGCCTTGTTTTGGGGGAGGGGGAGAGGATGCCCACGCAGCTGTCAGTGCTGCCACCCTCCTCCTCTCCCATGGGGGCAAGGCTTCTCCGCTCCCTCCAAGGTGCCTTGGCAGTGCCAGGCGGGCATCCACCAACCCATCCACCCCGGCGAAGGGTTAACGGTTGGGGAGGCTGACCAGGCTGGCTCCTTCTGGCGCTGGGAGACAGAGAGCAGGGCAGGCTGGGTAAAATTTCCGCCCCAATAATTTCCCAGCCTGCCTGCCTCCCTCCCTGCCTTGCCCGCCTCCCCAACATCCCAGCCTGGCAGCCGCTCTGGGTGGCTGCTCTGCCCGCTCCCTCCGACCCCTGCGCCCCCTCCGCAAGGGGTTCCCCCTCCGCATCAGGCCGGCAGGATGCCCAGGCCCCCAGGCCCCAGAGGGTCGCCTGCCCCCTGCCCTCTGGGTGCCCCCCACCGGGCACGCAGCTGGGGCTGAGCGCCATGCAGGCAGCAGCGCTTTTGCGAGAGGATGCTGGCTTCCCTCCTGCAGCTGCTCCAGGACTTCTCGGGGCCCCCTGCTGCCGCCGCCGCCCCCCAGCCCGGAGCTCCCCCCATGCCTGGCGCTTCCCTGTGCGGCACCTGCCTGTGCCTGGACAGCGGCGGCAGTGCCCACGCCAGAGCGAGGGCCCAGGATGGTGAGCAGGGGGAAAAGGTAGGTCTCCATTTGCCCTCCGTGGGGTAGAAGCAGGAGGGGGGGGGAAGAGGCATGGAGGGGGGGTCCCCTCTCTGGTTTATTTATGGAAGAAATAGGTGCTGGGGTGCGAAGTTATCACTAAACTGGGATGAATGGGGCAGGACTTCTTCATGCAGTGAATAGTTAAACGGTGGAACTCCCTCCCACAAGAGGCATGGATGGAGTTGGAAGGGACCCCTGAGGGTCCTCTAGTCCAACCCCCTGCAAGGCAGGAATCTCAACTAAAGCATCCCGGACAGATTAGAGGGTTGGACGGATCCAGCTGGGATGGCTCTGTCTCCGCCATCAGAGGCAGCAATGCGGCTGCATCCCAGTTGCCAGAAGGGGAGAGGGCTCTGGGCTTGGATCCTGCTTGCTGTTTTCCTATTGGGGCATCTGGTGGGTCCCTGGGAGGGCGGGAGGCTGGGCTAAATGG
This sequence comes from Darevskia mixta, assembly GCA_034641385.1. Taxonomy (NCBI): domain Eukaryota; kingdom Metazoa; phylum Chordata; class Lepidosauria; order Squamata; family Lacertidae; genus Darevskia; species Darevskia mixta. Next base: position 229,761 of record JAWWNH010000211.1, read on the forward strand.
TCCCCCACTGGCCTGATCCAGCAGGCTCTTTGTAGTTCTTACGGCTGTATAGAGGGATGCTCACTCTTTATATGCTCAGAGGTACTCTTGACTGCTGTGTGGACTCTCTTTCTGGATGCTCAGGTTTGGGGCTGGGCTAGGGGAGAGTGAGGTGGCCAGCCCCCAAGAGATCCGAGTTCGAAAGCCGCTTGGAGCTGCTGTTCAGGAAGATGGATTTGCGAGGGTCCCCCAACACCCCACTGCGTCTCACAGGGTTCTCTGGGGAGAGGGGCTTGGGTGTGGGGCTGAGGATAAAAGGGAACGTAGTGATCCCCACCCCCACCTTCAGCCCTTCCTCATTCTTGGTGGGGGGGCAGAAGGGGGCCTGGGGGGGCACCCGCTCTGGCGCTACGTGGAGCAGAGAGTCAGGTGGGGCAAAGCTGTTTGGTTGCACATCCTTCCTTCAGGCAACTTTGAGCTTACATAAGTCTTCTGAGGTTGCACAGTCACGTGGGAAAGGCGCTCTGTGTGTGCTCAGAGGCACTTGCTTGCTGTTTCTTGTTATTTTTAGTACATTGCTGGGCTGGGGCGCTGAGGACATCTCTGGTGCTGGGATCCCATTCCGATGGGGGTGCAGGTGTGGCTGGGGAGGGGGCTCCACTCTTTCTGCTGTAGCAGGTGGGAGGGGGAGTCAGTGGAGGAGGAGGAGGCAATGCCACCCTTTGCCCTGCACCCTCTTGCCTGGTCAACAGATCAGCACCCAGCAGCACAGAGGTCCCCGTGGGTCTTAGCAGAGAGGTTAGGGGGCTTCTGGGCTGCTTTGATGTCTCCTTGAACAAGGGCTTCTCCCTGCTCCTAGCAGAGTGGGGGACGCTGTGGTGTGTGATGGGCTGCACTGCAGCGAGAGGAAAACACTCTGCATGTGCTCAGAGGCACTCTTGCCGCGTCACATGTTCCAGCTCTGACTGCGCTGGCTTTACTTGGGAGCATTGCAATAATGGTGTCTTTGGGGTGTCAGAGCAACACAGGGAAGGGGTCTCCCCAGAGCAGAAATTGTGGAGGGGCTCCTTGCAGGCAAGAACCCAGCCAGTCTCCATGTGCCAGTGACCCAGTTTGAACTGGGCGGCAAGTGCTCTGCCCATTTCGTGATCCACAGCTGCCCGGGACAGAGTTCAGGAGAGGGGGGGATTGCAGCGGTGGCATCCATTTTTGAATTTTGGGCGGCACAAGAAGAACGACCCCAAAGGCAGAGGCTCTTGCTCATTATTTCCAGTGGGTCTACTCTGAGTAGGACAACCACCCATGTCAAGGCAGCCATACTGAATTTGTACCGGTATGTTCCCCTGAGGTTGCGCAGAGCACTCCGTTGACCTGCTCACCATGTCATGACCAGAGCCAGATTCAACCTTCCGCCCACCCCCACCCCCAGATCACAAGGGTGGTGCTCAGCACCCTTTAGCTAAGCTGCATGATCTGGAACCTTTTGGGGGAGTCTGCCAGGGTCAGGGTCAGGGGATGTGCCCCTGGGGGGGGGTGGCAGAAAAAAAACTCTTCCCTGCCCTCATCACGTTGCAAGCTTGAGGGGCGGGGGCAAGAGGCCCGTTTTCAGGACACTCCATTCCTGGGACTTTTGGCAGAGGGGCCAGAGGTGGCTGTGCAGCTGCTGCCCCCCCTCCAGCTGCTGACATCCCCCCCCCCGCCTGCAGAGCCAGGAGGAATTAGCTGTCCTGCCCGTCTGGAGGGCACCCTGGCATGGGATGGCCAGGAAGGTTATAAATAGAAGGTGCTCCTGGGGCAGCCGGCTGGGGAATCAGAGGCAGCAGCAGCAGGGAAGAGGGGCACAGCAAAGCATGCTGGGTCTCCCTGGGTGGGGGGGCAAGCAGCTGGCTCTCTCCCCTCCCCCCATTTGTGGTGTGTGTCTCCCCACCTTAGCCTGAGACAGCTGGCAGGAGGAGGAAAGAGGCACTGAATCTGTCAGCGATGCTTTTGTTGCAGCTCCCGGGTTGGACTAGATGAGCCTTGGGGGTCCCTTGCAAACCCTGCCATTCCTTGAATGGGGACCCACAGCCTCCCTCCCATGGGCATCTGGTTGGTCCCTGTGAGGACAAGAGGCCGCTGGTCTGATCCAGAAGCAGGGCTCTCCTTACGGAGGTCTCTTGTGATAGCAGAACCTCCATGTCCAGGGCAGTCTACCTCTGAATGCCAAATAACAAGGAAGGACGATGAGAGAGTTGCCCTTGGGCTTGGCTCCTGCTTCTGGGTTTCCCATAACGGGCATCTGGTCGGCTGCAGGGAAGACTCCATGCTGTGTCAGGTGGGCCATTGGCCTGATCCTGCAGGAAGATCCTTATAGAATCATAGAGTTGTAGAGTTGGGAGGGACCCTGAGGGTCATCCAGTCCAACCCCCTGCAATGCAGGAATAGGCAGTTGTCCCAGATGGGGATTGAACCTGCAACCGTGCCATTATCAGCACCGGGTTCTAGCCAACTGACCTATATAGCCAGTACTTAGGTCAGGGTCCACTGAAAACTGGGAACCCTGCAAGAAGCTCTTTCCTGTCCCGCGCGTGAGGGCAGCTCAGGATCCAGCCCCTTCTGCAGGAGGAAATGGGGCCCCTTGATGCCCCCCAGGTGACCAAAGGGGTGACATCCCCTCACCCTGCAGCAGGTGATGCTGTTTCTCCCCTTGTTAGTCCAGGATCATTAACTGTTGTGGCTCCATATTCCCTGCACTGGGCATGAGGTGTGTGTGGGGGGGGTGTCCTTTGCTGCTTGGGGGGCACATCCTGGGTGCTGGGTGTTTTGGGCGTGGGGACCCCCCTCCTTTTTCCACAGAGGCCATCCTGGGGTGAGGAGAAGGAGCAAGGGCTGCCAGAGCAGAAGGGATGGCAAAACAGGCCCTCCATAGAACCGTAGAGCTTTGAGGGAACCCCAGGGGCCATCCAGCCCAACCCCCGTGCAGAGCAGGAATCTCATCTCAAGGATCCCTGGCACGAGGCTGCCCACCCAGCCAAGCCATGGTCCCTTTACTGAATCATAGAATCCTAGAGTTGGAAGAGACCCCAAGGGCCATCCAGTCCAACCCCCTGCCAAGCAGGAAACACCATCCAAGCATTCCTGACAGGTGGCTGTCAAGCCTCTGCTTAAAGACCTCCAAAGAAGGAGACTCCACCACACTCCTTGGCAGCAAATCCCACTGTCAAACAGCTCTTACTGTCAGGAAGTTCTTCCTAATGTTTAGGTGGAATCTTCTTTCTTGTAGTTTGAATCCATTGCTCCGTGTCCGCTTCTCTGAAGCAGCAGAAAACAACCTTTCTCCCTCCTCTAGATGACATCCTTTTATATATTTGAACATGGCTATCATATCCCCCCTTAACCTTCTCTTCTCCAGGCTAAACATACCCAGCTCCCTAAGCCGTTCCTCATAAGGCATCGTTTCCAGGCCTTTGACCATTTTGGTTGCCCTCTTCTGGACACATTCCAGCTTGTCAGTATCCTTCTTGAACTGTGAAAAGCTGGTGACTTTTCTCCTTCAGCTTCTCAGTGCGGAGAGGAGGGGGCCCTGCTCCGGCCTCCCGCTGCCTGGATCTATCACCACTGCGGTCCCTCCCTTGCAGCCAGGCCACGGCCTCTGTCACATCTTATCGGGAGAGCAGGGCCTGGTGGGAGAGCCTCGCTGAATCACAGAACTGTAGGGTTGGAAGGGGTTCCCAAAGGTCATCCAGTCCAACCCCCTGTGGCGCATGAATCGCAACCGAAGCGTTCCTGACGGATGGGCATGGGAGCTGGCTCTGTTGGGGGTCACTGGGTGGCACCTTTCTGGGGGGGGGGTGATTCTGCCTCTCTCTCTCTCTCTGGGTGCTGATGGCCCCCGTGTCCCTCCCCTCTGCCCCCAGGTCCTGTCTCTGGGCGCTGACGTCCTCCCGGAGTACAAGCTGCAGGCCCCCCGCATCCACAAGTGGACCATCCTTCACTACAGCCCCTTCAAGGCGGTCTGGGATTGGCTGATCCTGCTGCTGGTCATCTACACGGCCATCTTCACGCCCTACTCGGCCGCCTTCCTGCTGCACGACCGCGAGGAGCAGGCACACCGCTTCTGCAGCTACTGCAGCCCGCTCAACGTGGTCGACCTCATCGTGGACATCATGTTCATCATCGACATCCTCATCAACTTCCGCACCACCTACGTCAACTGCAACGAGGAAGTGGTCAGCCACCCGGCCAAGATCGCCATCCACTACTTCAAGGGCTGGTTCCTCATCGACATGGTGGCCGCCATCCCCTTCGACCTGCTCATCTTTGGCTCTGGCTCCGAGGAGGTAGAGTCGCAAAAAGCCCGGCGTTCCGGCGCTGCTCCTGTTTGCAAGGGCCCTTTGAGCTGCGGCGAGGTCACGGAATGTCCCCAAACACTCTTCCTGCTCCGGGGGAAGGCGAGGGCAATAGAAAGCGGAGGGTTTGGTTTCTGTGAAAAGGAGGGGCACTCCTTTCATTGCCAGCAGTAGCACTGCCTTCAGTGGCTGCATGACAGGCAGGAATTCAACAGGTGCAGACTTTCCCTAGACATCCCAGGAGAAGGAAGCATCCAGCTGTCAGATCTCTGTCTGTCACGGAAAGATCCTGAACTCTTGCCGACCTAGAAAGTTTGGAAGTGGGGGCTGCAGAGGGTGGGGGGCAGATGGCAGGTAGCGCTTCCAGGTAGCTGTGGATGGAGAAGGAGAGAGGGACAAGTCCCAGGCTCCATCCCCAATGGCATCAAGATTCATGACAGATGAAAGAAAGGCCTTCATGCACTGTAAACTATGGAACTCTCTCCCACTGGAGGCAGGGATGGCCACCAACGTGGATGGCTTTAAAAGAGGATTGGACAAATTCCAGGAGGAGGAGAGAGCTCTTGAAGGCCGCTAGCCATGATTCTGAATCCTAGTTGCTGGAAACCACTGGAGGGAAGAGGGCTCTGGGGCTCGGATCCTGCTTGTGGGTTTCTGGCTGACCACTGTAAGAACAGGATGCTGGACCTGATGGGCAGTTGGCCGGATCCAGCAGTCTCTTCTCAGGTTCTTATTACCTCCATCCAGGGCTGGGGGGGGTGGTCTCCCCTGCCTAAACCCTGGAGAGGCATTGCTGCCGGTCAGTGTAGGCGACCCTGAGCAGCCGGATGGGATGTGTGATAGGATGCAGTTTTGAGACACGTCCTTCCGTCCTGGTGTCCCGCGTTTGAAACTGACTGGGCGCCAGTCGTATTTTGCGACAGGGAACCGGCCTTTTGCGAGAGATGTCTGGTCACCGGGTTTGGCAACCGACATCTCCATCTGGCTGGCTGGCGCTGCTGCCGTGCCGTGCCAGTCAGCTGGCTTGTGGGGTCTCTTGCTGCTGCGCTGCCCTGTGATCAGCTGCTCTGCAGGGCACCTAGGCATTCAGTTGTGGCGAACGAAAATATCTCCGCTTCTAAGTGGAAGACCCAGGAGGCAGGGAAGTGGCAGCCACAGGAGCCTAAGGATGGGGTGGCTGGAGGGGGGGTGTCCTTTTCACCCCCTGCCCTCTCAGCTCAACCCCCCCCCCCCCGGTCACCGTCTGTGTGGAGAGTTCATGGCCTCCATCAGCCAGGACCGGGAGGGATTTTGCTTCCGATGCGAGGCTGCAATCTTGGCACCCCAAAGAACATCTCTCGCCCGCCCCACGGTTCCTGCACATGCTCACAGGGCAGCTGGAGAGGCAGGAGCCGGTGAGGAAACTGGGTCTGGCCCCAAGGGAGGCCCCCCCATCCTGTGCGCCAGGTGCATGGGGGGGGAGGCGGAGGAGAATTTGTGAGGCTCAGGTGCGCCAGCCGAGATGCAGCTGCCTCAGCGGAGAAGCAGGGGAGGGGGGAACAGACCCGTCTGCTCCTGGCTGCGGAGAGCAGGCTGAGAGATGGGGGGGGGGGTCTCTGGACCTGGGTGGTCCGCTCTTTCCGCTCCTGGGGGTGGGAAGACTCAGGGCAGCCTGGGCTGTGAGTCCTCTGAACGGGGCTGGATCACATTTGGACCCAGCGTGGATCACCATGCATGATTCCCCGTGAAGCATCCTGTTGGCCATGGAGTGGGCTAAATGGAGCCTCCACGGACAGAGTCAGTCTACCTGAGGATAGTAGCCACCGAGAGTGGGAGACGGCTGTTGCTCTCCCATCCCGCTTGGGCTTCCCCTTGGCTGGCCACTGGGGGGGGGAGGACAGGATGCTGGACTGGACGGGCCCCCTTGGGCCTGATCCTGCTGCTGCTCTTCTGAGGTTCTTATGGGAGCTCATGACTCTGAAGGAGCAAGTGCAGAGGAAGAAATGGATGGATAGGAGCTGGGGAGCCTCTTTTGCCCCGAAGTCTCCTAAGGGAAGCTTGCAATCCCGCTTGCAAGATCCCTTGGGCATCTTTGAATCACAAGAGGGATGGGGATGGGAGTGATTTATACAGTCAAACCTCGGTTTTCATACGTCTCAGCTGCCGAATGTTTCAGAGGCCGAATGGCAAAATCCAGAAGTGAATGCTTCTGTTTTCGAACGTGCCTCAGAAGTCAAACAGCTTCCGAGGTGCGTTTCTCGTTTTCCCCCATTGAACTTGCTGACAGCCCTTTGATCCCTGGTTTTCGAACGTTTTGGAAGTCTAACGGACGTCTGGAACAGATTATGTTTGAAAACCGAGGTTCCACTGTATATTGCTTTCTGGACCCCCAAGAAACCAGCGTAGGAGAGCAACCCAGTGTGCAACAGAGAACAATATTAAGGAAACAGCAAACCAAAATTTCTAAGGCAGTGGAATCAATGCCCACATATAGGGGTTTTTTTTTTGCAGGGGAGGGGGTCCGAAGGGGCAGTTTGCCCCACAGGATCTGAATCCTGCATTTGGTCAGGCAGAGAGCTTGATGCAGATCGTCCCCCTTGGGTCCCTTCTCACTCACATAACTGTCAGGTTGGAAGGGGCCCCCCAAAGGCCATCTATTCCAACCCCCTGCAGTGCAGGAATCGCAGTGAGATCATTGGACGGTCCTGTGACAAGTAACCCTATTTGGAGGGGGGGTTCGTGTTAGTGCTGTCTCCCCACTGGGCCCTCACAGCCCCTCTCCTCCCCTGCAGACCACCACCCTGATTGGGCTGCTGAAGACGGCACGCCTGCTGCGCCTGGTGCGAGTGGCGCGCAAGCTGGACCGCTACTCGGAGTACGGGGCGGCCGTCCTCTTCCTGCTGATGTGCACCTTCGCCCTCATTGCGCACTGGCTGGCCTGCATCTGGTACGCCATCGGCAACATGGAGAACAAGACCATCGGCTGGCTGCACTCGCTGGGCACCCAGATCGGCTTGCCCTACAACGAGACCAACCCCCACCGGGGACCCACCATCAAGGACAAGTACATCACCGCCCTCTACTTCACCTTCAGCAGCCTCACCAGCGTGGGATTCGGAAACGTCTCGCCCAACACCAACCCCGAAAAGATCTTCTCCATCTGCGTCATGCTCATCGGATGTGAGTGGGGGGGCGGGGGGCAGGCTAGGGAGGCAAGGCGCACTTTGGCTCGGCCGTTCTCCACCACCCAAACACCCCCAGGGTCCCCACTCACCCCTCTCTGCCGCTAGATGGGTCCCCTGCAGAAATCGGCCTCTCCCAACCAGGCACCTTTTCAGATCATGGAATCACAGAGTTGGGATCTCAACTCAAGAATCCATCCCCTTTGGAGGGATCCTGTTCCGCCATCAAAGGGCTCTTGCCATCAGAAAGTTCTTCCCAATGGACCCCCGCAGCACACGCACTAAAAGACACCCACTGGGATTGTCCAGTGGGAGAGAGTTCCAAAGGTCCCCTGCCATTCTGGGCCAGAAAGCACCTCTGCAAGCAGCCTCTGATCAGACACACAAGGCTGGTGGACTTAGCAGAGAGAAGCTCTTTGATGGAGGAGAAATTATTATTATTATTATTATTATATTATTATTATTATTATTATTAATTCGACTTATACACCACCCTATAGCTGGAGGTCTCAGGGCGGTTCACGAGACCACGACATATAAAACCAAACCAAAAGCAATAACCCAATAACACCCCCCCCCAAAAAAAGCCACCTTTCAAAAGGGTATGGGATGTCAATAAGATCAACCAAAGTTAAAAAGGAACATTTTTGCCTGGTGCCTAAAGGTGTATAATGAAGGTGCCAGGCGAACTTCCCTGGGGAGAGCATTCCATAGACAGGGAGCCACTGCAGACAAGGCCCCGTTCTTGTGTTGCCACCCTCCGGACCTCTCGAGGAGGAGGCACACAAAGGCGGGCCTTGGAAGATGATCTCAGGGCCTGGGTAGGTTCATATGGGGAGAGGCGGTCCTGGAGGTATTGAGGGAGGGGCATATAATGTTTTGGGAGAGGCTGAAGGCCTTGCTGGGCAGGTACTCCACCTTGCATGTGGGAAGAGTTGGGGTGGAGACAGACCCTCACGCAGCGCGTCCCCCTCCCTCTCCGCAGCCCTGATGTACGCCAGCATCTTTGGGAACGTGTCGGCCATCATCCAGCGCCTCTACTCGGGAACGGCCCGCTACCACACCCAGATGCTCCGGGTGCGAGAGTTCATCCGCTTCCACCAGATCCCCAACCCCCTTCGCCAGCGCCTGGAGGAATATTTCCAGCACGCCTGGTCCTACACCAACGGCATCGACATGAACGCGGTGAGTGGGCCGGGCCTCTCCATGCGCAGCACCAGCTTAGAGGGGGGGGGAGCATTCGGATCGCGAGAGCAGCCAAGTTTCCTTGCTCCCTCCCTACGGGACAAATGACCTGCGAGATCACCTTGCCCCACATGCGCCCCCTTGAACGCTTCAATCAGTGGAGTGGGCCACAAAATACCTGTTTTCCACATTTGTAAGCTTTCGATCGTTTAGTGTGGCAGCACCTGCCCTTGGGAACTCCCTGCCACTTGACATCAGGTAGGCGCCTTCCCTGTATTCTTTTTGGCACTTGCTAAAAACATTCTTGCTTCAACAAACCTGTACAGATGCTTAGAAAGCTGGTGAGAGTTTTAACCTGTCCTAGTATTTTAACTTTTTGTGTGTTTTAAACTATTGTTCCCCTTCATGGATCACTACGACTAAACAACAACAAACTATTGTTGTCTGCTTTCTTGATTTTATTATCTTTTTTTTTTGCAAACCACCTTGTGGGGGTTTTTCTTTTATTTTTACAATCAAGTGGTGTATCAGTTTTACTAAATAAGTAAAACAATAAATATTTGGGGCAAGCACTTATTTATTTCTAAAAATGTTTGTACACCTCTGTGTCGTTAAAATTATATCAAAGTGGTTTGCAATGACATTTTTTTTAAACCATACAATAAAAAGTTATAATCAGGGATTGGTCAGCTGTTGTGGAAGAATGCCTTCTTAACTGCCTGCATAGGTCTGGCAGAATAGAAAAAGTTTCAGCAGGAGTTTATAAATTGGCACAGAAGGCGCCTGCTGGATCTCCAGTGGCAGGAAGTCCTGCAGGACTGAAGGCTCCATTTCAAATGAGCCTCACCAACTTGAGGAATGCCCAGCAATGGTCCTGCGGGTGATCTCAGTGATGGAGCTGGGATATTAGAAGGGTTCAGGTGGTTCCTGAGGTTCCCTGGACCCAAATTGGAACAGAACAGCGGATGCTTTGGCCTGGCTGGGCCGGGCCTGGACATATTTGTGTGGTGTAAACCTTTGTCTTTTGCCTGGTACAGAGGTCCAAGGCCCCACTTTTTTACTCTAGCCCCACCCACCACAGTCACAGAGCTCCCAAACTGCTTCTCACGAGCAAATGTGGCCCTCAGCTGGCAAAGGTCCCTCCCTCTCCACCACCGTCCTGGAGCGCTGGGCTGATTCGAACCCGGCTCTCTCTCCCCCCCGCAGGTGCTGAAAGGATTCCCCGAGTGCCTGCAGGCGGACATCTGCCTTCACCTGAACCGCAGCCTCCTGCAGAACTGCCGCCCCTTCAAGGGAGCCACCAAGGGGTGCCTGCGGGCGCTGGCCATGAAGTTCAAGACCACCCACGCCCCCCCGGGAGACACGCTGGTCCACGCCGGAGACGTCCTGACCGCCCTCTACTTCATCTCCCGAGGCTCCATCGAGATCCTGCGGGGAGACGTGGTCGTGGCCATCCTAGGTGAGGGGGGGGCAGAGGGGGTCCTATGGCAGAGATTAATATCACGCAGCAATCGGATGAATAAAAACTGACTCTGCTTGGGGGGGAAATTGTCCAGGCCAAAATATGGTCCCCAAGCTTTGCTAACGGAACTTCCTTCAAACAGACACAGAAACAAAGGATGCTACAAGCAAATAGTTGCATAAAAGCACGTGCTTCTCCAGTTGGAAGATTCAGGACGGATAAAAGTACAGAGTTAAACTGTGGGACTCCCTCCCACAGGATGCAGGGGGGGCCACCAACTTGGATGGAGATAAGACAAATCCATGAAGGAGGAGAGGGCTCTTGCTGGCTGCGTTCTGTGTTGGCAGCACCAAATACTGGAAACGGCAGGGGGGCAGTGTTGTTCTTGTGCGCAGATCCTGCTTGCTGGTTTCCCACAGGCATTTGGGCGGCTCCTGTGAGAACAGGATGCTGGACTAGATGGGCCCCTGGCCTGATCCAGCAGCCTCTCCTGGTGCCCTTCTGCAGGAGGACGGGCACTTGAGCAGAGCTTGCTTCCGTGAGAAGCCTTGGCAGAAGATCTCTCCTGGCGGGTCTCTCCAGAGGAAACAAGGGCTCCCAGCGACCTCTCCTTCCTCTGGCTCCAGCTTCCATGGTGGCCGGAGCCCAGGAGGAAGAAGGCGCCCTCAAATAAATCTGGGGCCTCCTGTTCGCCCTGGAGAGACAAAATCCCGCTTAATGAGTCTCTGCTGTTCCTTCTGAGACGCAGCTCCCTCACCTGGGACCGAATCAGAGCATCCCAGGATATTTATAGGCAGCTCTTCTCGACTCTCTGAACCAGCGTTGCTCAAAGCTGCCCATTTCTCCCCACCCCGTTCCTGCCCCCCGCAACCTGCCTGAGACTCAGCACCACCCAGAACAGCCTGCGGCCCTCGGCGTCTTCAAATAGCTTTGCATGCCCCAGATGGCAAGGAGGGAGGTCCCGGCTGCCTCCGCAACTCATTGAATGGTAGAGATCGCCAGACACACGCCCCGGTCCTCAATCAGCTGTCACTTTGCAGAGGGTTGGACTGGATGACCCTTGGGGGTCCCTTCCAACTGTACAGTCCTATGATTTCGTGACCCCAAACGGCTCCTCTGCAATGCTAGAATCACAACCAAAGCTGCCACGACCAATGACCATCCAGCCTCTGCTTAAAAACCTCCAATGGATCATAGAATTATAGGAAGGGACCCCCAGGGGCCATCTAGCCCAACCCTCTGCAATGCAGGAATCTCAGCTCAAGCACCCCAGGAGATGGCCACCCAACCTCTGCTCCAAAGCCTCCAACTAAGGAGAGGAACATTTTCGCCTGGAGCCTCCCTGGGAAGAGCATTCCACAAAGAGGGAGCCACTGCAGAAAAGGCCCTGTTCTTGTGTTGCCACCCTCCGGACCTCTTGAGGAGGAGGCACACAAAGAAGGGCCTCAGAAGATGATCTCAGGGTCCGGGTAGGTTCATATGGGAAGAGGCGGTCCTGGAGGTATTGTGGTCCTGAGCCGTTTAAGGCTTTATACAGGGGTCAGCAAGGTTTATCTTGCCTGGGCCAGATCGTTCCCACGGAGATCCCTCTGTGGGCTGGATCGTGCATGCGCATGGGTGCTTGCACCCGTAACACAATTTTCAGTGTCTACACAGACGCATTTTTGGCGCCGCGATAGTGAGTTTTAGCGCAGCACGCAAGCAGGCAGCTCGGTTCAGGGGTGGCTCGTGGGCCAGTCAAACGACCTCAACGGGCCACTTCTGGCCCATGGGCCTTAGGTTGCTGACCCCTGGCTTTATAGGTCAAAACCAGCACTTTGAATTGGGCCCGGAAACTAATCGGTAGCCAGTGCAGTTGGACCAGGATTGGTGTAAGATGCTCAAACCGTCTTGCTCCGGTGAGCAACCTGGCCGCTGAATTCTGCACTAGCTGAAGTTTCCGAACCGTCTTCAGAGGCAGCCCTACGTATAACACATTGCAGTAATCTAACCTTGAGGTTGCCAGAGCATAGAGAACAGAAGTCAGGCTCTCCCTGTCCAGATAGGGGCGGAGCTGGGCCACCAGCCAAAGGTGATGGAAGGCACTCTGGGCCACTGAGGCCTCAGCGCAGCTTCTGGCAGGGCTGCATCCGTGGGGCGTGATCATCATACTCGAGATCCGTAAGAGCCTGGGATCCCAGCCCGAGAGGGAGAAGGGGCAGAGGGGGCTTTCTGGAGGAACAGCAAGAGGAGGGCAATCTCGTGTGTGGCCTTCCCTGCTGCGCAAGGGCTCCATTTCTCCCCCTTCTCTTCCTCCCTCCCAGGGAAGAACGACATCTTTGGGGAGCCCCTCAACCTGTACGCCCGGCCCGGCAAGTCCAACGCGGACGTGCGCGCCCTGACCTACTGCGACCTGCACAAGATCCACCGCGAGGACCTGCTGGAGGTGCTGGACATGTACCCTGAGTTCTCTGACCACTTCTGGTCCAACCTGGAGATCACCTTCAACTTGCGCGACGTGAGTTGTCGCCCCCGGGAGACCCGAGGGGGGTGGGCTTCTGTGGCAGGCCAGCCCAGGGTCCTGGGAGACCCCCGGCACCCTTCTCACGGCCTCCCCTTCTCTTCCAGACCAACATGATCCCGGGGTCGCCCAGCAGCGACGAGATGAACGGCGGCTTCAACCGCCTGCGGCGCCGCAAGCTCTCCTTCCGCCGCCGCACCGAGAAAGGTGAGGAGGGGGGGTGGATTGGATGACCTCAGGGGGTCTCCCAACACTCACCGTGCTCCCTTTCCCATGGGTGCTCCTGCAGCAGCTACTTCTGGGTCTCTCGGCTCCTCATTTAACCCCCACAACGACCCTGCGAGGTAGGCTAGGCTGAGAGAAGGCCATGAGTGGCCCCCAGGGAGCTTCATAGCCAAGCAGGTGGATTTGAACCCTGGCCTTCCCCTGGTCCTAGTCCCTAACACTTTAACCACTGCACTGCACTGCCACTCGCTGGATCTGGCCAGCCAATAACCTTTTCTCCTTCTCCCCACAGATGAGGAGATTCCGGGGGAAGGAAAAGCCCAGCCCAAAGTGCTGCACCTCGGCCAGAACTGCCAAGCTCCGGGGGCTCCCCGCGGACCCCCCAAGTGGGACCCCTGCCTCAGCAGCTCAGTGGCGTCCAGCCCACCCTCCAGTGACGAGGAGGAGACCCCTGTCCCCATCTCCAGCGCCCCAGAGCTGTCGCCTTTCTACCCCACGGACCCCGCCAGCCAGCCCCCCTCCCCTGCAGGCACGGATCCCAAACGCAGCGACATCTGCAACCCACTCTCAGGTAGGACAGGATCAGAGCCGTAGCCGGGTGATCTTGCGCCCCTGGCAGAACTGTCCAGATTGCGCCCCCTAACCACGGACAAATTAGCTCTTCCTTCTGCCTCTCCTCCAACCCCCACCCCACCCATTCAATTCACCCTCTATTAAAAACCTTTTCTTATCAGGCAATAATGGATATTCCCATCACCCCTGACCACTGGTCCTGTTAGCTAGGGATGATGGGACATAGTCCCAAAACAGCTGGAGGGCCAAGTTTGGCCACCACTGGTTTAACCCCTTCCATCCTCTTTTCTTCAACCTGTGTCTTTCTCCGATGTTGAGAGAGCCATCGCCGTGGCGCAGGACAGGAACCGGAAGCCAGCAAACAGAATTGCCATTTTGGCTGCAGAGTTTTCCACACTTGGGTGCTCAAAGTAGGAAACTTCATCCTCTATAATAAAGTGCAAGTGTCTCTGCGTCCAGTCCCTGTGTCCGTCCCTGTGTCCTACTGCGCATGTGCCCCACGGGCACAGGGATTGGAGCGCAGAGACTTCAGGCAGCCGGGCTGTTGAAGCGGCGGGTGCGCGCTCGCGTGGACTTACTTCTAAGCGGCAGTGGCCGTTACAAGTGGCGGCTGAGTTGGCCTGCCGGGGCATGGCTGGTGCCAGTGCCGCCGCCGCCGCTGCGCTGCGCCTCCTGCGCTGCGCCTCCTGCGCTGCCTGCTGAAGGGCCATTCGGCGCTGGCCGGGGCGCCCAAGTACATCGAGCACTTCAGCAAGTTCTCGCCGTCCCCGCTTTCCATGATGTTCTAGCGCCCGTTAATTTAACGGGCCTAAAGTCTACTAGTTCAGAATAAAATACAAAGGAGAAGCAGGAAGGTCAAAGTCAGGCATCCCCAACCTGCGGCCCTCCAGATGTATTGGCCTACAACTCCCATGATCCCTAGCTAACAGGACCAGTGGTCAGGGATGATGGGAATTGTAGTCCAAAACATCTGGAGGGCCGAAGTTTGGGGATGCCTGGTCAAAGCAGAACACAAAATAAACCAGAGGACCACAACTCTAAAACTAAACTCTAAAATTTCTGGCTGGAGACGTTAGTCGCAAAACTTGGCGACCAGACATCTCCGCTTCCGGTTGCCTGGCACCAAATTCACCTGGCGCCTGGCTAGTTTCGAACGCTGTGGGTGGCCCCCTGCCAGGGATTCTTCTGCTGTGACTCCTGCATTGCAGGGGGTTGGACTAGATGGCTCTTGGGGGTCCCTTCCAGCTCCACCTCTCTCTGGTTTCTCTCCCTCCTCCTCTACGCAGGGACCTTTTCAGGCGTGTCCAATATCTTCAGCTTCTGGGGGGAGAGCCGTGAGCACCAGTACCAAGAGCTGCCCCGCTGCGCCGCGCCTGCCCACACCGCCCTCAACATCCCACTGGGCAGCACCGCCCCCCTCGACCGGAGGCAGCGCTGTGAGCTGGAGGCTCGCTTGGACCTCCTCCAGAAGCAGCTCAACAGGTATTGGAGGGGGGCGGGGGGAGGCTCTGCACCCTCCCAGCTCCCATCAGGATCCCTCAGGAGGTGGGGGGCAGAGATTTCCCCCCAGCCACTCTGGGCAGCTCCCAACAGATTAAAAACAGAATAAAACATCAAACATTAAAAATCTCCCCTACAGGGCTGCCTTCAGATGTCTTCTAAAAATCAGATAGTTGTTTATTTCCTTGATGCCTGATGGGAAGGCGTTCCACAGGGTGGGCGCCACCACCAAGAAGGCCCTCTGCCTGGTTCCATGTAAGCTCACTTCTCGCAGGGAGGGAACCACCAGAAGGCCCTTGGAGCTGGACTTTAGTGTCCGGGATTGATGATGGGGGTGGAGACGCTTCTTCAGGTCTACTGGGCCTTTGAGGCCGTTTAGGGCAGGGGTCAGCAACTAAGGCCCATGAGCCACAAGCGCCCCATAGAGGTTGTTTAACCGGCCCATGGACCCCTGCCACCCGCTCGGTCGGCTCCCGTGCGCCGCGCTAAACCAGCGCAGAGCAGAGCGGGGACCGCCTTTCACGATGCTGGCCGGCTTCCCATTGGCTGCAGGAAGCTCCTGCAGCCAATGCCAAGCTGCACACGCCTCCTCCGCGCCAGAAATAGTGTTTGCACATGCGTGTGCGCACACATGCATTCCAGCCCACAGCGGCGTCTGCAGGACCGTGAGCCACAAAAACCTTGCTGACCCCTGGTTTAGGGCTTGAAAGGTCAGCAGTAACACTTTAAATTGTGCTTGGAAATGTACTGGGACCCGATGTAGTTCTTTCAGGACCGGTGTTATGTGGTGTTGGCAGGTGCTCCCAGTCACCAGAACCCAGCGGGCCTTAAAAGAGGAGAGCAAAGAGCTCAAAGACAGAGGGCACGTAGCAGCACCCATAAAGGAAGGGATGTTAATGACGAAGGAGGAAGTGGGAGAGACGGGGGTGGAGATTCACTTGGGACAATAATGCCTTTATCCAAGAGGCTGGGTTCTATAGCCTCTCTCTGTAAAGATTGAAATAAAAAAGGAAAGTAATAAAAATGTCCTTGTCTTTGTACTTTCCTGGGCAACCAGCCAGGAGCCGCTGACAGCTGTGGTTCCAACACTGCCAAGGGGTTAGACTAGATGTCCCTTTGGGGGTCCCTGCCAACTCTACAATTCTGTGATTCTCTTCTCCCTCCAGGCTGGAGAGCCGCCTAACCGCGGACGTGTCGGCCATCCTGCAGCTCCTCCAGCGCCAGGCTGCGTTGGTGCCTCCTGCCTACAGCGCCGTCTCCTCTCCGCTGCCTCCAGTGGCCCCGGGCCCCATGCCGGCCCCAGGGGAGCCGCCCCTGCCCATCAGCCCCACCCCAACTCAGGTGAGGGTCGGGAGGGAGCCATGCAGGCAAAAGACTGGTACTGCATTTGCAGCCTGACCAGCTTCAGGGATTTGGCCAAAGCTGGAGCAAGCAGAGGCATGTCTGCCTCAACACTGGTCAAAGAGGAGGGGAAATGATGTCACGCAAAGCCCTCTCTACCAATTGCATTTCTATGGTCTTGGGCTCAGCTCAAATGACTTAGGACTCAGCTACATTAGTCAAAAAAGAGCGTTTTTAATGCGTTATAAATATGCAACACCAGATGGCGCTGTAGCGCACAAAAGCTTTCTATGCAATTTCACATAGCGTTTTTTTCTTTTTTAATAACAAATTAATTTATGAGTTATTTATAGTGGGTTTTTTCCTGTGTGTAGATCCACCCTTAGCCGCTTCTCGTGGTAACTAGCAAGAATATGCATTTGTTAGGTTAGGCTGCTAATCTCCCACAGGGAGAACAAGATGTTGGACCAGGTGGGTCCCTGGCCAGATCCTGACATTCTGAAGGGGATTCCCCACTTCCCAGAAATTTGCAGTGCAGCTCTTGGGTCCGAAAAGACACCGGGATGTGTTTAGGGGGGAGGAGGATTTTAGGATAAACTCTGGTTAGAAATAAGGGAATGGAGATAAAAATGGAATTAAGTTTCAGGATGATCACATCTTACATGGGACTTTGGTTCCAGGGGTCTCACATGTGTGTGCCCCCAACCCCTTGGAGCCCCCCTGACAGCTATTAGGTGAGGGGGAGAGAGGGTCCTCGTACCCCCGGGGGTCCCTTCTCCTCCTGGACTGACTGTCTCCTCTTTTTCTCTCCCCCCCTTTCAGGTTTCCCATTTCCTGGGACCCTGCATGGACTCGGCCCACCCCCAGGACGTGGTGCTGCTGGTGGACCCCCTGCCCCCTGCCCCCCCTCGGCGCCTTTCGCTCCCAGGGCAGCTGCCCGCCCCCCCTCGGCCTCCGGCCCCTCCGGACCTCTCCACGGACTTGCACAGACACTGCTCGGACCCCGGCAGTTAATGGACTTTGCGGAGGCGGCTCCAGCGGAGGGCCTTTCTGGGAGTTGGAATTGGCCCCCCACCCACCCGTCGTGGTCGGAGAAGGGGGCGCACCATGAGCCCCAAGGATGGTGGTGATTGGCTGCCCAGGGGGCGTGGCCAGAGCAGGGGCAGCCCCCCCACCCGCTGTGATGTTAGCTGGCCTAACAGGGGTGGGCCAGTCGCCGTGGTGACCGCCAGACGATTGGCTGGTGCGGATGGCAGCGAGCGGACTGATTGCTTGCAGGAAGAGCGGTTGAAATAATGACTAATAACAACTATTATTAATAATAATAATACTGATAAGGGTTAGAATCCCCTCCCTTGTGATCCCCAAACATATCAGACCAGCAGGACATGCAGAGCCACGCGTGGGTCCAAGAAGGGGCCAGAGGGGAAAGGGAGGAAGCGGGGGGGAGGCACCCAAGGGGTCCAGGGAGAAGGCGGGGCTGCATTGGGGTGCAGGAAGAGTGAGGCTTCCCCTGTTTGGCCCAGGTGGGTCCTTCTGGGGTCTCTCTTAGTTTAGAATCACAGAATGGGAGGGTCAGAAGGGATCCCCAAGGGTCATCTAGTCCAACTCCTTGCAATAATGGGGGGTGCCCCACTTCCAGCCCCCACCTGCCTCTGTGGGTGCCCACTCATAGCCATTGACCCTTGGTGGGGGGGACACCTAGAGCCAGCCCTCTGGAGGCGGGGGGGCATGAAGTCCCACGTCAGACACCAGCCCTTCCCATTGACCCCCGTCTCTAGGTTTCTCCCCAGTCATCCCAGTGATAATGTCTTCTGTGGGGGGCAATGGGGAGGAGTGCCACAGCAGGCAGGTTTGGGGCTGTAGACTCTCACTAGCACCTCTCCAAGTGCAGTGTGGGGCTGCCGGGGGGCCCACAGAGCTAGGAAGGAGATGAGGCACCGGGGGGGCAGGAAAGAGGGAGAAACTGAGCAGAGAGGCTGGGGGAGGAGAGTGACCCCCGCCACCCAACGGGAGTCCAAGGAAAGTGAGTGGTCCTCCCCCCATGTGGGTCCCCCATAGACACCCCACCTTGTGCCCTTGGCAGAGGTGAGAAGCCTAAGCTGTGGGGCAGCCCCTCTCGAAAGGCAAGTGGGGGCTTGTGCACAATTCCCAGGTTTGGTTGTCTGAAAGGGCTTCTCCCACCCCCCCACCCCACCCCCCAGGCTGATTTTGTTTCCCTCCCCTCTGTGGGAACACTTCCTGGTCTTCCTATCCTTTCGCTTCACTGCAAATAGGGAGCAGGGCAGCCTCTCAGGCCATCTGAGTGACCCCACACTCTCTCTCTCTTCCCCCCCCAATAAGATCCACAGCCCCCTGGAAGTAGGAGTTGGGGCAAGGAGGTTGTGCTGGCTGCATCTCCCGCCCCACTCCGAGGGGTGGAAGGATGAGTTAAACTCTTTCCCCACAAACAAGACACTTTCTTCCAAAGTGGGGGCAAAGGCATTTCTTTTTCCATCGGGGGGGGCGGCTCTGGAGGGGCCCCTCCCATTTCCTTGAACGCCACGGGTGCTCCAAAGGGCCCTGCGCCCTCCTGCCCTCCTGGACCCTCATGTCTACATGCACGTGACACCCCCCATCTCTCCCCCCCCACCTGCATGCTGTACTCAGCATTAGCAACTGATGCCCAATAAACTTCGAGTTGGATGCCTGCCCTGCCACACTTTCTGTGTGTTTGATCCACCTGCATATGGGGGGGCAGGGGGGGCTTGGGATTTGGCAGCCTCTAAGAGGAGGCAGCCCTTGGGTTCTGCAAATGGCACTGGGATTGGGGGGGGGTAGGACCAGCCATGCAATGCAAACTCCAAGGGGTTCCCTTGAGACCATATTTGTTTCATGCTAAGCAGGAACGCTAGGAAAGGGTTAAAGGAGAATTTGTGGAGGAAGGGGCTAGGGAGGGCTAGTAGCCCAATGCTCCCTCCATCCTGGAAAAATTGGGGAGGAGATGAAAGGTTCTGTCCTGGGTCCATTGTTGTTCTTTATTTGGATGAAGGAATCAAGGGGATGCTCATCAAATTTGCCAAAATAAGGTGAATGCTTTTCTCTGCTGCATCACTAAAAGTCAGCATGGGTTTCTGAAAAATAAGTCATGTCAGACTAATCTGATCTCATTTTTTGACAGAATTACAAGCCTGGTAGACGAAGGGAACACTGTGGATGTAGCCTATCTTGATTTCAGCAAGGCCTTTGACAAGGTGCCCCATGATATTCTTGTAAAGAAGCTGGTAAAATGCGGGCTAGACAATGCTACCATTCATTGGATTTGTAACTGGCTGACTGACCGAACCCAAAGGGTGCTCATCAATGGCTCCTCTTCATCCTGGAGAGAAGTGACTAGTGGGGTGCCACAGGGTTCTGTCTTGGGCCCAGTCTTATTCAACATCTTTATCAATGATGATGGGCTTGAGGGCATCCTGATCAAGTTTGCAGATGACACCAAATTGGGAGGGGTGGCTAATACCCCAGAGGACAGGATCACACTTCAAAATGACCTTAACAGATTAGAGAACTGGGCCAAGGCAAACAGGATGAATTTTAACAGGGAGAAATGTAAAGTACTACACTTGGGCAAAAAAAATGAAAGGCACAAATACAGGATGGGTGACACCTGGCTTGAGAGCAGTACATGTGAAAAGGATCTAGGAGTCTTGGTAGACCACAAACTTGACATGAGTCAACAGTGTGATGCAACAGCTAAAAAAGCCAATGCAATTCTGGGCTGCATCAATAGGAGTATAGCATCTAGATCAAGGGAAGTAATAGTACCACTGTATTCCGCTCTGGTCAGACCCCACCTGGAATACTGTGTCCAGTTCTGGGCACCACAGTTCAAGAAGGATACTGACAAGCTGGAACGTGTCCAGAGGAGGGCAACCAAAATGGTCAAAGGCCTGGAAACGATGCCTTATGAGGAACGGCTTAGGGAGCTGGGTATGTTTAGCCTGGAGAAGAGAAGGTTAAGGGGTGATATGATAGCCATGTTCAAATATATAAAAGGATGTCCTATAGAGGAGGGAGAAAGGTTGTTTTCTGCTGCTCCAGAGAAGCGGACACGGAGCAATGGATTCAAACTACAAGAAAGAAGATTCCACCTAAACATTAGGAAGAATTTCTTGACAGTAAGAGCTGTTCGACAGTGGAATTTGCTGCCAAGGAGTGTGGTGGAGTCTCCTTCTTTGGAGGTCTTTAAGCAGAGGCTTGACAGCCACCTGTCAGGAATGCTTTGATGGTGTTTCCTGCTTGGCAGGGGGTTGGACTGGATGGCCCTTGGGGTCTCTTCCAACTCTAGGATTCTATGATTCTATGAACAGAGGTCTTGTGTCCAGAGCAAGAGACGCCATAGTCCCCCCCCCTTCTGCCCTGGTCAGACCACGCCTGGAGTCCTGGGTCCAGTTCTGGGCGCCACAATTTAAGAAGGATGTTGACAAGCTGGAAGGTGGGCAGAGGAGGGAGACCAAGATGGTCTAGGGCAGTGATGGCTAACCTTGACACCCCAGATGTTTTGGAACTACAACTCCCATCATCCCTAGCTAACAGGATCAGTGGTCAGGGATGATGGGAGTTGTAGTCCCAAAACATCTGGAGTGTCAAGGTTAGCCATCACTGGTAGGGTCTGGAAAGCAAGCCTGATGAGGAAGGGTTGAAGGAGCTGGGGATGTTTAGCTTGGAAAAGAGGAGACTCAGAGGAGACATGAGAGCCATCTTCCCATATCAGAAGGGCTGCCACATGGCAGATGGAGCAAGCTTGCTTTCTGCTCCAGAGGGTAGGACTCGAACCCATGGCTTCAAGTTGCAAGAAAGGGGATTCCAACTCAACACCAGGAAGAACTTTCTGACAGTAAGAACGGTCTCCCTTGGCAGAGGGTGGGCTCTCCTTCCTCGAGGGTTTTTAAGCAGAGCTTGGATTCCCTTCATTGTGATTCCTGCTTTCCCGGGGGTTGGGCCAGATGACCCTTGGGGTCCCTTTCAGCTCTACAATTCCACTCCCGCAAGAGGCCGTGACAGACGCCCCCTCAGAAGGCTTCGCCTGAAGGGGCCAAGGGCTTTGTGGTCAAATTGCGTCGCTGTCACTTCTTTGATTGATGGGTTGCATTTCTATCTCACTTTTCCTCCAAGGAGTATACCCAGTTTTCCTCCTCCCCATCTTTTCCCACAACAACCCCATGAAATAGGTGGGGCTGAGAGGCGCTGACTGGCCCCCAAGGCCACCCACTGATCTTCATCGCTGAGTGGGAGGATTTGAACCTTGTCCTCCCAGGTCCTGGCCTGGCTCTCTAACCACTACACCCCATAAAATTGCATTTGCCCTTTCGGTGACCATTCCTTGGGAGCTCCTCAAAGACCCTCTTTGTCAGGAAACCCCTACCTGAAAAGGGGGTCCCCAGACCAGGGGTGAGTCTAAGGTAAAGGTACCCCTGACCATTTGGTCCAGTCGTGTCCGACTCTGGGGTTGTGGCGCTCATCTCGCATTACTGGCCGAGGGAGCCGGCGTACAGCTTGTGGGTCAAGTGGCCAGCATGACAAAGCCGCTTCTGACGAACCAGAGCAGTGCATGGAAACGCCGTTTACCTTCCCGCCGGAGCGGTACCTATTTATCTACTTGTACTTTGACGTGCTTTCAAACTGCTAGGTTGGCAGGAGCAGGGACCGAACAACGGGAGCTCACCCCATCGCGGGGATTTGAACCGCCGACCTTCTGATCAGCAAGCCCTAGGCTCTGTGGTTTAACCCACAGCGCCACCTGGGTCCTAGGGGTGAGTCTACTAGGAAACAAATAGAGCTTCAGCTTCAGGGCCCCAGAAGCAACTTGAGTCCACGTTTCTTAACAATTTGGGTTCAAGAAGACCCAGTTTGAGTCACACAACTCAAACCAAGAGTTTGAGAGTCAGTTCAAGCTTCAGAACCCCCCAAATGTAGGTCAGCCACTGCCCCATAGGGATTCTTCTGGGAGATTATTGAGCGCCCCCTGGTGTCTGGTGTAGGGACTGCCCAGATGGATTGCAATCCATCGTCTGCTTGGGAAAGACTCCAAGGTGGACTCTTCTGAGAACTTGGCAAACAGGAGGAGGAGGAGGAGGAGACAGGAAAGGGATTTCGCTCCACCTCTTCCAGATGTGTGAAGCTGGGTGAAGAAAACCACTGGAGTCACCATGAGAGTTTTAATTAAATAGTTATCAGGATGGACCCAAGAAAGTGCTTCTTCACACAATGCATAGTTCAACTGTGGGACTCCCTCCGGCAGGAGACCGCGAGGGCTGGATGGCTTTAAAAGGGGCTCAGACAAATTCATGGAGGGCTCTGCTCTGCCCTCCACCCTCGGAGGCAGCAATGCTTCTGAACAGCAGTCGCCGGAAGCCACACGAGGGGAGAGGGTCTTGAGTTCGAGACCTCCTAGTGGGCTTCCTACTGACCTGGTTGGCCACTGGGAGAACAGGATGCAGACCTGATGGGCCACTGGCCTCATCCAGCAGATGCTCTTCTCATGCTCTTAGTTGATTAGTTATTTTATTACCTTTACATATAACTAAATGGACATTTGTAGCAGGAAAACTCACTTGGGGAGCCCCACAAGCTAAGCCTGTGGGCATCAAGCCCTCCTCCCTGCTCTGTGTCCCCAGAGGACAATGCTCAGTGGTAGACCCTCTCTGCACATGGGGGTTCTACTTAGCTCCTGTGAGTAATAGCTGCTGGCACACCTGCCCTCCTCCTCCTCCTCTCTAGCAATTTGCTCAAGCCACTGACCCACACACGGTATTTTCCACGTCCCGTGGCAGCAAATTCCACAGTATGGATGCATCTGGGCAGCCCCTGTGAGGACAAGGTGCTTGGCTAGATGGGCCTCTGGCCTGATCCAGCAGATGCTCTTCCTGCATTCTTATCACCTGGAGAAGTCCTTCCTGTTGGCTGTCTTGAGTCTACTCTCAAACAGGTGTGTGGTGTGGGAGGATGACCCCCCCAAAAAAAATCTAATATGAAACTGATTTTGTGCCCCAGGAAATCAGTTGCCTCATGTTGGAGGGGCAGCCGCCCCCCTTCACCCAGCTGCGCCCTGCCTGGGTCTCAGGTGCACAGGAAGCCCGAGGTCAGGGGGGATTGGATCTTGGGGGTGGGCTTTGGTGCAAGCCAGGAGTGCCAAGGAGAGGTTGCTGTCCTGGCCGCCACTTTGGGTTGGGCTTTGGGGGGTGGAGAGGAAGGGGCTGGGGCTACACCTGCCAGTAGGTGCCATTGTAGCTGAAGGGCTCCTCGGAGACGCAGGGCATAGGGTCGGCTGGGGTCCAGCGCTGGACATGCACCCCAGACCTGCTCCCAGGCTCAGAGGGGCGCACGATGATGGTGCGTCGCGAGGCCACAGAGGGGTCTTCGTCGAAGAAGTTGAAGGGTCGCAGGTAGAAGCCCACCACGTTGCCCGGCGTGGACGTGTTGGGGATGTCCTCTGAGTGGGGGATGTGGAGGAAGCCCACCGTCACCCAGGCCACCAGGTCCTGCCGGAGGGAGAAGCATCGCTGAGCGTGATGAATTCGCCTGCCCTGGGCTGGATCCCAGTGTGTGCTCCCCCGAGAACCCCAAGAGAGCCGCCCTGCTCCTCCTCTTCCTGCCCCCCACCCCCAGGCTGCCCTCACCTGGTTCTCCAGGCTCTCATTGTTCCGGAGGAAGTCCTCAAAGCTGACCGTGGGGCTCCAGGGGTCGTTCTGGATGTAGAGGCTGCTGCTGGTGTCCTCGTTGTCGTGATGCTGGGTCACCGCTAAGGGGTACCTGCCGGAGGGACACGTCCCCTCAGTCCCCGGGCATGGGGCCAGGGCATGGGTGCCCCTGAGCCCACCCCGTCAAAGAGAGGCCAACCCACAGCCAGGCGCCCAACACCTCCTGCCCACTGGATCAAGGAGGCTCCCTTGTTGTGATGTATGTATCTTCAACTGTGGAATTTCAGTTAAAGTTCAGGGTTTCTGGAGACATTACACTTGTCCCCATCTGTTCCACAGGGGGGCAGGTTCCCTCGAAAGTGGGGGACTCTCCTTCCTCAAAGGATTTTAAGCAGATATTTAACCAGGGATTCTTGAGCTCATGGAGGAGAGATCTAGTGCTGGCTCTGCCCTCCACACTCGGAGGCAGAGATGATTCTGGAAGCCGCAGGAGGGGAGAGAGGCTCTCTGCAGGTTTCCCATTGGGGGATCTGGCCACTCACAGTGAGAACAGGAGGCTGGAGCGGATGGGCCCCCCTTGGCCTCATCCAGCAGCCTCTCCTTAGGTTCTTAAACCCACAGGCAAGCAGCAAACTTCAATAAAATGTAACCCTGAATTTTTGGGGGGCTTCAGACCATGCTGGATTTTGGGGTGTTAACCTGGAACCCCCGTTTGCTGTGTCAATTACTCAGTTTGGGGGGGCAGTCCAAAATGTGGAATTCCCGGTCCAAACGGGCACAAAACGAACACAAACCTTTGGCACCACTTTGGAGATCCAAAATTTTGGGGTTAGAGGTTAATGAGGCTCAAGCCTGAATAGCTCCGTTGGTTAGAGGGGGGGGGCTGATAATTCCAAGGTTGCAGGTTCCATCCTGATATGGGACAGCCTTGCTGGGGGTTGGACTACCGGTAGTTGACCCGGCCAGCCTCAGGGTCCCGTCCAACGCTGGAATCCCATGATTCTATGAAGCAGGAGCCCAGCGCCAGAGCAGGACCGTCCCCACGTGGCTCCTGCCTCCACCTGCCACCAGTTCCCAGCCTTCGTTCTCGCCGGATCCGCCTGCCGCTCCCTTGGCCCGTCGGCCGGGAGTGAAACCGTCTCGGCCACTCCAGAGAACCTCCACGCGTGGGCGACCCGCCGCTCCCTTTGGCTGGGAAGTGGGGGGGGGCTGCCCTCCCGCTTGGCGTCCCAGCTCATCTGCCTACCCCGCCCTCCCGCCCTACCTGCCGGGCCTCACCTGCTCCAGGTGATGCCGCGCTCCTCCTGCCATCCGCGGGGCAGGACGCGGCCGGCGTGCGAGCTGAGCTGCAGGCGGTAGCTGCGCCGGTGGCCCCAGCGGTTCGGCTTCCCCGGGTTGCCGAAGAGCAGGTAGCGGGGCAGCGGCTTGCCGAAGGGGAAGGCGGCCTGGCGCTCGCGGAGCCGCGGCCGAGGCTCCAGGCGCGGCTGCACCAGCGGCCGGCTCGGCTCCCAGGGCAGAGAGATGTTCTCCAGAGCCACGTCCAGCGTCTCGAAGCTGTTCCCCAGGCCTGCAGGGGGGAGAGGAGGGGGGCGGGGGTCAGCGGTGAGGGGGCCCTGAGGGTACGGGGGTGGGGGCTCGCTAATGCCAAGGACTCGGAGGGCGCCTGGCGCGGCAATAGGAGCCAGCCCCAAGGTTCCTCCTCTGCCCCGAGGGGCACGCAGTTTGCAGCGGGGCCAGGAGAGCTGGCAGGGGTCATGGGCGGGGCTTGGCCACAGGAGCCCCTTCCCCTCCCCGCTTGGCCTTCGAGACTCCAGCGTTATCTCCCGGGGTTGCCTGAGGACAGAACGAGGCGCCTCTTGCCCCCTGAGACTCTGGACCTGGGCGTGGGGCGAGGAGAGCGGCTTGCGAGAACATCACACAGCCGCCCCCTCCCTTTCACCGACGAGGGTGGGGCCCGCCTGGCTCTTCTTCAGACGTGCATCCAGATGGCAAGAGCTGCTGGACAGCAGAACGGACCACCTTAGGAGGCGGTGGGCTCTCCTTCATGGGAGGCCTGGAGTCACCACCTGCCGAGGGTTCTGTGACTACACGACCCTCGGGGTCCCTCCCACCTCTACGATGCTATAAAAGCAGCCATGGCTGCAAGCAGGAGCAACTCCTCGGAGCTGGGCCTGTTCCGTAGCGGGAAGGGGAAGCGGGGCTCTTGCGACTGAGGATGGACTGGGCTTAGGGCCTCCCCCCGCGCCCCTTTCTGGGAGCGATTGGGCCCCACCTGCGACGTCCAGGTCGACCTTGTAGTGCACCAGGTGCGTGTGGATGTTGCCCAGCACGTGTTCCTGCAGGCGGGTCCCGTAGCGGAGCCCCTCGGGCGTGTAGAAGGTGGCGTGCACGTAGCCCGTGGCGTGCACCTTGGTCTCCAGGACCCCGTTGGGGTAGAGCAGGAAGTCCCAGATGTAGTCGTAGTTGTAGACCGTGGACATGGTGCGCAAGACCAGCGCGGTGCCCTCCACGCCCGCGTAGAAGTGGGAGCCGCCGCGGAAGTCGCTGTCGAAGTGGCGGCGCAGAGGGACCCCCGTGGGCAGCTCGAAGACGCAGACGGCGCGCGGGAAGCGCACGGGGCCCTCGGCGTCGTACAGGTGGTGGGCGTCCAGGAACGTGGCCCCCTCGGGGCAGTCGACTCCGGGCGCCAGCTCGTGCGTCACGGAGCCCATGCCCCAGCCCACGTCGATGTACTTGGTCTGCATGGCGGCCGGCGTGTTCCCCCCGTAGAAGGCGACGGCTTCCTGCACGCTCACCTCGTAGGCGACGCGCTCCCCGTTGAAGCGCACGTCGAAGAGCTGCAGCCCCGTGGACGTGCGCAGGCGGAAAGCCAGGCTCCAGCCGCTGTACTCCACCAGGTTGCCGCGCACCGAGTAGCGGCGGCCCTGCGGCTCGCACACCTTGGCGCCGTGCGCGTCCGTCGGGGGCCCCGCCGAGAAGCTCCCCCGCGGCACGAAGGTGGAGAAGAGGCTCTCCTCCGGCGAGTGCGGCGGCAGAGGCACGACGGGCACGGCGCCCGAGGCGTACAGCTGGGCCAGCTCCTCGGGGCTGCCGAAGTAGCGCCCGTTGTACCAGAGCTTCTGCACGTGCCAGAGACGCGGGTCGAGCGCCCGGTGGTCGACGAGGACCTCCAGCCCCACCGGGTGCAGGAAGTAGCCCTCCACGAAGCGCTGCAGGATCAGCCACGTGCGCCGCTCGCCCGAGGCCAGGCCACGCGGGGCCACCTCCGTCAGGGTCAGGCACCGGTCGCCGCAGCTGCCGAAGCCGAAGCCCGAGGCGTCCCGGAGGAACTTCTGCAGCGGAGCCAGGCTCTCCTCCAGCCTCTGCGAGAGCAGCGCGAACTCCAGCTGCGACATCGGCCGCGCCGTGAAGGGCGCCGGCTTCCCCCAGGGCCGGTAGGAGGTGGGCGCAGGCAGGGGCCACACGACGTACTCGGTGACGTTGGGCTGCGCCTCGGCCCCGAAGAAGACCACGGCTCTAGCCTTGCGTCGAGGGCGGCACCCCCCGGACTCCAGGTACTGCAAGGCGCGCCCTTTCCTCGGGGTCAAGAGCTCCACCAGGAAGATGCTGTTCTTGGCCAGCGATTTGGCTGGGTCCGCCTGGAGGCCCAGCTCGGGCCGGCCCATCAGAAAGTCCCGGACGGCCCGCAGCTCCGCCGGAGTCAAGTCGGAGAAGATGGAGACCCCCTCCTGGCGCTGCGGGGGGAGGCCGGAGGCGGCCCAGGCCAGGAGGCCGAAGATGGACAAAGCAGAGGACCACATCTCGCCCTGCGGGAGAAACAGGGAGGCGTCAGGCAAGTGGGCTCAGGGAATGCCCTGCTGCGAGGGGCAGGATCCTGGTCCCCAGTCTTTCTCCAGAGCAGTTTCAGCATCTTTGAAAGGAAGTCAACATAGGGAGATGCCTGATATTGAGCCTGACTCTTCCTACACTGACTGGCAGCCGCAGCTCTCAAGTGTGAGAGATGGCAGTCCAGTCCAACAAGGATGTTCTTCTTGCTAGTTAGTAAGTTCAGGTGCAAAGACCACCGAGCTGCATTGCTGATAGGCAGAGACTCAGACCATAGAAAATGTAATTGGTAGAGAGGGCTCTGTGTGATGTCATTTGCCCTCGCATAGGCGAATTCCTCTTTCCTCCCCCCCCCCTTGCTCTTCCGACAGCGATGAGGGCAGACTTGTGGCTGAGACTGTTCTTACTGTGAATACAAGTATTTCACCTGCACGGGTTTTACTGCTGCTATTGCTGAGAACCAATGCAATGTTATGTTAAATAATATTTTGAGCTTACTTCCAGTCCATTGTCTGATTTCTTTGCTAAGTGGGGTAAATGAGAAGGAAGAGCCAGCTCGCTTCATAGCCGGACTTACTCAAGAGAAGGCTCCTCCACCACCTTCTTCAGTTCTGCTGCTGAGGGTGGGATGTTCAACTCAGCCCACAAATGTGGGTGCCTGGAGGGATAAATTGCAATTAGTGGATCGTCTCCTACCTATTAAAACCTGCCCCGCATCAAGCCAGGGGTCTTGCGCATCCCAAGTTGGAGGTGCCCTTGCAGATGGAACCCGGGATCTTCTTTCCGCATGGAAGGCAGGCGCCCTGTCCCGCGCAGCTGTCGTCAAGAGCTAGCAGAAAACTCTGGTTTTAATTAACGGTGAATGCTCCGATCCAGTTTGGACATGGAAACCACCCTACAAGTAGCTATTATACGAATGGGTTTTGGGGGGGGGCAGCGCCCACAGAGGGAGGGGTAGAGAGTCTTTAACCCTTCCCTAACTTTGCATGCTGCCATCCCAAGTCTGGATCAGCCCCACCCCCGCTACTTGCGGTGGGAGGAAATCTCCTATTGGTGGCACCGTGGAGAAGAGCGGAGCGGTTCGGCCAGGCGTTTTGCTTGACAGAGGGAAGCTCAGCTTTTGGGCCGCCCCTCTTAGCAACCACAACCCGCCCCGATGGAGCCGAGCGCAAGGCTTCGCAAAGCCTCCTCTCCCGGACCCGTTGCTCCGCTTTGCTGAATCTGAACTGCTTGGCGACGCTTCCTGATCAGAGCTGAGCCGGCGCTGCGGCCGGAATCTCCAGGGGTAAAAGTCTGTGGACTTCAATCCGCTGTAAAGCGCAGAACGAGGGTTTTGTTTTCATATTTCAGGCAACTTATCTGAATTCAGATATTGCAACATCTCCCTTGTTTTCTTGCTTTGCTTTAATAGCGGATGAAACGGAGTTCTTGGGGAGGGTCGTAATGGGAAGAGGAGGCCTGGAGGGTCTCAGAGAATCATAAAGTCGGAAGGGACCCCAAGGGCCATCTAGCTCACCCCCCGGCAACGCAATGCCTCGCCTCTCACTCTTCCAACCTCGTAGAGCGGCAGCCAAGAATCTGCTCTGACTGTAGGGTCGCCACTTTGCAACGGGCCACCAGATATTTTTGGAGGGCCTGCCTGACTCTTCGCTTTTCGCGGAACTCTCTGAAGTGCTATAGAAATAATAAATATATCCAGGAAGGGTTTTTCCCCCCCCTGAGCACGTGCAGAGTGCCTTTTTTCTCAGCACTGAGTAATAGCTGGAAGTCTTTGAACCAGAAAGCGTGACTCCGAAGCAAGTGGGAACCCCAGACCATGCCCCCCCCTCAGATGCCTCCAGGGTCAGAGCAGCAGCGGGGGGGGGGAGAAACGGGGTGACAGCAGAGGGGCAAAGATTAGAGGGGGAGGCCCAGCTGGGAGTGTTCAGAGGGCGGCATTAGCAGATTAGAGAAAACCCGTCTACTTGCATCTCAGGAATGAGCCCCCTCCGGGACAGAAAACCATAAACTCCCGTGCCATGTGGGGCATCGTGGACTTGGCGGGAGCGCAGGCTGCCCTCGTTCCCTGGTCTCATTCCTGAGGAAACCAGACACATACCGTACTCTCCCTGGAGCTTTGACCATCCTTGCCCCTCTTTGCTGCCCAGGGTGGGACCTGTGCCACCTCTGGAGATGGGGTGCAGCCCTGGCTCTGAGTTAGGATCCCTGGAGCCCCCTCCCTAGAGGTGCCCCTTACCTGCCCAGCTCCTTGGCGCTGCTCGCCTCTCAGGGCTGCTTAGGCTGGGGGCTCCGGCAGCCCTGAGCTATCATACCTGGGAGGAGGAGGGAGGGGAGGGGAAGGCTGGCCGAGAAAGGCAGCGATTGGCTGCTGCTAGGCAGTGGGTGGGGCTGAGTAGCAGGTGCCTGGAGGCGGGGGGGGCTGCTCTCAGAGCTCCTGGGAGCTGGCAGGGTGCAGGGTGGGCACCCAAGCCAGAGAAAAGGTCAGAGAGAGAGAGAGAGACAGGGCGCGCACACAGGCCTGGCAAAAGGCTGCTCAAAAGTTATTTTAAATGCCTCCTGTGATCCAGGGCTCAGGATCCACTCTGGAAAAATGTTTTGGACCTGAAAGGGGGGGCGAGGAGAAAAAGGAGAGTCCCACCCACCCCCCTGAAGGTGGGTCAGCAGCGGCAGCAGCAGGAGGGTTGCCTCCCTGGGCAGCTGGGTCTCCTCTCTCCCATGGTTTGGATCTTGCCCAGGAAGGCGGAGGGTCCCCTTCCTCAGGGGGCTCCTAGGAAAGGGCAGACCCCAGGGAATAAGAACATCATAGGGTCATCATAGGGTCATCTAGTCCAACCCCCTGCAATGCAGGAATCGCAACTCAAGAATCCCTGGCAGATGCCCACCCAACCTGTGCGTTAAAATCTCCAGGGAAGGAGAGTCCACAATCTCCCGAGGGAATCTGTTCCACTGCCCAACAGCTCTTACTGTCAGAAAGTTCTTCTGATGTTTAGTCAGAATCTCCTCTCTTGCAACTCGAAGCCATGGGTTCATGCTGCTCCCTCCTCCATGTGACATCCCTTAAGATATTGGAAGGTGGCTCTCATATCTCCTCTCAGCCTCCTCTTTTCCAGGCTTGACATACCCAGGTCCTTCAACTGCTGCTCATAAGGCTTAGCTTCCAGACCCTTGACCATCTTGGTCACCCTCCTTTGCACACCTTCCAGCTTGTCAACATCCATCTTAAATTGTGGCGCCCAGAACTGGACACAGGACTCCAGGTAGGGTCTGACATCAAGGCAGAAGAGAGTGTGACTATTAGTTCCCTTGCTCTGGAGACTAGACTTCTGTTGAGTAAGCCTAGAATAACATTCACGGTCCTTTTTTGCTGCTGCATCACACGGTTGACTCGTGTTCAGCTTGTGGTCCACCAAGACCCCTAAGTCCTTTTCCCATGTAGACTGAGATGGCAGAGGGAGTCCATGCGAGCCCCCCTGACTTGTTCAGGGTGAGGTGGATTCTCACAAAGGCAGGCTGCCCCCTCCTCTTGGAGACAGACCACCATATGGAAGGATTCAATGAGCGTTTCCCCTTTGCCTGAACTTCCACAGGGAACCACACTCCTGCCACCAACCTGACCCCAGTGGTGTTGTTGTTGTTGTTCAGTCGTTCAGTCGTGTCCGACTCTTCGTGACCCCATGGACCAGAGCACGCCAGGCACGCCTATCCTTCACTGCCTCTCGCAGTTTGGCCAAACTCATGTTAGTAGCTTCGAGAACACTGTCCAACCATCTCATCCTCTGCCGTCCCCTTCTCCTTGTGCCCTCAATCTTTCCCAACATCAGTCTTTTCTAGGGAGTCTTCTCTTCTCATGAGGTGGCCAAAGTACTGGAGCCTTAACCTCAGGATCCAAAATAAAAACTAGCGCTTTTACAGGTGCCACATCATACTCCTTCCACATTTGTAAGAAACTGATGTTTTAGGGAGGCAGCAGCTACTCTTTGGAACTCCCTGCCTCTTGACACCAGGCAGGGGTCTTCGCTGAACTCTTTTTGCCACCTGCCCAGACATGTACAAATGGTGGCGCATGTTTCAATCTGTTTATTTACCACCATAAACAAGACGGGCCAAATGCCCTCTGCAGGGAAAACTAGTGTCATTTCTCCGATTTATAAGAAAGGAAAGATGCACAAAACTATCAGCCAATCAGCTTGTCACACATCTCCTCAAAGCTATAGGCACAATATCTCCTTCAAAAATGATCTGACTGGTTGCAAAACAACAACATTAATCATGAAGGACACGTGAAATTCAGAGGAGGAAGCAGTACCATTGTTTAATGTTTTACTCCGAATCATATTATAAGGAAAATATACTGAGAACATGAAGAATAATCTTTCTGTAGCCTTTGTTGATCTTTCTCCTGCATTCGACTCTATCAGTTGAAGCTGTGGGAGAAATGTTAAATTGCCAACACTGACTACAGATTCTGCAATTGAACCAATAACTGTACAGCAATACAGAAATGAGGGTCAGAGTAGCTGTCAATGGTGGGACGACGGATGCTTTCAAAATGTCACAAGGAGCGAAGCGACTTTGTATTCTGGCTCCTGCTCTTTTTAACTTTTACATTAATGGTTTGGTGCCATATTTAGTCAACACAAACTCTCCCTCTCCAGTAATTAGAAGAGGGAGAAAGATCTCCTTAATGATATCTACAGATGATTTAGTGCTCCTCTCTCATTCCCCATTGGGCCTCAGAAATCTCTGGGATTTTTGCAGCCCAGGAAACCGATCCATAGGTTTTTGGCAAACACAGACCTAGTTATAAATGGTGATTAGATCAGCTGGGGGGGGGGAGGTCCAGGCGATCTCACAGGTACATGGTCCCAAGTTGTTAAGAGTGTTATAACTACAAGTAGAATTATAGAATCCTAGAGTTGGAAGAGACCCCAAGGGCCATCCAGTCCAACCCCCTGCCAAGCAGGAAACACCATCAAAGCATTCCTGACAGGTGGCTGTCAAGCCTCTGCTTAAAGACCTCCAAAGAAGGAGACTCCACCACCCTCCTTGGCAGCAAATTCCACTGTCAAACAGCTCTTACTGTCAGGAAGTTCTTCCTAATGTTTAGGTGGAATCTTCTTTCTTGTAGTTTGAATCCATTGCTCCGTATCCTCTTCTCAGGAGCAGCAGAAAACAACCTTTCTCCCTCCTCTATAGGACATCCTTTTATATATTTGAACATGGCTATCATATCACCCCTTAACTTTCTCTTCTCCAGGCTAAACATACCCAGCTCCCTAAGCTGTTCCTCATAAGGCATCGTTTCCAAGCCTTTGACCATTTTGGTTGCCCTCCTCTGGACACGTTCCAGCTTGTCAGTATCCTTCTTGAACTGTGGTGCCCAGAACTGGACACAGTATTCCAGGTGGGGTCTGACCAGAGCGGAATACAGTGGTACTATTACTTCCCTTGATCTAGATGCTATACTCCTATGGATGCAGCCCAGAATTGCATTGGTTTTTTTAGCTGCTGCATCACACTGTTGACTCATGTCAAGTTTGTGGTCTACCAAGACTCCTAGATCCTTTTCACATGTACTGCTCTCAAGCCAGGTGTCACCCATCCTGTATTTGTGCCTTTCATTTTTTTTGCCCAAGTGTAGTACTTTACATTTCTCCCTGTTAAAATTCATCCTGTTTGCCTTGGCCCAGTTCTCTAATCTGCTAAGGTCATTTTGAAGTGTGATCCTGTCCTCTGGGGTATTAGCCACCCCTCCCAATTTGGTGTCATCTGCAAACTTAATCAAGTAATACCTTGAACTTGATCTGGTAAGCAGATCAGCAACCAGGGCAGATCTCTGAGCAGCGAAGGTGTTAAATGCTGACAAGGCCTCACTCCCACCAGCAATTGTGCTGCAGCATTCTGCACTGACTGCAGCTTCTGGCTCATGCATGAGGGCAGCCCACGGAGAGCGCATTGCAGTAATCCAGCAATTGCAGCCAACTAATGCATGGCCAGGCTCTCCCAGTCCAGGAATGGCCGTAGCTGTTGAACCAAAGGCCCTTCTAGCCCCAGTGGCCACCTGAGCCTCCAGGGACAGAGCTGCCACTCCTGCGTTGCAGCGGGGTTGGACTAGATGACCCTTGGGGGGCCCTTCCAACTCTATGATTCTGTGATTCCCCTTCAAAGTCAAAGCAAAAGGGACGGCGTGCAAAAGTTTGAAGGCTTGGTTTTCTCTCCTACTCACCAGAAGGCATCACTTATGAAAACATGTCAGGGCAAAAGAGAGAAGAGCCTTTTGCATCAGTCCATCTGCCAGTCCCTGCTTAAGGAACAGGAGTCTGAGAGTGGCAAGGAATGGACTGTCCTCCCAACAGAGGGATGTAGAAAGTGGCGTCCCCAACGGATCAGGGATTGGGACCTGTGCTTTTAAATCTGCCTGCAAATTACCTAGAATGAGAGGTGAGCAGCCAGATTTGCTGATTATTTACTTTTATTAAACATGACGTAGGGATAGACGGTTCGGGATGCAACGCAGGCATTGTTAAGGCGAGGAGAATTCCAAGGACAACACAACAACAGCCATTGTCATAAGTTAATGGATGTTCTGGATGTTCTGGAACACAGAAGGCTTCCAAAATACTCTTTGCACCAGCTTCTAGGAAGAATAGGTCACTTTCTAGAAGAATTTAAGCCCAAGGGAATATGTCAGGGGGGCTCGTTTTCCATTCCACTCTGTATTGATCGCACGAGGGGCTGTTTCCTTTTCAACCAGAGACTTACTTTCTTTGTCTCACGCTTCCTTGCTGCCGACTCGCTGTCAGGACTTGACAACGGCCTAGCTCCAGAGCAAAGGAGCTTGCGCCACTCAGGGGCGTAGGAAGTGGGGGGTTGGGGGGCGGTCTATCCCAGGTTCCATAATGGAGGGGGTGACAAAGTATCAAGCAACAATTACTGCCCTACTAGGGTGGTTCATAAAAAACTTTAAAAAAAAAAGCCTGCTCCAAAGGTCTTATCTTACTACACATGGGATTATATAGCTATATATGAAATTTCATGCATATCAGTTAATATCTTGACCCTCCTCCATGAACATAGCTGTTTACTTGGCCGTTTTCCTATGTCGTGAAGGCTGAAATTCCAATTCAGTGGAGCACTTACTGTTCCCAACCCTAACCCTGCGGAAAGCCATCTAATTAGACTTTAATTTGATTTTGACATGTTTTTAGGAGGTAATTTAATTATTGTTTGATTTTATATCAATGTTATGTATCTGATGTTAGCCGCTCTGAGCCCAACTTCGGCTGGGGAGGGCGGGATATAAATAAAAGTTTATTTTTACTTATTATTATTCCTTTGTAAGAAAATATGAAATAACGTAAAACCATTTTTGAAGGCAAAATAAAAAATGGGGGGGTGACAAGAAATTTTCCGCTCCGGGTACCACCTGACCTTCCTACACCTCTGGCGCCACTCACTGCGCATTACATGCACACACACTGCCACTGATTTCTATACAGTGGTACCTCGGTTTTCGAACAGCTTAGTTCCCAAACAACTCGGAACCCGAAAACTGCAAGCCCAGAAGTAGGCATTCCAGTTTTTGAACTTTGACTCGTGCTCCTGAGCTTCCATTTTCACTGTTGCACAGTTGAGTCCCCCGCAGAGCAATTAAGCAGCAAATTTAAGTCCGCACCCCCAATCATAATTAAAGCCTTCCGTTTCTGATTGCAGTGTTCTGAGGTGATATTTGGGGCTTTTATTTTTGCTAATTTTTTGCATTTTTGTTTGTGTGGCGTCTTCATTTTTGTGTCTGTGACTTGTTTTTCGTTTTATGATTGATTAATTGATTGTGTGACTGTGGAAATGGATAAAAGCCCCCCCCCAAACAATGAATATCATCAGTGCAGGTAAGAAAAAGAATTAATTTTATTTTTTATAATCTACAATACTGTTTTATTTATTTTATAGTACAGCACATTGATTATTGCTTTCATTTGATGGATCAATGGTCTCGTTAGATAGTAAAATTCATGTTAAATTGCTGTTTTAGGGCTTGTTTTTAAAAGTCTGGAATAGATTAATCCGTTTTGCATTACTTTCTATGGGAAAGTGTGCCTTGGTTTTGGAACGCTTTGGTTTAGGAACAGACTTCCGGAATGGATTAAGTTTGAGAAGCAAGATACCACTGTACATTTATCTCCATTAGACAACCAATACTGGACTCCCAACGTAACTGCGGCCACTCCCAGTCACCAGTCTAGCTGCCGCATTCTGGATCAATTGCAGTTTCCGGGTCACCTTCAAAGGTAGCCCCACGTAGAGCGCATTGCAGTAGTCCAAGCGGGAGATAACCAGAGCATGCACCACTCTGGCGAGACAGTACGTTTCCGAGCACAATTCAAAGTGTTGGTGCTGACCTTTAAAGCCCTAAACGGCCTCGGTCCTGTATACCTGAAGGAGCGTCTCCACCCCCACCGTTCAGCCCGGACGCTGAGATCCAGCGCCGAGGGCCTTCTGGCGGTTCCCTCACTGCGAGAAGCAAAGCTACAGGGAACCAGGCAGAGGGCCTTCTCGGTAGTGGCGCCCGCCCTGTGGAACGCCCTCCCTTCAGAGGTCAAAGCGATCAACAACTACATGACCTTTAGAAAACACCTGAAGGCAGCCCTGTTTAGGGAAGTTTTTAATCTGTAATATTTTAATGTATTTTAGTGTTTGTTGGAGGCCGCCCAGAGTGGCTGGGGGGACCCGGTCAGATGGGCAGGGTACAAATAATAAATTATTATTATTATTATTATTATTATTATTATTATTATTATTATTATAGTAAGGCAAGGAAACCCCACTTTCTGAAACACAGAAATTCACAAAAAAAGCCAAGTGGTACCAAAAGGTAATAGAAATGTAGACTCATGGCATGAATAGGAACAAGGGTAATTCTCAAGATGTACCACCACATAGGAAGCCCACTAGCAGGTTTCGAACTCAAGACCCTCTCACCTCTTGCGGCTTCCAGCGACTGCCCTTCAGAAACACTGCTGCCTCTGACTGTGGAGGCAGAACAGAGCCATCCTGGCTTTGAGCCATCGATAGTCCTCGCCTCCTCCATGGATCTGTCCAATCCTCTTTTAAAGCCATCTAGGTTGGTGGCCTCACTGCTTCCTGTGGCAGGGAGTTCCAAAGGTCCTAAAGACCCTGCAGTCTCCGCTG
Organism: Darevskia mixta; assembly: GCA_034641385.1. Taxonomy (NCBI): domain Eukaryota; kingdom Metazoa; phylum Chordata; class Lepidosauria; order Squamata; family Lacertidae; genus Darevskia; species Darevskia mixta. The sequence continues at coordinate 266,708 of JAWWNH010000211.1, forward strand.
ATCTCCATTCCAAGGAAACCGAACTCTGGGCAAGCCTTGGAGCTTCTCATTACTTAGAGATTGGGGGGGGGGCACACAACAATATTTTTGGCTTTTTTAAAAAGAGGATTTATAAAGGGACAGACAGAAGGCAGGACTAGGAAGATTTGCACACACATAATTAGTATCTCAGCAATACAGGAAACCTCGGCCGTTTACAGTTTTAGACTTTGCAGACCTGGAGTCAGCCTCCGAATGTGTGGAGGGAGTCTTTTCACAAGATGCATTGACCCCGTCGGGCTAAGGGGGGCTGGACCGTCTTGGGGGAGGGGGGTCTGAGGGATAGAGGAGCATCTTCTGGGAGTTACAATTAATGGATGTGTGCAAAACCACTGAGCCTGCAGGAGGAGGGAAGGGGAGAGTCCTGCTGTCCCCCTGGCTCCTCAGATCTTAAGCTGCTATGATGAAGCTGGATGCACATCTCGTGTGTGTGTGTGTGTGTGTGTGTGTGTGTGTGTGTGTGTGTTTTGTGGGAGAGCATTTTGTCAAAACAGCATCAATAAAACACACCCGCCACTTATACTGTCTCCGCATTACAACATCCTTATCTCCTCTTCCCAGCGTCCAAGGAATGCCGTTTAATCATTCTGTGAAAGTCCCTGGTGATAAATTAATAAAGCCAATTCAGAGATTAATGGATATGAACTTGGATTGGAGCATGATGGGGCTGAAGAGAAAAAGTTCGTCTGATTTTAGGAGTTTGTCTGACTTTGCTGAAATCTCTGGATTGACAGAATACAATTTTCACCAGCTCCTGAAGTTGGGAGGGGGCCTCAGAGGTTGAGTTTAACCCTGACATTTTATTCCGTTGGTTTGTTAGTGGACTGCTTAAAATGAGGTGGCATTTTAAAATTGCAAATTTAAAATTGTATTTTAATCTGCATTTTTAACTGATTGTTTTGTGGTTTGTTGTGGTTTTATGATTTTTAGCTGCTCTGAGCCCAGTCTCGGCTGGGAAGGGCGGGGTACAAATAAAAGTTTATTATTATTATTATTATTATTATTATTATTATTATTATTATTATTTATCTGGTCCAACTCCTCAAAATACAGGAGACCCACAGCCACTAAAGCACCCTTGAGAGGTGGGGGCTCGCATTCACACAAACACCCACCAGGAATTGAAGGAAGGCTCAAGGAGAACCTTTCCTAGATGGGCAGGATAAATGAGATGAATACAAAGACTCTACACAACGTTACATATTTCTTTCTAGCCAATCATCTATAAACTGATTTAATGCATGATTGCAAAGTAATAAATTTTATCTCTGAACCTTTTTAAAAAAGCAATGTTCTAACCCTGCACTGAACGAAGGAGGACTGGATGTTCCAAACGCAATTGCCACACTTCCAGGTTAATTGCCGTGTCAACGATCTGCAAAATCTAGTGACAATAACCCCTGGAACATGAAGCAATTGGAGGCAGGTTCCCCCTCTGAGCAGAATGGATTTGGCCAGAAAAACAAGGCTGCCATTACACATACTGTAATGCAGTCCAAAAACCTTTCCATATCTCCAGGTCAAGCGCCATTTAGAAGAGAGGGAAAGGGGTTGCAAAGTTTTTGTACACTGGCAAAGCAAACATTTATTTAAGTGTACCCATTTTACAGAAAAGGGTTGTTTAAAACACAGGGGGTTGTGTAAGAAAAAACAGCAAAGAGGATTTCAGTTAAAAAATTCCAGCAATTCTTTAGATCCCTGTTTTCCCAGGGCCGAAAAACAGCTGTGGAAGTCTCCCCCTGCATTTTGGGGGTGTCCTGCAAGGCCAATAGCTCCTGGGCCACCTGACGACCGAGTTATAAGGAGCAGGGAGTTGCGTATTTCTTGATATGGCTATTTGGGGCTTTTTGGAAAGGGAAGATCGACCTCAAACCCTGCAATTGGAAAAGTGTGACTGGCTTTTTCCTCCTGCCATTTGCCCCCCCAACCCCCCACCCCAAAATCCACTTTTCCTCTTTGATGGTTTGCCCCACAGAGATGAGGAAAGCAGGTTTGGGGTGAACCTGAGAAGACAAGCAGGAAGGGCGAAGCAGCCCCCGCCCCACGGCCATTTCTCAAGCTCAGCTTCCAAGGCTGTTTCTTGGGTTGTTGTTGTTGTTTAAACCACCCCACCCCAGAACAAATTGTCCAGGGCAAGGAAAGCACAGCTGCCCCATAACTCAAAGCCCTGATGCTCATCCAGACTGAAGCCTCGAACCCTCGGCTCAGGCCCCTCAGCCACTTTGAGGGTCTTGTGGCGGCAAACCCTCATGGGAAAGAACTCCTTGGCAGCCGAAAGCCTGAATGCAGCCCTGGCACCCGATGCGGGGAGACCTTGCCAGGCACGTTCCTTGAGCTGTGGAGGCAGCATGGAAGGGAAGATCCAGGAGCAGGTTGATGGGGGGCAGAGAGGGGACCCCACCGCCTTCTTCAGAAATAGCTCCTCCTGTCCTTCTCCTCGGCGTCGCTGACAAAGATGAGGTTGTGGCAGCCGCCCAGCGGTTGTGGGGGGGAAGGCGGGGAGCTCGAGGACCCCAGGAACGTCTTCAGCCGGGGGGCATCGGCCGGGCGCTGCCCCACGTCCTGCAAGGCACAAGAGGAATGGGGCTCAGGGGGCGGGACAGGCAGCGCCCCACATCTCCTGTCAAGAGTCCCACCTCCGCAGCCAGAGGGATAGGCTGACCTCTGGACTAAACAAAGGATTTGGGGGGTGGAGGGGGGGGACACACCTTTGGACCCTCCAGGGGAACTTGACTTCCTTCGACTCTAACCTGTAACGTGGCCCCCAGGCAGGGATGTTGGCGGCATCGAGAGACCATGGAGTGTGTCTCTGGGGGTGAAGTGAAACAGCCGCGTGAGCAGCCCCAGAGTGAACTCTCTGGGGCGCAAGCCTGGGCAGGGGGACTGGGGGTCCTGGGCTGCCCAGAGTGCAAGGCCCCCCTCTTGGCCTGGCTGACGGGGTCCAAAGGAAAGCAGAGCAAGATGGTGGGCGCCAGCTTGGCCTTCGGAGCTTGGCTCTGGCTTTGTGGAGGCTTCACCCCTGAAGAAGTCCCACAAGGCAGCGGAGGTGGAGGATCAGAGTGGGCTCCCTTCCCAGACTGATGAGCCCCATCTGCCCCTCCCTTGCAGAAACCGCCTTCTTGAGCTTTGGGCCCCCTCTTGGCCTCATCGTCTCCATCCACCGGAGCCGGTCTTCACACGCAGGCAAAGTCCCCAACCCCCTTTGGGCCTGAGACCCATCAGCTCCCCTCACCTGGTTCAGTCATTCTGGGATTCTCACCTGCTGGCAGCTTCCGGGAGCCACAGGTAACAACAGAGTGCAGGAGGAAGGTGGACAAACTGCCCCAGAAGGAGCACAGTGTGTCCCCCATCAGAGGCATGGCCCTCTCCTAACCCCCCATTTGCCCCAGGGATGGTGGTGGTGGAAATTGGGGTCCAGTCATCAGAGGACCAGAGGGTCCCCATCCTTAGCCTGGACCATCCCATGTGTTCAAATAATAATATTTTATTTTATTTATCCACCGTGGGAGCAGGCAGGGCCAGGGCAGGAGAGTGCTAGAGTTCTGTCTAGTCGAGTTGCATTGAATCAATTCCAATCTGTTACCTCCGAGGATGTGGACAGGCTGCTTGGACGAGTGAAACCAACCACCTGTCTCCTTGATCCTTGCCCATCCTGGCTAATAAATATTATATTATATTATATTATATTATATTATATTATATTAATATAATATAATATAATATAATATAATATAATATAGCCTTCTCCTAGGTGGGCTCCCATCTGCCCCTCCCTTGCAAAAACCGCCTTCTTGAGCTTTGGGCCCCCTCTTGGCCTCATCGTAACCAGATAATATGACCTTGGAGAGCTGTGATGGGTGTATGTGTGTGTATGTGTAGCTTTCCTTGGGGTGTGTGTGTTTTGTGCTGCTTTTTGTTTTGTTTTTTCTTTCTTTCTGTTTTTATGGGGGGCATGCAATTTCGTTGCACTTGTATAGCGTTGTGCTTGTACTTGTGCAATGACAATAAATTATCTTATCTTATCTTATACCCCGTCCATCTGGTTGGGTTTCCCCAGTCACTCTGGGTGGCTCCCAACAGAACATTAAAAACAGAATAAAATATCAAACATTAAAAACCTCCTGATACAGGGCTGCCTTCAGATGTCTTCTGAAAGTCAGGTAGTTGTTTATTTCCTTGACATCTGATGGGTGGGTGTTCCACAGGGCAGGCGCCACCACCGAGAAGGCCCTCTGCCTGGTTCCCTGAATCTTCAATTCTCGCGGCGAAGGAACCACCAGAAGGCCCTCGGAGCTGGACCTCAGTGTCTGGGCTGAGCGATGGGGGTGGAGACGCTCCTTCAGGTCTACTGGGCTGAGGCCGTTTAGGGCTTTCAAGGTCAGCAGTGCCAACACTTTGAATTGTGCTCCCTTCAAAATGAAGGGAGGGGGTGGCTCCTGGCTGCCCCATCCTTGCTTGATCAGCTTCTCCAGTGTTCAACCCCCCCGCCCCCCGCCAGCAGTGGGCATCTCCCCTCTCGGGCACAGAGGTGGGCAGGCGGGGAGGGGAGTGTTCCTGCCTTGCCCCCTCCTTTGCCCTTCTTGTAGAAACCAAGGCAAGGATGACCGCAAGGTGCCCCTGGGCTGAGTTACACAGAGACAGACCCCCCCCAACCCCCCAGCCAATGCTCACCGGGCCCCAGAGGGACAGGCGGTCCCCTCTCCTCATCTCGGCTTCCTCCAGGGTCCACGGAGGCCTCACACGGGGAAGGCTCAAGGTGGAGGAGGCGTGCAGGGGGAGCTGGGGGGCGTCAGGGGTCTCCTTGAGGTCCTCCTTGGGGGGCCGGGCTCTTCTGTGGGCAGGGGAGAAAGAGAGAGGGAGGGAGGGCAGCCCAGGGGAGGGAGGCCCCATGAGGAGAAGGAAGGAGGAGAGGTCAAAGGAAGAGGAAGAGAGGAAAAGGAAGAAGAGCCCATCGCCCTCCAGAGAAAGGCTCCTGTCATTGTATTTTGAATTCTGGTGCTGGAGGAGACTCTTGAGAGTCCCATGGACGGCAAGAAGATCAAACCTCTCCATTCTGAAGGAAATCAGCCCTGAGTGCTCCCTGGAAGGACAGATCCTGAAGCTGAGGCTCCAGTACTTTGGCCACCTCATGAGAAGAGAAGACTCCCTGGGAAAGACCCTGATGCTGGGAAAGATGGAGGGCACAAGGAGAAGGGGACGACAGAGGACGAGATGGTTGGACAGAGTTCGAGAAGCCACCAACATGAGTCTGACCAAACTGGCAGGGGAAGACAGGAGTGCCTGGCGTGCTCTGGTCCATGGGGTCACAAAGAGTCGGACATGACTCAACGACTAAACAACAATTGTATTGTAATTTGGCATTGTTATAATAAGGCTATTATCAGACTGTAATTGAAAACTAATAAAAATTATTACCAAGAAAGGCTCCTGGCCAGCTCAGTCTCCCTCAATTGCTCACTAGGCAAGAGGTGGGTCTTTCCTCCCCCCCCCAAAAGAGGCATGTTGCACCCTGATGCTGCCTTTAGCCTCCGCTGATGGCCAAGGGTAGGGGCCAGCAATGTGCCCTGAGCGCCCCCACCAAGGCAAGGAGGAGAGTTGTGTTCTTCTGCATGAAGGGAAAGAGCATCCAATGAAGGAATCATAGAATCCTAGAGTTGGAAGAGACCCCAAGGGCCATCCAGTCCAACCCCCTGCCAAGCAGGAAACACCATCCAAGCATTCCTGACAGGTGGCTGTCAAGCCTCTGCTTAAAGACCTCCAAAGAAGGAGACTCCACCACACTCCTTGGCAGCAAATTCCACTGTCGAACAGCTCTTACTGTCAGGAAGTTCTTCCTAATGTTTAGGTGGAATCTTCTTTCTTGTAGTTTGAATCCATTGCTCCGTGTCCGCTTCTCTGGAGCAGCAGAAAACAACTTTTCTCCCTCCTCTATATGACATCCTTGTATATATTTGAACATGGCTATCATATCACCCCTTAACCTTCTCTTCTCCAGGAATCAGAGAGACGAGGAGAGTTAAGAGCATAAGAAGACGGGGTGGCAAAAGCTTTCTGGGAAATGATATATAATGAGTTGGGAAAAATTTTCCAGATGATTTTTGTCCAAAAACCAGAGGCTTTTTTGTTAGGCATTATAGGTGCAGAACTACCAAAAGAAAATAATAGACTGTTTATGTGTTCAGCAACGGCAGCAAGGATGCTTCCAGCCCAGAGATGGAAAGAAGGAAAAGGACCGACCAGAGAAGATGGAAAATGCAGAAATGGCGAGACTGACGGGAAAGATCAAAAACCAGGAAGACCAAGTATTCTTAAAAGACTGGAATAACTTTCTAACATATTTGAGAGATCACTGTAAACAGCTGAAATCATAGGCAGGAATGCATTCACCCTTGTAATGGAACATGGATTTTGGATACTATGATGATATAACAGACAGATTACAGTAAAAGATCCGGGAATAAAATTTAGAATTGGAACCCATGGAGGGAAGGAAGGAGGTCTCAAGGTTGAAAAGAGCCCTTTTCTTTTTTTTAATGTGCGAAAATGTTATGTTTATCGTGTATAACCTTTATGTAAAACTAATAAAAATTTATTTTTTTAAAAAAGAGCATAAGGCAAGCCGGGCTTCAGGATCAGACCCATCAAGGGTCAACCAGATGCCCATTATGGGAAACCCGCAAGCAGGACTCGCACTCAGAACCAACCATCTCCCCTCCTGTGGCTTCCAGGGAGAGCAAGAGGCATCCTGGCCTGTAGCCAGAGAGCAGGATTCTTCCTGGGGAGGCCAGGAGACCCCCCCCCCTCTTACCTGGAAAGAGACCCAGCGATGAGCAGCAACAGCAGGAGACCAGCAAGGCCAGAGACGACCACCAAGGCCAGCAGGAAGGCTGTGGGGAGGCAGGGAGGAGTCAGACCCAGAGGGGAACCAAGCGAGCCCAAGCCCCCCCCCCTCGAAGGGCAGGCGCTCCCCATAGAGGAGCCACTGGTTGGCCATGGGGGGGGACAGGATGCTGGCCAAGGTGGGTCCCTCTGGCCTGATCCGGCTGCTGCAGCCCCCCCCCATGCCCCTTTGCCCAGGTGGGATTAAGGAGCTGTGGGGGAAATGGGCACCAACTTGCCCCATGAGAGCAGTGGGGGGGGGGGGGAAGACCACTTACGCTCCTGGCAGCCAGAACCACCGAACCCAAACGGACACCTGGGAGAGAAAACGGGATGGAAGGTTAAGGCAGGTAGGATCATAGAATGGTGGAGTTGGAAGGGACCCCTGAGGGTCCGCTAGTCCAGCCCCCTGCAGTGCAGAAATCTCATCTGAAGAAGTTTATAAAACGAGGAACGGCATGGAGAAGGCGGAGAGAGAGGAGTCAGTCTCTCTCTCTCTCATAACACGGAAACTCGGGGTTCAACTGGATAAAATAAAGTCCTTCATGCAATGCAGAGTTAAACTGTGGAACTCCCTGCCACAGGAGGCAGTGATAGCCACCAACCTGGATGGCTTGAAAAGAGGATGAGACACATTCATGGAGGAGGAGGAGGAGAAGCAGAGGCTGGATGGCCGCCTGTCATGCGTGATCTAGTGGAGAATCCTGCATTGCAGGGGGTGGACTAGATGGCCCTAGGGGGTCCCTTCCACCTGGACAATGGTGTGATTCTGTGAGAGGGTGATGGATGGCTTGTGGGTTTCCCTTGGGGGCATCTGGGTGGCCCCCGTGAGAAGAGGAGGCTGGACCAGGTGGGGCCCCTTTGGCCTCAAGGACCCCTTCAGCTGCTGGCCCAGGGGAAGGATGAAGTCGGAGAAGACCCTGCGGCAGTTTCTGCCCTGACCCTGGAGCCCCCCTGGTCCTGGAGGGGGCAGCTCAGGGATGGAGGAGGAAGAGAAGAAGAAGAAGAAAAAGAAGAAGAAGAAGAAGAAGAAGAAGAAGAAGAAGAAGAAGAAGTAGTAGTTTGCAGATGACACCAAATTGGGAGGGGTGGCTAATACCCCAGAGGACAGGATCACACTTCAAAATGACCTTAACAGATTAGAGAACTGGGCCAAGGCAAACAGGATGAATTTTAACAGGGAGAAATGTAAAGTACTACACTTGGGCAAAAAAAATGAAAGGCACAAATACAGGATGGGTGACACCTGGCTTGAGAGCAGTACATGTGAAAAGGATCTAGGAGTCTTGGTAGACCACAAACTTGACATGAGTCAACAGTGTGATGCAGCAGCTAAAAAAGCCAATGCAATTCTGGGCTGCATCAATAGGAGTATAGCATCTAGATCAAGGGAAGTAATAGTACCACTGTATTCCGCTCTGGTCAGACCCCACCTGGAATACTGTGTCCAGTTCTGGGCACCACAGTTCAAGAAGGATACTGACAAGCTGGAACGTGTCCAGAGGAGGGCAACCAAAATGGTCAAAGGCCTGGAAACGATGCCTTATGAGGAACGGCTTAGGGAGCTGGGTATGTTTAGCCTGGAGAAGAGAAGGTTAAGGGGTGATATGATAGCCATGTTCAAATATATAAAAGGATGTCATATAGAGGAGGGAGAAAGGTTGTTTTCTGCTGCTCCAGAGAAGCGGACACGGAGCAATGGATTCAAACTACAAGAAAGAAGATTCCACCTAAACATTAGGAAGAACTTCCTGACAGTAAGAGCTGTTCGACAGTGGAATTTGCTGCCAAGGAGTGTGGTGGAGTCTCCTTCTTTGGAGGTCTTTAAGCAGAGGCTTGACAGCCACCTGTCAGGAATGCTTTGATGGTGTTTCCTGCTTGGCAGGGGGTTGGACTGGATGGCCCTTGGGGTCTCTTCCAACTCTAGGATTCTATGATTCGAAGAAGAAGAAGAAGAAGAAGAAGAAGAAGAAGAAGAAGAAGAAGAAGAGAGGAGGTCAGAAATGGAAGCAGCTGCAAAAGCCACTTCCTGGAGCCGAAAGCAGGGAGATGGAGTTTGCCCCCCAGGGCAGGTCCAGCCAGGAGCCGCCTCAGCAGAGGAGATAGAGAGGGGCCATAAAATGTTGCCTAAGCCCAAGGAGAGCAAGAAACCTCCCAGGGCGTCTCCAAGGGAGCCTTTCGCAGCCTGCAGGGACTTTTCTGTGCCGGAATCCCAGAGGAATTCTGCACATGGCCAGAGACCCCTTGGGACGGAGCCAGGGCACCCCCAGACCTCCTTCGCAATGCCCCCCTGTTCCCGCCGAGGGAAGAGTCCGGAAGGGGCCCAGACATTGTCCCGGGACAGGAGGGGGGGGGGTGGGTTTGTGTCCTGCCAGGCTGCAACTCTCAGGGGCATCTCAAGTCAGCCTTTGCAGTCCTGCAGGCAGGCAGAGGCAACACCCTCACCCCCCCACCACACCCCTGGGGGGCCGAGAGGGACAAGGGCTGCCTCTCGCGCCTCCTGCAAATTGGGAGGCCTGCCCAAGTATCTTCTTTTTCCTTCTTTTAATAAATTCAATGGGGGGGGGGGGTTGACAAGAAACCGGACCTTGCTACGCCACTGCTTGCTGCTGGCTTGTTTTTTATGGTGGGGGGGAGGTAACAGCCACAAGAGGTGAGGGGGTCTGGGGAGGGGGCCGCTGCACTCAGGCCCTGCTGGGGGGCTCCCTGGAGGCAGTCGGTTTGCCATTGCAAGGAAGAAGCCGGATGCTGAACTCAAGGGGCTGTCTTTGCGCTGCTGCAGGGCTCCCTTTTAGAGGGAGGTGGAAGGAGGTGCCCCCCCACTCCCAGGGAAACTCACCTGGTGCAGGTGCCGTTCTGCAGCCAAAATCCACTGCCACATTCTTTGGAGAAGAGAGAGAACAAGCATGAATCACAGGAGGGAAGAGTTGAGAGGGACTCCCAGGGGTCATCCATCCCAACCCCCTGCAATGCACAGATCTCAGCTGAAGAATCCCAGACAAGGGTGTTCTCCGACCTGAGCGCCTAGGGAAATTGACGTGCCCCCCCAAGTGATGCTCTGCCCCACAACTCCCCCTCCCATCCCACCTCTGACCAGAGGTCTCCTCTGCCTCCCTCAAGCCGTTAATCACCCAGGGATTCGGGGTGGGGTGGGGTGCTGGGTCCCTGCCGCTCCCATCTGGCGGGGAGCCTGGAAACCCCTTGGAGGGCCGGCCCAGGCTTCCTCCCCCCCCCAGTGGAGCCACACCTGTGCAGGTGCGATCGGCTGGGTGCGCCTGGAAGTGGCCCGGCCGGCAGCTGCATCGGACGAGGCCGTCTTGGAAGGAGCAGCTGGTGGAGAGGGAGTCGCAGACGTCAAAGAGGCAGAGACTCAGGCCTGTGGGGAGAGAGAGGCAGGACAGCCGGGTCTGAGCGGAGGCTGCAGGATCCGGCCCAAAGGGGCCCAGTGAGACAAGCACAAGAGCAACCCTCTCCTCCCACTGTGGAGGCAGGGCAGAGCCATCGATAGCCCTCTCCTCCTTATCCTCTTTTGAAGCCATCCCAGTTGGTGGCCATCCCTGTCTCATGAGGCAGGGAGTTCCACAGTTCAACTCTGCTTTCCTTTATCTGACTCAAAGGATGTCCCAGACTTTCAGCTTCTCCCTCTTGGCTTTCTCTGCGTTACAAATTATTTCTCTGAATTTTACGAATTGTGACTCCGATCACGGCGTGTCTCTTACTAGCCTTTCCACCAAACTAAAAGTCCCCAAAGTCAGGCCCTTCTGCAAACCTGTTCCAAATCCGCAATGTCCTTTTCTAAAGGAGGGCAGCCCAGTCGCAGGTAAGATCCCCCCTTCCCAGCAGTCTGCAGCAGCTAGACTGGAAGCGGCCGCCGAGACCACGTAACAGCAGTCCTGAAAGACCTACATTGGCTCCCAGGACGTTTCCGAGCACAATTCAAAGTGTTGGTGCTGACCTTGAAAGCCCTAAATGGCCTCAGTCCTGTATACCTGAAGGAGCGTCTCCACCCCCATCGTTCAGCCCAGACACTGAGGTCCCGCTCCGAGGGCCTCCCTGCAAGGGCCTCCTCGGTGGTGGCGCCCGCCTTGTGGAACGCCCTCCCATCAGATATCAAGGAAATAAGCAACTATCTGACTTTTAGAAGACATCTGAAGGCAGCCCTGTTTAGGGAAGTTTTTCATGTTTGAAGTTTTATTCTGTTTTTTAGTGTTCTGTTGGGAGCCGCCCAGAGTGGCTGGGGAAACCCAGCCAGATGGGCGGGGCAGAAATAATAAATTATTATTATTATGGGCCACAATTGGGGGAACTGCAGGCTTAGCACCCAGGAAGGAGCCCCCTCCTGCCTTCGCAAGCGCCAGGCCTGCCATGCCACCCCCCACCGCCTCCCTTGCCCTGCCAGACCCACGCCTTTTCCCCGGGACCTCCCCCCCCACTCCCTTCCACTCACTCTGGTAGGGGCCTGTCTGGCGCAGGAGAGCGCATGCAGGGCCCCCCACGGGGCTGCTCTCGTGGCACTGCGCCCGGAACGTGGCCACGGCCTCTGCCACCTGCCGGCTGGTGACTGGCGCCCGTGCGGAGAAATGGTGGAACAGGGTCACTTCTGAGCTGGGCCACCTGAGGAGCGACAGGTGAGGTGGGGTCAGGGGGGGCATCTGCCTGCCCCAGCTCCAACCCCCCCCCCCCATTCCCTTCCTTCCCCCTCCATCACCTGCCTTCACTGGGGGGAACAGCCGGCCTCCAAACCAGCCCGCCTTACAGGGCTGTTGTCAGAGTTTACAAAGCTCTGTGGGCACCCACAAGACGTGCTTTGTGGAGAAAGGAGGGAGGCAACAATCTGGGACTGCCAGCTCCCCTGGTCTTATTTATTTCTTTACTTATTTCTTAAAATTTATCCACTGCTTGATTGGAGAAAACAAAACAAAACAAAACTCAAAACGGAGCCACACTTTAAAACATACGAAAATTAGAATACTAAAACAAATTAAAACCACCTCGACATTCTAGGCATCTGAGTGGGCCTGTCAAAGCAAGGATGTTTATAGCAGGGGCCGGAAAGAGTACGGGGAAGGCGACTGCTTGATGTCAAGTGGCAGGGAGTTCCCCAGGGCAGGCGCTGCCACACAAAATGATTGCGTTCTTGCAAATGTGGGAAATGGGAATGATGTGGCAGCCGGAGCAGATCCAAGTGGTCAAGGGGGCGCATGTGGGGTAAGTGGGGTGAGAGAGACTCCATTTGCCAGGGGGTTTCACCTGCACTGCCCCACCTCCAGCCCCAGGAGCCTTCAGGAGGGTCTCTCTGCCACAGGCATCCTGGCTATTGGGTATCTCAATGCGCTGGAAAGAGTAGAATATGATGAGCCTGGGGGCGGGGAGGCTGTGAACCACCTTGGCAGCGCTTAGTCTATCTCCTGGTCACTATTCCATTAATGTTGTTAATACTGTTTTATAGTGCATAAATGTTATATTGATTTGTTAATCACATGACAGGGCTGTGTGATGTTTAGCTTATTTTTTAGCTTTGTTAGCAGCGATTTATAGATTGCAAGTGTTTCTCTGGCTGATTTGTTGATTATCCTATATGGTTCATGCTGGATGGGTGATGCTCCGCCATGTCAGTGCTAATTATTGTTTGTGAGCTGCTTTGGAATTCATCTGAAAGAAAAATGGCACAGAAATATAGTTTGAAGAATTAAAATGGTTGTTTGATAGTGGAGGTTGTGGGCTCTCCTTCCTTGGAGGTTTTTAGGCAGAGGTTGGATGGCCCTGTCAGGGATGCTTTCATTGTGAATTCCTGCATTGCAGGGGGTTGGACTAGAGGACCTCTTGGGGTCCCAACTCCATCATTCTATGGTATCAGTCTGGCCTTGATCCCCCACACAGTGGCAAGCAGCCCTATGGATGCACATGGGGACCTCATTTTAGATGTGGGGGGGCAGGAACCCAACTCCAAGCACCTTGACCCCCCCACGTGCAACCCCCCCTCTCCCAGCCCCTCACTTACTTCAGGTCTTGGGCAGAAGAGCCCAGGTAGCCATCGAGGTGCCCCAGGATGTGTTGGAACTGGGGAGAAAAAGCACAATGGGGTGGGGGGGTGTACATGGGGGGGGAGAAGCAGGTCACGACGGAGCTCTGAATTCCTGCCATGCCCCCCCAAGTCCCAGACCTCTGCCCTTAGCAAGGGGGCTCCTGTCATGGACTGCCCCCCCTCTTCCTTCCCGCCAGAATGGCTTAAAAAGAAAAAAAATGAATTATATGAAACAAATGAATAATCCAGGACTGGGTGGGGAGGGCTGAGGGCTGAGGGCAGGGGAAGAACCCCTAAAAGCCGGAGTGGGGGGCAGGACAAGGAGCCGGCTGCTGCAAATGGGGACCCAGAAAGCCTTCAGCCAATTGGGGAGGGGGGGTCCCTTACCGAGCTCTGGATCTGGAGGGTGACCCACGGCAGCTGCGACTCCGCGGAGGTGATGCCCAGCAGCGACCACTCAGGGCTCCCCGATTCCCACAGCGAGAGCCGGCCAGGGAAGGCCTTGACTTGGCAAGAGAGAGGGGGGGCATAAGTGGGATCAGAAGGGGGGGAGGAGAAGCCAGAGCACATTGTTAAACTGCGGAACTCCCTGCCACAGGAGGCAGCGCCGCCCCCAACCTAGATGGCTTCAGCAGAAGGGCAGACAAATTCGTGGAGGCCGCTCTCGTTTGCTCCAGGCAGAGGGCCTTCTCGGTAGTGGCGCCCGCCCTGTGGAACGCCCTCCCAGCAGAGGTCAAAAATATAAACAACTATCTGACATTCAGAAAATACCTCAAGGCAGCCCTATTTAGGGAAGTTTTTAACTAGTGATATTTTAATGCATTTTAAGGTCTGTTGGAGGCCGCCCAGAGTGGCTGGGGAGACCCGGCCAGATGGGTGGGGTACAAATAAAAAAATTATTTTTATTATTATGATTGCTCCTGGCCAGGATGGCTCCGCTCTGCCCTCCCCAGCCAGATCCCGGTTCCTGGAAACCCCAGGAGGAGAGAGGGTTGCTCTCGCCCCCGGATCCCGCTTGCAGGGTTCCCATCATGGGCATCTGGTTGGCTACTGGGAGAACAGGGTGCTGGCCGAGATGGGCCAGATCCTGCAGGCTCTCCTTATGCTGCCTTTCCTTTTTAAAATTATTTTTATTAAAAAAAATTCCAACAAAATTTACCATAATCAATACTAAATAAAAATAAAATAAAAACACAAATTGCATTTTACATTTCTATTCCCCGGGATTCCCGCAGCTTCCCTTTCTGTATATGCAGCACCTATACTAAAATTGGAATGACACAGAGAAGATGAGCATGGTCCTTACTGCTGCCTTTTCCACCAGGCTAGAGAAAGGCTGCTCACGGGAGGGACCCAGGGATCATCTAGTCCAACCCCCTCCATCTTTTCAAATGGAGCCAAGCGGATATTGATAGGGGGAGAGGCTGCAGCACGAGGCGGAGCCATGTGTTCACACGCAGAATGAGGCTGCACACCCATTCTTGGTCCTTTTCCCCATCGCATTTCCATGTCATTGGACACATGTCTGCCCCCCCACCCCCGTGGGGGGAGAGGGGGGCACAGGGGTCTTCATACGGCTGACATTTTCAAATCAGATCAGATGTGGCTTATGGGGGGAAGCACATCAGAGCACTTATTTCTCATGAAGCCGCGGGAGAGGTGTGGATTGTGGCCAACGCCATGTATGCCCAGCTCTACACACCAGGAGGGGGAGCCCATTGGAGGCAGAGGAAACAGGAGGGGGGGGCTTCTGCAGCCCCACAAGAGAGAGGAAAAGCAGTTTCTCCAAACTTCACTTTCCCCCATCCGGAAAAGGAGAGGACCACCATCGCCCTCTAGAGGACAGGTGAGGCCATCACTCTCCCCTCCATCTCAAGCCACAGGCCTGTCATTCAGTTGTCCTCCCTGATGCTCCCGGTTTTTCACAGACTCCTAGAATGGTTAAGTGGGAAGGGACCCCCAAGGGTCATCCAGTCCAACCCCCTGAAAGGCAGGAATCTCAGCTAAAGCATCCCTGACAGACAGGCATCCAACCGCTGCTTAAAAACCTCCAAGGAAGGAGAGTCTGTTCCAGAGGTCCCTACAGGACATTATTTCTTTGCCATTTACTTTTAATTCCACCAGCCCTCCCAAAGGAGACCAGGGCGGGAAGCAGCAAGTGAAAAAGCAGTAAAATATCTTATGTTTTGCGGTGGGGGGGCCTAGATGACCCTTGGGAGCCTTTCCAACTCTGCAATGCTGTGATGTAAACAGCAAGGTCCACATTCAGCCTTCAGCTTTAGCTGTGATTCCTGCCTTGCAGGGGGCTGGACTAGATGACTCTTGACGGTCCCTCCCAACTCTACTTCGGGTTCTATGATCTCAAAGACCCCCTTGGCTTTCTGTGACTTTAATTCACCCCTGGACTTGAGCAGCAGGAAGGGGCTCGCTCCTTGGGCCGGTCACAGTCTCTCAGCCTAGCCTACCTGGCAGGGCTGTTGTGGGGATTATGAAGCAGTCACCTTGAGCTCTTTGGAGAAAAAGGTGGGATATGAAGGCAATCAATCAATCAATCAATCAATCAATCAAGGAGGGCCCTTGCTCTGCTATTCCTCGGTAAGGGTGCTCAGAAAGGCTCACCCCCATACACACAATTCGAACCCCGAACCCAAGCTCTGCCCCCTTACCTGGCACACAGCCCAGGGTGGGGCTGAGGTGGTAGCCCAGCCCACAGCGGCAGGAGTTGCGCCCGGCCTGCTCCTCGCAGCTGCTCCAAGGGGGGCAGTCCTCCTCTCCCCTGCAGGTGGGGGGCTCTGCGGGGAACACAGAGAGTCAGAAGACAGGAAGAGCCCACCACGGGAAAGGGAATTTCAAACGCTGGAGAGCCTTTGCTCTTCCAGGCGTTGCTGAACTACAACTCCCGCTGCTGCCACCGTCTTTTGCCATTGGCTGCGCTTGCTGGGGCTGATGGGAGCTGTAGTTTGGGAACAGGGGAAGGGCCAAAGGTTCCCCTTACCTGCGTTAGGTTTGATCAAAACAAAGGGGGGCGGGCATCTTTGCTAGAGGAGGCAGAGAGAGGATATGAGAGCCACCTTCAAATTTTTGCATTCTCCTGCTCTAGAAGGGAGGACTCGAACCCATGGCTTCAAATGGCAAGAAATGAGATTCTGACTAAACCTTCGGAATAACTTCCTAAGGGCAAGAGCTGTTTGACAGTGGAGCAGATTGTTGGCTCTCCTTCCTTAGACTAGATGGCCCTTGGGGGTCTCTTCCGACGATTCTAGGATTCTGTGTTTTGGACTCCCAGCATCCCCAGCCAGCCTGGAGGCAGGGGCTGATGGGAGTTGTAGTGTGAAATGACTGCATGGCACCCAGGCTAGAGAGGGTTCCTCTAACTGCACCCCCAAGGGGGGGGGCAGCAAAGAGCCGTTCAGCTTTACCCTGCTCTCCTGGGGCACCAGCCCCACTGCTGGCCATTGACCCGGGGAGTGGCGTGGTCCATGTCGGAGGGCTGGCGGGGTCCGATCCTGCTGACCAGTTGGCTGTACTGGGCTCTGAAAGAGATGGAAGTTCATTGGCAACGGCTCTGCAACACCCAGGCGTGCCGGGCGTCCCTGGCACCCTTGGCAAGGAGATGTATCCATGCCCCTATCAGGCTTTGGCAAGCTGGCAGCACTGAGTTCATCCATTCTGCTGATTTCCTTAAAGGAATTGGCTTTAGCTGGACTTTGAATAATTGCGACCATTTCGAATTTCATGGCGTTATTGTGCATCACGGGGGGTTGGACTAGATGACCCTTGGGTCTCCTTCCAGGACTACAGTCGCGTGATTATCCTCCTTGGTGGGTTATGCAATCCGCTATTTGGAATAGTGCTTTTTATAGGGCAGTGGGCACAGGGGGATGAGTTGGTGGAGCTGAGGGGGCGGCGGCCCAAAAAAGCTTGGGAACAGCTGACGTAGATCCCGATTGCATAACCCACACTCGGTTCCTCAGAGGTAATGCTCAAAAGCTGGAACCCATCCAGAGAGAGAGAAAGAAAAAGAGAGATGGGGGGGGGGGGGAGAGAGAGACCATCTCCCTGGAGGGAATTTCAGCCTGTGGAGGATTTCAAATCCCAAACCAGGAATCCTACAGGAATTAATGCAGATTAAAGTGCGCTGTTGAGGCTGAAGTTGAGGCTGAAGCTGAAGTTGAGGCTCCAGTACTTTGGCCACCTCATGAGAAGAGAAGACTCCCTAGAAAAGACCCTGATGCTGGGAAAGATGGAGGGCACAAGGAGAAGGGGACGGCAGAGGATGAGATGGTTGGACAGTGTTCTCGAAGCTACTAACATGAGTTTGGCCAAACTGCGAGAGGCAGTGAAGGATAGGCGTGCCTGGCGTGCTCTGGTCCAGGGGGTCACGAAGAGTCGGACACGACTGAACGACTGAACAACAACAACAAAGTGCGCTGTTTGCCTTTCCCTCCCAAAGGAACAAGCGAGCTCTTCCCTTCTCCGCTAGTGGAGCAGGTCCAGGCCAGAGTGGCAGGATAGGGCCCCCCAGGGGTTGCAGCTGCTGCAGGCTGTCTCCCTGAACGAGCCCCCGAAGCCCCCCCCCCGGGAGAGGCTGCAGGATGAGGCCCATCCCGGAGCGCAGCCCCCCTTCCCTTCCTCCGGGGCCACTTACCTGCCCGCGGCCCCCAGGCGGCCCCCAGCCCCACCTGCAAGGCGGCCACGACCCAGCAGACGCCCCCCCACATCCTCCTGGCCCGGGATCCGTGGGGCGAAGAAGGGCCACTTGGGGGGCGGGAGGAGGAGGTTGCTGACCCCCACACCTGGCACTCATTAACGCGGCCAGGGCGCCTCCTCCAATCCCCGGAGGGGGAGGAGATTTAATGGGGGTGGGGGGTTGGGTCTCGTGGGCGGCTGCCTTGGAGGAGGGTCGCCAAAGGGATTTCGTGGGCCCTTTGCATGGAATTGCAGAGGTGGGAGGGAGGGAGCCCCGGGTCATCTAGTCCAACCCCAGGCCAGGCAGGAATAGGCAGCTGCCCCCAGGGCCGGATTGAGGTCTGATGCGGCCCTCAGCTCCTGAAGGGAATGGGGCCCTTTCTATGTCCAGCTGTCCTTTGTCAACAACAAATGGTCGCTGCTTTTTGTGTTGAATAGACGCTTTATGGTCATTGATGGACCTCATAGGTATCTGAAGCCATTTGCACATAACAAATAGGAGCCCACACAACACAAAACACTGTTGCTGCAGGTCGGTTTTATTTTATGTGTTTTTTATCTTATATTTTGGAAATGCACATCCAATTTTCCCCCTTTCAATTTTTTGCCCCCCCCCCCCCAGAGTGGAGCCCTAAGCTCTAGCCTGTTTAGCTTATACGTAAATCCGGCACTGGCTGCCCCATATGGGGATTGAACGGGCGCTCTCAGCCCCGGAGCTTCCTCGAATTGCAGAGGTGGAAGGGACCCCCCGGGTCATCTAGTCCAACCCAGGCCAGGCAGGAAGGAGCCACAGATGAAGGCGGGTTCTGGGTGCGGATTCTGACGTGCACCGGAGAGAGAGAGAGAAGGGCGGGGAGGGTTCTGCGGGAGGGAGGCGCTGGCCCCTCCCCGACTACCACTAGGCATGCTGGCTCTCTCTCTCTCTCTGGGGTCTACCCCCCAGGCAGCCCTTTCCTCCCCTCCCCCCCTAAGAGGCCCGGCTCTGGCCCCTCCCCCTCCCCTCCGCAGGGGAGCCGGAAGTGCCGGGCGCCCGTCCGGGGAACCCCTCGCTGCTCCCTCGAGCCCCAGGGGCGGGGCCGGGAAGGAGAGGGAGGAGCCTCGCGCCCTTTGACCTCCCGCGGCTCGCCCAATCGCGAGGCCTCGCATCGCCGCCGCCGCCGCCGCCGCCGTAGCAGCAGCAGCCGCTTCCGCCTCGGCGCTCGGGAGGGGGAGGGGCGCCTCCTTCTGGACCCCCCGGAGAGATGGACCCCCCGGTGAGAGGGTTAGGGGAGGGGGAGCCCCCAAGGGTCGGAGCCCCCCCAGGCCCCGTCCCGGAGTGGCGTCTCCCTTCGGGGCCCGGGAGACCGGGGGGGGGGGCAGGAGGGAAAGCAGCTCCGTGGGGGGGGGAGAAGGACCCCCCAGGAGACTCCACGGGGGGGGGCTGGGGGCGGCATTGCTGGGGAGGTCAAGCCCCCCTGCCCGGCCAGGGTCCCCTGCCTGTGGCTGGACCTGCCCAGCAGTAACAGGGTAGATGGGCGGGGTATAAATTATTATTATTATTAATTATTAATTATTAATTATTTATTACACCCCTGGCAGAACCGTCCAGATTGCGCACCACCCCCGCCAAGACAAGTGAGCTCTTCTTTCTGCCTCTCCTCCAACCCCCACCCCATGCAATTCACCCTCTAATTAAAACCTTATGAGGCAATATTTTTATTTATAGACCTATTTATGGACATATTTTAAAGCTGATTTTGCACGCGCCCCACTCGCCTGCACCCCTGGCTGGGGCCCACCTCACCACCCTAGCTGCAAAATTTCACTATTAATATATTAATATTCATTGTATTTCAGTTCAAGAATTACTTCGATAAAATGCATATTTTGTTATGTGCAAATGGCTTGAGATATCTATCCTATATAATAATGTCTAAGTGTCCCTGCGTCCAGTCCGTGTGTCAGTGGAATTGCCCACTGTGCATGTCCCAGACGGACGCAGGGATTGGAGCGGGCGGACAGGGGGGGTGTCCGAGAGGCAGCGGCGGCGCATGCGCGTCGTCAGTTGCCTCAGTGCCGCCGCCTCGCACAGAGATGGGGAGGATGGCTTCCTTCCGAGCGCGCCGGGTCCCCAGAAGAGCGCGCTGCCGGGGTGCCCCTGTCCGCCTGCGCTCACCCGCTGCCGTTCTAGCACCCGTTATTAACGGGCTAAAGTCAACTAGTTAGGTCCATAAGTTACCATATAGCATCTATTCAACACAAAAAAGCGACCATTTGTTGTTGACAAAGGACAGCTGGACATAGAAAGGGCCCCATTCCCTTCAGCAGCTGAGGGCCGCATCAAACCTCAATGTGGCCCTGCCCTGTGGACATGTGCCAGGCCACCTCTGAAGTCTCTCCAGCCCAAAGGAATCCAGATCCGCCCCCCAGGGGCTCCCTCTCGCCCTGGGGCTCCTGCCCTGGCAGACCCTGGCCAGCCAGGCGCCCCGCTGGGAGAGCAGGGGGCAGGATCCGATTCCCAGCGAGGGGCCTCAGGAAAGACCCCCATGGGAGGGGCCTGCGCTGACTGCCCCCGACTGGCCCTCCGGACTCCCCCTCCCCCATGGATGGCTCTGTCAGTTTGTATTTCTTGGTGCAGAAAGGGTGGATCTGATGCGTAGAGATCTTTCCTATTCTATGTACTGTACTTTTCCGTGTATAAGACTGGGTTTTTTTTTTACTTTAAAATAAGGTTAAAAGCCTCAGGGCATCTTATACACGGATAGTGCATATGCCCATTTTCTAAATTCGGGGTCCCCAAAAGTAGGAGGCATCTTATACATGGAAAAATATGGTAATTCAAGAGGGTGCTGCTAGCTTCTCTGTTTGAAAGAAGCAGGCAGAAGGTGCCTGAGGTTTGGGTTATTCCTTCTGGGAAGCTGAGCACAGCTGCCTGAAACCTGATTCTCTTATCTCTTCCGTCAAGGTCCTGCTGACGATTCTGATTGTCAGGCCAGGAGGAGCCTGGGCTCTCACTCTCACTTTCTCTTTCTTTGTTCTGATGTTCTGTACAGAGTATGTTGAGGTTTAGTCTATTGTAAGCTTATAAGTTTTTGTAAGTTAGTTTAAGTGAAGTCTGCTGCAACTGGATTTCTGATGGACAGGGCCAATCCTGAATGTGTTGGATTTGTGACCCTGATGCTCATTTGCCTTCAGTAGCAGGAAAGCTCTGCTGGATGAAAGAAACATTAGTTGCCTCTGGTCTATTTTTGGGAACTCTGCTACGTGTTTAATTTTTTTCCTCCCCAGAAGAAGCTGAGGCAACAGGGTCTCCTTCTCTTTTAAAGTCCACCCCCCCCCCCTTGGCCACCATCCCTGCTTCCTGCGGGTGGAAGTTCCACCATTTATTTTTCGCTCCATGAGACGCACTGGACCATGAGACGCACCTATATTTTAAAGGGGGAAAACCAGAAAAAAATATTTTTCTGGTTTTCCTCCTCTAAAAGGCTGGGATGGGGGTGCTGGAGGGGGAGCGGAGGTGGCAGCAGCGGCGGAGGGACTGGAAGAGACACAGCACAGTGCCTCTCCCAAAGGCGGCTGCTCTACCTGCTGGAGGAAGCAGTGGGGATGCTGCTGTTTCCTCCGCCACCCCTCGCGCCGATCCCAAAAGGGAGGAACGAGCAGCCTCTCCTCCGCTGCCCCCCGCCTCTCACCGCCACTTGCCTTCGCTCCATGAGACGCCCCAAGATTTTCCCTCACTTTTTAGGAGGGAAAAAGTGCATCTCATGGAGCGGAAAATACGGTAACACAACGCTGCGTGAAGAAGCCCTTTCTTTTCTCTGCCCTAAATCTTCCAACTCTCAACTTTGTTCCCACAACTTCTAGTAATAAGAGA
Organism: Darevskia mixta; assembly: GCA_034641385.1. Lineage (NCBI taxonomy): Eukaryota > Metazoa > Chordata > Lepidosauria > Squamata > Lacertidae > Darevskia > Darevskia mixta. The sequence continues at coordinate 288,193 of JAWWNH010000211.1, forward strand.
GAAGGGAGAAAAAAAACACGTTTCTGTATCCATCTTCTCCATGCTGTGCATCATTTTATCCATTTTATCTCCCTTAGTGGGTTGTGCAAACCGCTACTCTGAATATTGCTTTTTTACAGGGTGGGGGGCACTGGGGATGGATTTATGGGACTCCACTGAAGTAAGGCTTTCAGGGGTCCCAAGACATTTAGCTCTTCCTATACTATTATCATTTTGTTTTATAATGTATATAAAGCAGAGATAACAAAGTTGCACATAACTTAAAATTACAATATCGCAAGTACAGAGTGACTGTATCAGATCAACAAATATAGTTCCAGGTTTGCCAGGCTTGAAAATGATGCTTCCATTGAATATGTCCTGGAAGAGTCCCAAATCGTATAAAACGTGTCTGGAGGTTCTAGGCCTTGTCGAAATCTCAAATTCCATGTGTGAGTGGAAGCAAGCATTACACCCGTGTAAGACTTTGGGCTGCTTGAGTTGAGTTACTCTGTAATCTCAATTTTGGACAGCAAGAGTTTTCTAAGCAGCGTTTATCATTTCTTTCGAAATGATAACAACTGACAATTCCCACCATAGATAAAGAGGATGACACAAAAACATGGAAGAGAGGGATAGCAAAGCCCCAGCCGGGGGGCCTGTGCTCTGCTGCCCCAGCTGGAGGCAAGACCCCTTCCGAATCCCAGGAGGGGAGAGAGTTGCTCTTGTGCCGGGATCCTGCTGGCCGGCCCCCCGAGAGAAGAGGAGGCTGAGCTAGAGGAGAAGTCTTCTCCCCCCCCCCCCGTGTTCCTCTGACCTCTCTCTGCCCCACAGACCTTGGGCGACCTGCTCCTGACCCTTTATGAGATGGGCTTCACCGAGCGGCAGGTGCGCGATGCCCTCCAGGCCGGCTGCCTCAGCGCCCCGGAGGCTGCCAATTGGTGAGTGGCTAGATGACCCTGGGGGTCCCCTCCAGCCCCTCCCCAGCGGGCGCTCTCCTGGGGACCTGCCCTGGGGGGAGACAGTTCTGCCGGCTGCGCTCCCGCTGGTGCTCCACCCTCTCCCCGGCAGAGGCCTCGGCCAGCCCTGAAATCTGTGGCAGCGCAGGCGCTGGGGCTGCTCCTGCTTGACGGCCTCGTCGTCTCCTCCTCTCTTTCCCCAGGTTGCTGCAGGAGAGGGCGGAAGAGCCGCCGTCGCCGTCGCAGAGCGAACCTCCCAGAGCGCAGAAGGACTGCAGGGCAATGGACGCCTTCAACCCCCCCAGGGGGGTCCAGGAGGCCTCGTCGGGGCCATCGGCTGCCAGCCTGGGCTGCCCAACGCCAGGTAAAGAAGGGGCTGCCTGTCTGCAGCCTCTCCCCCCCCCCATCTGCAGGGGAGGCCCAGGGAGGCAGCCTGGGGGGGCTTGTAAGGCCGCCTGCTGCTCCTGTTGCACCGTCCCGTTTGGGGTGGGCTTCCCAGCATGCTCTTTGCTCCCCCCCCCCAGGCGCCAGGGTGGAGGTGGCCGCAAAGGACGCCCCCGGGAGAGCGGGCAGCCAGGCTTTTGCCGAGCAGCAGCGGGAGCAGCTGGCGGAGGAGCTGAGGGCCGAGAGGAGGACCAAGCGGCGGGTGAGCGACCCTCTCCAGGGTGGGGGGTGGGCGGGCGCCCCCAGGGGGAGGGTCCTCATGGCGGCTGTTTCTGGGGAGGACCCTGCCCTGCCTCCCCTCCTCACGGCTCCCTTCCTCCCAGGAGCACGAGTTGGCCCTGCAGAGAATCGCAGACGACCGGCGGCGCCTCCAGGGCAAGGCCCAGCTGGCGCAGGAGGGTGCCCCCTCCGAGAAGAGAGCCCAGCCCCCCAGCGACGGGCAGTGCCTGCTTAGGGTGAGAGGAGCAGCAGGGGGCCAGGAAGGGAAGCCCCGAAATCAGGAGGGAACTGCAAGTCTTGGGTGGGGGGCTCGATTCAGGGAGGGAGGGCGTTTGCCTGCTGGCCGGCCCCTCTTCCTGCATTGCAAGGGGTTAGGCTAGATGAGCCTTGGGGGTCCCTTCCAACTCTACAGGGTTCTGCGATTCTTGGCTGGGGGGGGGGAGAGCTCATTTTGGCCTGAGGAGTGTAAGAGCTGGGCCAGATCCCAAGCCACATAGACCAGCCAGCCCCCTGCTCTCCGGGTGGCCAGCCAGATGCCCAAGCAACGCCCAGCCCAGCCCTGCCCCTCTTCTCCCCACAGATCCGCCTCCCCTCGGGGGACTCCGTGCGCCAGAGCTTCCCGGCCGCCTCCCCCCTGGAGGCCGTCCGCCTCCGCCTGCTGGAGCTCCACCCGCAGCTGCCGCCCTCCTTCTCCCTCCTGCAGGGATTCCCCAAGCGCCATTTTGGGCCGGCCGACCTGCCCCGCTCCCTGGGGGACCTGGGCCTGGCCCCCAGCGCCACCCTCTGCGTAGTGGGCCCCGAGGCCCCGGCCTCTAAGGGGGTGGCGGGGCCTGAGTCCCCACTGCAGACCCCACACGAGGAGGAAGAAGAAGAGGAGGAGGAAGAAGAAGAGGAGGAGGAGGAGGAGGAGGGGATGGCAGGGCCTGGCCTCCCGACCCCAGAGGGGAGAGGCCTCTTCGCTCAGGGTGCTGATCTGCCTTCGGTCCTCCGCTCTCCGGCGCAGAGGGTGACTCCGGGGGACTTTGCGGGGTTGCACGGCCACGAGGAGCTGGCCTTCCCTGAGCCCCACCGCTGGGGTAAGTATTCAGGAACTGGCCTCTTGCCGCCCGGCACTCTTGCCCCCAAGCCGCTCTGCTTTGGGTCCGCCCACTGAGCGGCGCTCCCCTGGGTGTCGGCCAGGGAGCCCCTGTCCCCCAGCCCTCCCTGGATAGGGTGTTGGGGGTTCGAATCCCCACTCAGCCATGATGTTGGCTGGGTGACCTTGGGGGCCACTCCCTGCCTGTCAGCCTAGCCTGCCTTGCAGGGGTGGCGTTGTGGGTTTAACTGAAGAGGAGGAGGAGGAGAACAGCCGTATGCGCCCCCTGAAGGCCCTTGGAGAAGAGGGAGGGGCCGAAACGAAAGGCTTTCTCTCTCTCTCTCTCTCTCTCTCTCTCTCTCTCTGTCCCCCGCAGGGAGGGGCCACAGGATGGATGTGGAGGAGCCCATGGAGCAGGAGTCCTCGGCGTCCCTGAGGGAAGGAGAGGCTTCCGGGGGCCGGGGGCCGCCTCTGCCAGGTCAGCACAAGGGGCAGGAAGGGGGGAGGCCAGTGCCAGGAGGGAGGAAGGTCCCAGATCTGGCCTGCCTGGGTCACTGTAGAATTGGGCGGGACCCCTGAGGGTCATCCATCCCAACCCCCCTCAAGGCAGGAATCTCATGTCGGAGCCTCTGCTTAGAAACCTCCAAGCAAGGAGAGGCGGCAGTGCGCCCTCCCCTCCCGCCCCCAATTACAACTGAGCAGAGCCCTGCCCAGCATTTCATAAATGAGCTTCATTAAAATGGGGGGAGTGTGAATTGGGGGGGGGGGGCTCCGAGACGCTTCCTTCGGTATCAGCACTGCAAACGAAAACCTGGCTGGTGGGGGCGAGGAAACCAAGAGCCCCGGACGAGGGGGTCCCCTGATTTGTGGGGAAAGTGGGTCTACTCTGGAGGAAGGAGATCCCTCGCTGAAGGTCGGGAGGCACTTCCTGGCCTGGAGAGCAGAAAGAAGGGCAGGGCGAGGGCCAGAAAGGTGGGGTGGGGTGGGGTGGGGCGAGGAGAGAACCTGGATCCTAAGTTGGGGGGGTCTTCTTTCCGTTTGAAGGTTCCGTGTCTTTTGGGGAACGCGCTCAGGGCCTCTCGGGGTCTCGGCACCAGTGGCCGGCAGAGGGCAACCTGCTGAGGTAGGGGCCTTGGCCAACCTGGGCTATTTGGGGGCGGGCGAAGGTTGGCTGGGGACGTGGAAGGGGGGCGCCTGGGTGTCTTCATCGTCTGTCTCTTTCTGCCCCCCAGGACGGCCCACGGGAGCCGAGACGAAGCCCCCTCCCTCCCTCTGGCTGTGGCCCAGGCGGCCGAGTTGCGCCTGCAGCGGGGGAATGCGCAGGGCCCCCCAGCCGAGGAGAAGGCCTCTCTGGCCGCCACGTCCCCCCCAGGCCGCCCGGCCCCCGCAGTGCCGCCACTCTTCCAGCTGTCCCTGCGAGGGGCCACAGCCCTCCTTACAGGTAGAGACACACACACACACACACCCGGCTCTGTGCCTGTCAGCCGCTGGTTTCCCACCGCAGCTTCCTCCTTCCTGCTGCTTCTTATTTTGATTTATATACTGTTCTTAACCCAAAGGTCCCAGGGCCATGCGCCACATTCAGAGCATGATTGACGCAATGTAACACAGAGCTAAGCCCCTGCATGACGGGGGTCTCCGGCCACAGAGGATTTAATGGCCAAAAGTGTGGGGGAAGAGGAAGGCGCCTCGAGGGGTCTCATGGAGGAGCCTGGCGAGTGTCTCTGGGGAGAGCAGGGCCCATGCGTTTGTCTTCAAAGGCAAGGGACGAGGAGGAGCATCTTCACTGGCTGCCCATCTCCTCCCAAAGTCCTCATAAGGGTTTACAAAACCCTAAAGAACTTGGGTTGGTTGACCCCCTGAACCCTTAGAATATGGCAGCTGCGTCACAGAGATCATTGGTCCTTCTCCGGGGCTCATTGGACAACGAGAAACCGAGCCTTTAGTCCTGTGGAACTGTCTGCCACTGGAGATCCAGTGGGCGCCTTCCGTGCCAACTTTTAAACACCTGCCGAAAACATTTCAATAGTTAATGGAGGCTTGCTTTTAACTCTCTTGCTTTTAACGTTTTATTATGCTCTTAGTCTATGATTTTGTTGTTGTTATGTAGTTCCAAACTGCTCGCTGTCCTGCTTTTCCTGACTTTTTCAAAAAGGAAAATGGCTTTTCAATGGCGCTGTGCTGTTTTTACCCTCTGCCCTTCAATAGATTTCCTGTGTTAGCTTGATTAGAGTTCATTTACTTTCTGGCGATGGTCTTTTTTGGCTTCACCTGGACTTTCCCCTGGTGTGGCTTTCCTTTGGGTGAGCTGCCTGGGCTCCCCACTTTGGTGGGTGGGGAGGCAGGATCTGAAGTCAGGCCTCTTTGTCCCCGCAGCGCCCAGCAAGCAGTACTGCAGCAGCCTGGCCTCGGTGACGCCGGTGCTGGCCGAGCACCTCCTGGGGCACCTGGTGCAGCAGGGCCTGCTGAGCCCCCGCAGCCTCAAGCTCTTCTTCGGCTGCCCCCTCCAGAAGCTGCGCCTCGACTGCTACCCCTACGCCACCAACCAGCTCCTGCGCCAACTGCGGGCCTTTCCCAGCCTCCGCCACCTCAGCCTCCTCTCCTGCTCCGTCATCACCGGTGAGCGGGGCGGGAACGGGACAGGCGGAAGGGGCCCCCAGGGGTCATCCAGTCCAGCCCCCTGCAATGCGGGAATCCCAGCTAAAGAAGCATAGAATCGTGGAGCTGGAAGGGTCCCCCAGGGGTCATCCAGTCCAGCCCCCGATAATGCAGAATCAGAGCTGAAGCATTGCTGACCGAGGGGGAGCAGAGAGGGTCTGCCAGAGGCGGTGGGTGGGGCAGGAGGCTGCTCCACGGGACCTGAGCGCTTAGCTGGGGGGGCGGGTTCTGCGCTCTCAGCCCCCTGAGCTGACCCTCTCCCCCCATTTCTCTCCTTCTCCCCCCCCCCCCCAGACCAGGGCATCTCTGTGGTCCAGCACCTGCCCCGCCTGCAGCACCTCAACCTCTCGGCCTGCGTGAAGCTCACCGACAACTGCCTGCAGTTTCTGAAGGGTACGTCATGGACGCCCCCCCTGCTCTTTTGGCTTCTTCCTCTCTGCCTGCAGGATCAGGCCCATGGCCCACCTAGTCCAGCCTCCTCCCCCCCAGCAATGGGGACTCAGAAGCATCGCAGCTGAGCCATCCTGGCTGGGAGCCACTTAGAGCCCTGGGCTTCTCCATGAATTTGTGTATTTTAAAAAAATAATATTATTTATTAGTTTTCAATTACAGTCCAATAATAGCCTCATTATAACAATGCCAAATTACAATGCAATTACTAATACCAATCATTCAGATACCAAATTTCGGTGCCCCCTCCATGTGCTAGAAGCGATGGTTTGATGATTTACTTTATTTCTGCGTTCCAAAATCGTAGCAATATCAATTACACTCCAATCTAGATAACAATCCCTTACACAACAACTGCAATATTAACAACTTCCCTTCGTATTGACACATTCAACGATTTATATTCACTCAAACTATATTCTTCTTCTTCCTGGGTGTGGCAGTTATTCTTTCCACGATATTTTTCCCTCTCCTTGTAAAATGTTATGTCTATATTTTCCCAGTTGTTGCTGTTCTCCATCATGCTTTGGGCGGAGCTAATATCCCATTGTAGTTTCAGAATTTCTCCCCCGCTCCGTCCTGGGCTTCACTGCAACTTTAGCAGCAACTGCAAAGCCCCCTCTGTCCCAATGAATAGCCTTGTCGAGAGGAGAGGGTCTGTCGAACTGCAGATGACTCAAGAATGAACCTTATCAGTTCCTTGGCAACTCCTTTCATCCTTCGGTCCGGCTGAAGATAAATGAGCAGTTATACTTCCAATTCAATTAAATTCCAACTCCATAGATAATAAAGGACGGGGACGAGTCAGCTCTAAGTTTCCATCGTAACCCTTTTGCAAAATAGAGCTTCCCTCCCTTTTTCCTTTCCTTTTTGACACACACAGTTCCATTTGATGTTCTATTCCATACCTTCAATCCAGTTTCATCCTTCCTCACCTGTACAGATATAATTTGAGCTAGCATTCATCTCCATGAATTTATCTCATCCTCTTCAAATGCCACCCCAGGTTCTTGGCTATCCCAGCCTCTTGTGGCAGGGAGTTCCACAGTTTAGCTCTGCGCTGCGAGAAGACTCTCACCCTTAGGCACCCTTATGTTGCATTTGCATTTATTTATTAAATTTGTGTACTGCCCTAGACCCATAGATCTCAGGGCATAACATTACAGTTATGGTTTGTTATAGAATAAGTTTTTTTACTTTAATTGTAACGTTTAGCTTATTTTTCAGTTGTTGCTTTTCAGGCAGTGTTTTATAACATGGAATTGATTCACTGATGAATATATGATTTAAGCTGCATTTGTGACACTTTATTACGCTCAGTTGTGCCCTTATTATTACTGATTCTTTGCAAGCCGCTGTGGGAATAATTTGAATGAGAAACAGCAGAGAAATCTATGTTGTGAACCGCCCTGAGATCTACGGAGTATAGGACAGTATACAAATTTAATACAATAAATACCGTAATAAATGGGGTTGTTTTTTCAAAAAAATATTATTTTATTAAGAATATTACAGTGAGTTAAATAAGGGGGGAGGGGAGAATACCTAAAAACATTTTAAAAGGCAAAAGAAAGTAACAATATGACAAAATATAATTAAGGTGACAGAACTATAATTTGGTATGCTTATAAATATAACTATGAATAAATTATAATATATATGTAAATGGTTGAGCTCCTTGTTTCCCTCAAGTATACATCAATTCATGGGTCGGTTTGGTTTTGATAAATACATTCCAAATATCGTTCAATTTGTCCATACGGTAATCATGGAAAGCGATCCGTTCCTGGGTTGCAAGAGTTGCCATGTAACTCCGCTCCGTGTCGCTGGGTTTTCTGTGCCCGGCAAAAAGATTGGCCTGGATGCATTGGAAGGACGAGGATCTGGTCCCTTTTGATCCATGGAGAAATGAACGGAAATGTAATGGATCCGGCCCGCTCTCCCCCCAGGGCTCCCCCAGCTGTCTCACCTGGCGCTGGACCAGACGCGAGTGACGGATCGGGGCCTGGGCGAGTTCCTGCTCTCGGCGCCCCCCTCCCTCGCCCACCTGAGCCTCAACCAGACGGGCATCACGGACGGCACCCTCGGCCTGCTGCCCCAGTGCGCCCCCCAGCTCTGCACCCTCAGCATCAAGCAGACGGGCGTAAGTGGCCCCCGCAGCCTGGGAAAGGGCCTTCTCCCGGGGGGGGGGGGGGCGCGTGGGACGGGTGCAGCCGGCTGGCGCCAAGGGGGGGGGGTCCTCTGTTGGTCCCGTGTGTGATTGGGGAGGGGGGCTTTTCCAATCATGCCAGTGTGGTGTAGAGTGTTGGGCCCGGGAGACCCGGGTTCGAATCTTCCCTCGGCCGTGATGCTCACGGGGAGACGTTCGAAGCCGGTGGCTGCCTCTCAGCCTAGCCCACCTCGCAGGGCTGTTGCGAGGGGTTAAAGGAGAACCACACAGGCCACTTCGAGGTCCCCGGGGTGTAAGCGCAGCAAAATAATGCCCTTTTAAAATGTTTTTTTGGGGGGGTATCAGGTTGTTTTATTTTTATTCGCCATTTTGTGGTTTTACGTCTTGATTTTATTCTGCGAACCACCCTGAGACCCCCTGGTATAGGGCAGTAGATAAATTCAATAAATAATAATAGTACTAATACAACCGGCCATGTTTTGTTGCCTCCGCAGGTGGTGGACGTTTCAGCCCTGCGGCGCTTGGAAGCTCTGCAGACGCTCCATCTGGATGGCACCCCGGTGAGCGAGGCCTCCCTGCGGGCGCTCTCCTCGCACCCGGCACTCTGCACCCTGACGCTCTCGGGGGTCCAGTCTGTTGACGGCAACACGGCCCTGGAGCTGGTCTCAGGTACGGGGCAGGGGCCGGGCCCCTCGGGCATTTGGGAAAGGGCCCCTTCGTCTCTTTGCCAGCGGGTGCCGTCCCACCCGGGGAAGCGGAGGCCGGAGAGGCGATTCTGGCAACAGGAGGGGGCGGGGGGTACACGGAAGGCGCCCCCTTGCCAACAGTTCCCCCCACAACAGCTTCCTCAGTGGGCAGTGAGGGCACATTAGAATCACCGGTTCTAGAGTTTGAAGGGCCCCCCAATGGTCATCTAGACCAACCTGGAATGAAATGCAGGACCAGGAAGTGGGAGCACTGAGCTTCACCGGCAGCTGAGGCAGGACGTGCGGCTTAGTATTGGCCGTGTATTTTTCGCTCTATAAGGCGCACCTGACCATAGGACGCACCTAGTTTTTAGAGGGGAAAAGCCCCATTTTTTGAGAATCAGCTCAAATTTCTGCAGCTTCTTTTGCAAAGGAGAAAAGCCCCATTTTTTGAGAATCAGCTCAAATTTCTGCAGCTTCTTTTGCAAAGGACAAAAGCCCCATTTTTTTGAGGATCAGCTCAAATTTCTGCAGCTTCTTTTGCAAAGGAGAATAGCCCCATTTTTTGAGGATCAGCTCAAAGTTGTTGAGCTTCTTTTGCAAAAGGAAAAAACCTTGTTTTATGGGGTTTAACTCACAGTTCTGCAGCTTCAGGAAAGGGAGCCATTTCTACAGTTTCCAGACAGATAATCTAATCAGCCAGTCCCATGTCGCTGGGGAAACAGCCTCCCTCTGCAAGGGGGCGGGGCTGGAATCTCTCTCCCTCATCTCTCTCCCCGATCATTTGCTGAGCAGCTGCTCAGCGGGCTTCCTTTCAACACCCTCTTCTCTCTTTTTTTTAAAAAAAGCACGATCTGCTTTTGCCCCTGGGCAGCTCAGCTCCAGGGACCACACCTTCGTGCCATAAGACGCACAGACATTTCCCCTTACTTTTTAGGAGGAAAAAAGTGCGTCTTATGGAGCGAAAAATACAGTAATTGGAATTATTACTGTTAACGTTTTGCTCACCCTGACGTCCCAGGCTGCAACAATTTAAAATGCAGTCAAACCTTGGTTGTCGAACGTAATCCGTTCCCGAAGGCCGTTTGGCTTCCGAAACGTTCGACAACCGAGGTGCGGCTTCTGACTGGTTGCAAGAGCCTCCTGCACTCAAGCGGAAGCCGCGTCCGATGTTCCACTTCCAAAAAACGTTTGAAAACCGGAGCGTTTGCTTCCGGGTTTTCGGCGTTCGGGAGCCAAAAGGTTCGGAAATGGAGCCGAGGTTTGACTGTGCAAGATTGAAAAAGAATGTTAAGCCACCTTCGCAGTCGTAAACGTGGGTTGGGACCTGGCAATCTGCCTCTCCAAGCCCAGCCCCAGTCTGTGGGCTCTGACCCAAAGCTCCCCTGCAGCCCACCTCTCAGGCAGTCGCCTGGGGCGAGCAGCTGTGCTGAAAAGGACCCTGTGCTATAGATGCCGCAAACAGAGCCAGGAGCGGCCCCTGGCACCTGCTCAGGTCTTGGCTTCCCTGGCCCCCTTGTCCAGGAGTCTGTGTTGGAGTGGTGGCCCCCACGTCCCCGAGGCGCCGGTTTGGGGTGGGGTCTTCCTCTGCCCTGCTGGCTTGGAGGCGTTTCCACGTGGCAACCCACCCCTGGGGGGCTCTTGCAGGTCTGCCCGCCCTCGCTCAGCTGGCCTTGCCCAGCCGCCACACGGTCACCGACGCCGGCCTGGCCGCCCTCTGCCGCCTGACGGGGCTCCTGGAGCTGGACCTGACGGACTACAGCCATATCACTGACGAGGGGCTGCGGCACCTGCCCCAGCTGAGCAGGTGAGGAATGGGCGTACGGACCCCCCCCCCAGCAAGGCCAGGCTCTGCGCTCCAGCCCCCAAACCCCCATGCATAGCAGGCCTTGCTCCCGGGGGGGGGGGCGGGTTCCTCCTGGGGGGTCACCTGCTGGGGGGCAGCAGCAGCAGCAGCAGTCCAAGCTGTTGGGTTGGGGATAGATGCTGGCAGACGGTGGATTCCCTTTGCAGCTTAAAAAGGGATGCTTTGATAGGCTAGTGTTAGCCATTAATAATAATATTATCATATATATATTTGAATTTTTTTCATTGATGAATATATGATTTAAGCTGCATTTGTGACTCTCTGTTATGCTTCACCATGTCGTCATTATTACTGATACTTCGCAAGGCACTGTGGGAATAATTTGATTGAGAAATGGCAGAGACATTTATGTTGTGAACCGCCCTGAGATCTACGAGGTATAGGATGGCATACAAATTAAATTAAATTACATTAATAGGTGTTTTTTAGAAAAAAATATTATTTTATTAAGAATATTACAGTGAGTTAAATAAGAGAAAAAAGAAAAAGAATACCTAAAAATATTTTAATAGGGAAAGGAAAGTAACAACATTACAATAAAATATAATTAAGGTGACGGAACTATAATTCAGTATCAATATAAGTAAAATTATAAACGGTTGAACTTATTGTTTCCCTCAAGTATATGTAAATTCATGGGTCACTATGGTCCTGTATACCTAAACGGCCTTGGTCCTGTCTACCTGAAGGAGCGTCTCCACCCCCACCGTTCAGCCCGGACACTGAGGTCCAGCGCCGAGGGCCTTCTGGAGGTTCCCTCGCTGCGAGAAGCAAAGCTACAGGGAACCAGGCAGAGGGCCTTCTCAGTGGTGGCGCCCACCCTGTGGAACGCCCTCCCATCAGATGTCAAAGAGAAAAACAGCTACCAGACTTTTAGAAGACATCTGAAGGCAATCCTGTTTAGGGAAGTTTTTAACCTGTGATATTTTAATGTAGTTTAATATCTGTTGGAGGCCGCCCAGAGTGGCTGGGGGGACCCAGCCAGATGGGCGGGGTACAAATAATAAATTATTATTATTGTTGTTGTTGTTGTCGTCGTTGTTTTGATAAATACGTTATTATATTTGAACCCCGCCCATCTGACTGGGTTGCTCCAGCCACTCTGGGCAGCTTTCAACATATATAAAAACATAATTAAACCTTTAAAAGAGCTTCCGTTCACAAGGCTGCCTTCAGATTGTATAGTTACAGGTAGGTAGCCATGTTGGTCTGCCATAGTCAAAACAAAATTAAAAATTAAAAAAGGTGCTACTGGAAGGATTTTTTTTTTGTTCAGATGGTATAGTTATTCAAGTTTAGTTATCCAGGATGCTTCAAGGGAAACTGGATTCTACTGGTATTTCCTCATCCCCCCCCTTAAAAATACAACCACACACCTTGTAAAAGGTAAAAATAAAATTTACTTGGCATGTTTGTTGAAGAGTAAAAGCTACAGTCACTTTGTTCCTGCGAGCTTAAAATGGTAATTCAGCTACAAAAAGGCCTCCTTAAGTCTAGCTGAAGATGCTACCTGAGCATTTTAATGTATTTTTCATTTCTTGTTGGAAGCCGCCCAGAGTGGCTGGGGAAACCCACCCAGATAAGTAATAATTGTTGTTGTTATTATTGGAGCTCACTTAGCAGACATTCTCAGGTTTCTGGCTTGGTGGAAAGTGATGAAACAGAGAGCATGTGCCCTGCAGGGAGGAGCATCTCTCTTTGGCACATGGGGGGGTGGGGGGTCTCTCCCAGAAAAGATGCAGGAGAACTCTGTGAGCATCAGCTCCAAATGATGCATTGCTGGTTTGAATACCCCCCCACAAGCCGCATCCACTGGCTGGGCCCCCCACCCCCCCATGGCCTGCAGCGATGCTCCCTAGGAGGGGTCCGATGGCCCGATCTGAGGCTCTTCTGCGGTCCTTGCATGTGCCCCCCCCCGTCCGCAGGCTGCGCCGCCTGTCTCTCTGCAACACGCTGGCCACGGACCGCGGCCTGCCGCATATCCAGGGCCTGCCGCATCTGGAGGAGCTGTGCTTGGATCGCCTCAACGTCTCCAGCAGAGGGGTGGCGCGGTGCATCATCACTCTGCCCCACCTGCAGGTACGGCCGGGAAGGGAGCAGCGCCAAGGGGGGGCAAAGGGCTCCTTCCCTCCTCCAAGCTCCTCTCTCTGGGCAGCTGCAGAGCGAGAGAGAGAGAGAGAGAGACCTGGGGCAGGGCGGGCATGGGGGCCCCAGGGGACTTGCCCCCCCCCACTTTATCATCTTCCTCCCCCCCCCTCCACAGGTGCTGAGTCTTGCCAGCACGCCAGTCGGAGACACAGTGGCCCGCCTGGGCATCTCCCGCTGCAAGCAGCTGCTCAAGGTGAACCTGAGCCGCACCCGCCTGACGGACCGAGGTGAGTCCTGGCCCCCCCATGCTTTTCTGGCCCCCAGCCCCCCCTGGCCAGGAGCAGCACCCAGAGCAGCAGTTTGCACGGCCCACGGAGAGAGATGAATCCGCAACGGCTGATTGCACATTCACTCAAAATCCGATTAAAGCCGTTTAGTTCCATTAATTAATTTGGCAAAGGAGATGGACTTGATCGGGAGATACGGGCTCTCCAAAGCCTCGCGGCCGTTGGCTCTGGAACAGCTGGGTGGGGGAACAGAGAGCATGATGGGAAGCAGAGGAAAACCCCCCCCCCATTCTCCGTGTGGGGTGCAGAAAGTAGAATCAGAATGATAAGAGCTGGAAAGGACCCCCAAGGGCCTGGCAATGTCAGCGTCCCTGGCAGCTGTGCTATAATAATAATAATAATAATAATAATAATAATAATAATAATAATAATATAATAATAATAATAATAATAATAATAATAATAATAATTTTTATTTGTACCCCGCCCATCTGGCCGGGTCTCCCCAGCCACTCTGGGCGGCCCCCAACAAATATTAAAATACATCAAAGTCACAAGTTAAAAACTTCCCTAAACAGGGCTGCCTTCAGGTATTTTCTGAATATAGGATAGTTATTTATCACTTTAACCTCTGCTGGGAGGGCGTTCCACAGGGCGGGCGCCACTACCGAGAAGGCCCTCTGCCTGGTTCCCTGTAGCTTTGCTTCTCGCAATGAGGGAACCGCCAGAAGGCCCTCGGCACTGGACCTCAGTGCCCGGGCTGAACGGTGGGGGTGGAGACGCTCCTTCAGGTATACAGGACCAAGGCCGTTTAGGGCTTTAAAGGTCAGCACCAACACTTTGAATTGTGCTCGGAAACGTACTGGGAGCCAATGTAGATCTCTCAGGACTGGTGTTATGTGGTCCCAGCAGCCACTCCCAGTCACCAGTCCAACTGCCGCATTCTAGATTAATTGCAGTTTCCGGGTCACCTTCAAAGGTAGCCCCACGTAGAGCGCATTGCAGTACTCCAAGCGGAAATAACCAGAGCATGCACCACTCTGGCGAGACAGTCTGCGGGCAGGAAGGGTCTCATCCTGCGTACCAGATGGAGCTGACAGACAGCTGTCCTTGACACAGAATCAACCTGTGCCTCCATGGACAGCTGTGAGTCCAAAATGACTCCCAGGCTGCACACCTGGTCCTTCGTGGGCACAGTTACCCCATTCAGGACCAGGGAGTAGACTTCCAACAAAGCAGAGCCCACATTGCAAGGGGGGTGGACTAGATGACTCTTGGGATCCCTTCCAGCTCTACCATTCTGTGATTCCAAGGGAGCCCTTCCCACCGCCGAAGGGCTCTTTCTGCCGGAAAGTCCTCCCTGACACTGCGGGAAGAGCCTGTCCCTGCCCAGCTCCTGCCCAGCCGCCTTTTGCCCCCTCCCTGCAGGGCTCCGCTTCCTGCGCCCGGTGCCCCTGGTGCAGCTCAACCTGGACGGCTCCGGCGTGACCACCGAGGGGGTGGCCGCCCTCCTGGCCGCCTGCCCCGCCCTGGGCAGCGTCCGTGCCAGCCACCTGCGCACCTTGCCCTCGGAGGACATCTCGGACGAAGAAGGAGAAGGACCCGGCTAGGCCAGCCAGGCCTCCTCCCCCCGGCCCCTCCCTCGACGCATGGCGCACTTTCTTCTGCCCCCACCCACTTCTCTTCCTGAGTCTCTGAGGGTTTGGTGCGGTCGGGCTCCCTGCAGGGCCGGGCTTTCCAGTCCCCCACGTCCTCAACGCCCTCGTCATCACCGCACCAGGTCCGCTGGGAAGCCTGCCTCTGCGGACGAGGCTTGTCCTTCACTCGTCTTCCATTCTCCAGCCTGACTTCTTCTTTCCCTCACCTGTAGCTGCACGATGGGTGTTTCTTTCCTTTTTTAAAAGAAGAAGAAGAAGTCCATTTCGAAAGCCCAGGCTCTTAATTCTTGGGGGACGCAGAGAAGGAGGAGGGAAGGGGGGCAGAGGCCCCCGGTCCCTGGGATGGAGGAGGCCGGGGGACACCCATTTCTGATGATGCCTCATGCAAATGGGTGCCATGTCTCCCAGTCCTTCCCCACCCCCAGCAGAGGCCCAGAGGAGTCCTGGGGGGCAGGGGGGGGCAAATGGGACGCGGAACTCCTGAAAAAACTTCTCTGCAGCTTGTGCCTTAACAATTTCCAATAAAAAACATTGACGGGTCCTCCTGGTTGTGTTGCCTCTGAATGGTTTGCTGGCTTGGATCGGGGTGGGGAGCCTCCAGAGACCCTCCAAATGCTCCCCATCACCCCATTGGCCGTGCTGGGAGCCCCAAACCCTTTGGGACTGGTGCCCAGTCGACGATGCCAGGGTTGTGGCGCTTTTGGAGCAGGGCCAGGCTGCCTTCCTCCTCTTCTCTGCACTTCAGGCTATTGTGAAATCTTTCTGATCCCACATTCCCTGCCCCCTAAAATATGCACGCCAGTGCACATAGTTAACCAGTGGAATTCCCTGCCACAGGATGGCACGATGGCTACTAGTTTAGACGGCGTTAAAAGGTTGGGCAAATCCTCAGGGGAGCAGGCGGCTAGCACAATGGCTGCCTCCAGGATGAGAGGTGACGTCCCTCTGAAGGCCAGTTACCCTCCAGTGGGGCAAGAGGGGCAGTAATGGCCCTTCCAGGGAGGCATTGGGCCAGCCATGGGGAGCAGAAGGGGGCTGAGCCAGCAAGGTGGCTCTTAGGTTCTGCAAAGGTTGGGGAAGTGAGAAAGCGGAATTCGCACTCAGTCCACACTTCTGGCGGGAGGGCAGAGCGATTTCCTCCGCCCCTCCCTTTGCATGGCCTGTCCCTGCTGTTGTTGGCGCCTCTTCTCACCCTTGTGGAGCCAGGCTGGCACCCGCTTCCTCCTGGGCCACCTGTTGGGGGGGCAGTCCTGGGAATCTGAGGCGAGAGGCCCATGGAACGGAAGTTGCCCCCAGTTCCAGTCACCGCACAGAGGCAGCTTAATGTCCGAAAGAGTAGCCTGCTGTAGAAGATCAGGCTTCAGCAATGCCATTCCAGACAGTCATATGTGCATACAGATCATGGGCTTTCTAGATACAGTGGGTGGGGACCCCTCCCCCCAGAAACACCCACCTCTCCCTGGGTGGTGAAACTGGGTATTCATTTCATAGGATTGTAGAATTGTGGAGTTGGAAGGATCCCCCAAAAGTCATCTAGTCCAACCCTCACCATACATTTGTATAGGATGATGGATTTCAAGAGGTGCAAATGTCCTGTTGCACTGAAGCTGGTGGGGGTGGGGCTGCCCCTTGGAATAGGAACAATTCCCTCCCCCCAAGTGGCTGGCCACTGGACAGACTCCTTGGTGACTCTGCGAGGCCCCCGTGCAGGACTGAAGCCCCCCTGCCTGTGTGTCCTGGCCAGGTCCAGATCCAGCCAGCCCCAGAGAAATGGAAGGGTGTTCTGCTCAGCTAAGGGGGCCTTTGCCAGAGTCTGGCTCCCTTGTCCCTGGCTCGCTTGGAGAGCTCTGGTGTTGCGATTCCTGCATTGCAGGGGGTTGGCCTAGATGACCCTTGGGGGTCCCTTCCAACTCTACGGCGCTCTTTTCTTCTGAGCCGCCTTGGGTCCGCCTGCTCCCTGCCAGACCCCCCTCGTCTGGAGTCTCCGGCTGCTCTTGGGGCTCGGGGGGCGGGCCTGGCTGGCGGGTTGTGCGGCAGGGCTGGGCGGGGAGGGGGCTGGCCGAGGACCCTTCCCTCGCGGACGCCTGGATCCCAGGAGGCGGCGGCGGCGGCCTGCGCGGCGTGGTCCGGAGCGGGGCGCGCGCGGAGCCGGTTCCGCAGCAGCAGGACAGCCGCAGACTGCGAAAGAGGCAGAGGCGGCGGCGGCGCAGCCAGTGAGCAGCTGAGCCGATGAGCAGCAGGCGGCGGAGCTGGAGGCGCGCAGCTGAGCCTGCCGCATCCACCGCAGAGCCCCCCGCGCTGCGCCTCTGCCCGGCCGCCTCCTCCTCGTGCGCCCTGGCGGGGCTTTCTCCGGCAGGAGGGCGACGCTGAGCTCGGAGGACCCCCGGCCCGTCGACGCCCCCGCGGTGACCGGCGAGGGGCCGCCCCCGCCGCCCCTCGCCTCGCCTTGCAGCCCGGGGATGGGCGCTGCGCCGGAGAGAGCCCCCCGGCAGCGCCACGCGGGGCGCCCAGGCCACGGGCGCCGGGCCAGCGGGGAGCGCGCCGCGTGGCAGCAGCGGGGTGTGCGCGCCTGAGGAGCAGCAGCAGCAGCAGCAGCAGCAGGTGGGGCCGCCCGGCGTGCGGAGGCTGCTCGGCCGAGGGGCCCCGCCGGGAGATGCCAGGATGAGGGAGGTGCCCGGGGGCAGCATGGCCCGCCGCGGGGAGCGCCGGGTGGGCCTGCAGGCCTTCGCGCGCGGCTCGTCCCTGCACGGGCTGAGCCACCTCGTGGCGCCCGGCTCGCGCTCCTTCCGCCGCCTGCTGTGGGCGCTGGCCTTCGGGGGCTCCTTGGCGCTGCTGGCGCTGGTGTGCGCCGAGCGCGTCGCCTACTTCCTCCGCTACCCGCATGTCACCAAGCTGGACGAGGTGGCCGCGCCGAACCTCACCTTCCCCGCCGTCACCCTGTGCAACCTCAACGAGTTCCGCTTCTCCAAGATCACGCGCAACGACCTCTACCACGTGGGCGCCCTGCTGGCCCTGCTGGACGCGCGCCACGAGGTGGCCCAGCTGGGCGACCCCGAGACCCTGGCGGCCCTGCGGGACAGGGCCAACTTCAGGCAGGGCTTCAAGGCGCGCCCCTTCGACATGGCCGACTTCTACAACCGCACCGGACACGACCTGGCCGAGATGCTCTGGCAGTGCACCTTCCGAGGCGCCAACTGCAGCGCCAGCAACTTCACCGTGGTGAGTGAGGGGCAGGGAGAGGAGAGGGCGAGCGCGCCAGGCACGGAGGGGACGCCGCTGCTCCCGCGCTCTCGTCCCGCTTGCGCGTTTCCCACGGAGGCTGCTGGCTGGCCGGCCACTGAGGGAGCAGGGTGCAGGGCTAGACTGGCCCCCGCGGGCCTGATCCAGCTGGAGGCTCTCCTTATGTATGGCTGCTGGGAAGAGGGGAAGAGTGGCCCTGCCGTCGGGCAGAGGGAGGCAAGGTCCCAGGCGAGGTGGCGCAGGCAGCCCTCCTGGCAATTCTGCCTGGGGGGGCGGGGGCGGGTCACACCTGCTGGAAGAGAGAGACAAGCCAGTCACCTTTCGTGGGCGGAGGACGCTCTCCTTTTCCCAGGGTTTGGGGTTAGGAAGGGGCAGACTTGTAATCTTTGATAATATAGGACCCCCAGCATGCCCCACATTTGGGGTGCCCAAATGGATGTTCTCAATTATAGATCTTCTCAATTTTGGGCTCAGCAACCTGTGGGGGGGACTGAATTCGGCATGAGGTCAGGGCAGCAGTCAGCCCGGATTGGCTTCTCTCTGTGGAGGGGGGGTAGGGGGGCTGCCATCCTGCCCTTCACCTCAGGCAGCTAAATTTGGTTCAGCCCTGGGGGCAGGGGCTTGTCCAGCAAAGAGCAGCAAATGCATGCCCAGGGAGGATTGGAACCCAGGAGTCCTGGCTTCCAGCACAACTCAGGATTTGGGGAGCCAAATCTCCACCTCAGCCGGCATTCCCCAAACCCTGCGCTTCTCCCTCCTCTTCCTCTTCCATCCTGGGCACTTGCTCCAGGGTCCTCGTTGCCTGCGCCTGGGGTTGCCCTGTACCATCAGAGGTTTCGCCCAGTAGGATCCCAAGTGGGGTGTTGGAGGGGGGCAGGGAGAGGAGCAATCTCTGCGAGGGTGTGGCCCCATCCCAGGAAGAAGCCTGCATTTATCAAGGCAGCATGAACAGCCCCATTCATTGGGGGTGAGGTGTAGGATTTGGTTAGCCTGAGACAGAGAGTGGGCCTGAGAGCTTCTAGCAAACCAGCGCTGGGCGCAAGCAGCATTGGGGGTGGCATCTACCTGCCCCTGTACCATCCTGAGCACAAATGGGCAGAAAGTGAGGGCTGGGCTTGTATTACCCCTCTTGAGAGAGGAGCCTTGGGGTCCCCAGCTGAAAAGGGAGCACAACAGCCCTGCAGTGTGGGCCAGAGCCGCAACCATCTGCTCCTGGCGCAATGGGGCACCTGAGAGCAGCTGCAAGAGGAGGCAGGTCTGCTTGTGGGGGAGCTGGGGGGGGTGAACAGGAGAGCAGAGAGGCCTGCCTTGCTTAGGGTGCTGCAGGGAGTCTTCTGGTGGGGAGAGACAGAAAGCCAGCCACTCCCTGGGGCTGGGGGGCTCAGAGGCCCATCTCCTCATTCCCTGCAGTGGAGCAAGATCAGCCCCCACCCCATGCCATGAGCAAAAGCCCCACCTCATGAACCAGCAGGCTCCCCCCTCCCCAGATTCTGAATATGCAAAATGGGTGCCAACTTGAATAAAATATTGGGGGAGCCCAGGTAAGCTCTGCCCCACATAATTGATTCCAAGGCATGGCACATATACACCCCATTTGAATGGCAATGCCCACCAGTGTTGTGGGGCCCCGGCCTCCCCACGAGTTGGCTCCTATGGGGGTTTCTCCATAAGGGGCAGAGCCGTCTCCACCCGGGGGGGGGGATTGTGGGGGCTGCTTTGTCTCAATGGATACCTGATGGGTTTCCCTCACTTCAGGGGCTGCGGAGTGTGATCCTCTGCCTCCCCCCCCCATTCCACCCACCAGGAGGTGAGGGATGCTAGGCTGATTGATCAAAAGAGGTGGGTGGGGGTCAGAACTCAGGGGGGGCACATAGAGGCCCAGGAAGCTAAGGGATCGGGTGGGAGGGCACTACAAGGAGGTCACGGCAGTGGGGAGTCAGCTGAGCTATGGGGAGAGCAGGAGTGAGGCAGGGCCTTGCTAAGGCCACAGTGAGTGCAGTGGGGGGCAGGGGTGCCAGTTTGAATAAAATAGGGGGGCAGGTAAGCCCCACCCTGTATAATTGGTCACAAGATGTAGTGCAGACATGCCATTTGAATGACAAGGCTCATTAACTTTGAGGAGGCTGGTCCCTTCAAATATTAGCGGGGGCTGAAGGGACCTTGGCCGCTAGGGTTTGGCTCCTATGGAGAGAGGCATTGCGCGGGGGGGGGGGGGTCAGCCTGTCTGGGACTGGGGAGGCTCCAGTATAGGGCCAGGAGAGGCAGATTCCTCAGGGCTGCAGGACCCCTCCTGTGCCAGGCTGGGCACAGAGCAGAGCCAACCTGGTGCCATCCCTCAGTCAAAGAGCACAGCTGGAAGAAGCGGGACCACGGGCACCACCAACTTGGGCCCCAGATTATGGGAGCCCAATGACACCTGCGACATAATGTGACTTCACAGGGCCTCCGACGTCACCTCAGAGGTTGCACTGGGCATCGCATCAGGCCTCCGACGCGACTTCCGGTAGAAACTGGAAGCCACGTCAGAGCACCCACAAAAATGGTGGGTGCCCAGGCACCCAGGGCTCCCTAGAGTTGGCACCGCTGAGCAGGACCCCAGTGGGGTTTGCGTGGGGCTCAAAAGGTCTAGGGAGCACCTGCCACTCTGTCCTTCCTGGCGCTCCCCAAGCTTTTTAGGGGCTTATGGACCCTAAAATGAGGGTCTGGATCAAGGCTCCTGCTGGGTCCGGTTCTCTGAGGCTGGGGCTCAACTTTCCTCATTTCGGCTTCCAGGGCACCTGAGGGTCTCAACTTGTGCCCATTAAGCTGATGCCCTTCTCATTTGCGGTCGGGGTGGCATTAAGAGAGGACTGGGCCAGTTCATGCGGGGGGAGGAGGGGGCTCTGGGGGGCTCCATCCAGGATGGCTCTGCTCTGCTTCCCCAGTCAATGTCTCCCAATCCCGCAGGAGGGGAGAGGGCTGCTCCAGGGCTTAGATCCTGCCTGGGGGCTCCCCATTGTGCCTGCGAGAACAGGAGGCTGGACTAGGGGGGCCCCTTGGCTTAAGATCTTATGTTATGAAGTTTCGCTGTGAACCCAGTCGGATTGGGGGGGGGTTGGGCCAGGGAGGGGGCAGCTCTTCCTCCTCACAGAGACACTCCAGCTTTCTAGTTAATCTTAAACGTATCCCAGGGTATTACTGGAAAACTCTCACCAGCACCCCCAAAAACTATGACACGCTGGCCCTGCACACAGCTTAGCATGCCCCAAGGAGGCTGGGGGAGTCTTGGAAAGTGGGGGGCAGGGGAGTTGAATGGGTGGAAAGAACAGCCTCTCCTCTGCCAGACCCCCTTCCCCCCCCAGACATCTGAGACTTGGAAGCTGGTAGGGGGAGACTAGATGGCCCTTGGGGGTCCCTTCCAACTTGACAGTTCCATGATTCTGTTTCCCCTGCCCCAGAGGAATGAGCCTGGTTGTGTCTTGGACCCGAAGCCCCGAATTCCTCCCCTCTTCTGCCCACCTCTTAGAAAACCTCCCCCCTCCAGCTGGCCCAGTCCAGTGGCCCCTTCTGCCTGGGGGGGGCAACCAGGGACTCCTTTGCAGGGGGGCAGCATGCAAAGTCTCCCCTTTTGGGCAACAGGTTTATTAATTGCCATTGGCCACAACAGCTGGAAATGGACCCTCCATGGCGAGAGGCAGTCTACCTCTGATGACTGTTTGTGGGGAGACCAAGGAGCAGGGGGAGATATCTGCTTTTGTGTGCGCTTTGGGCCCTGAGGTTGCCTTGAAAGAAGCTTCTCCTTCCGTCTGGATTGCCCAGATCAAAAGCCGCCCACAAGGTGCTCAGTGGAGGAGGCCCCCAAGTCTCCTGCCCCACAGCCAGGGGGCTCTCTGCAGTTTGGCCACGGCTCCCCCCTGCTGCTGCGCTCACATGGCGGTTCCTCCAAAAGCACCCGTTGCCTTGGCAACATCCACTCCTTCCTGGGACAATCCGTTGCCATGGTGACTTTGCCCATCTTCAAGGCAACTGAGCTTGTTGCCAGGGCAGCAGCTGCTCCCCCCCCCCCCAGGGTCGTCTGCGAGGAAGGGTCCTGCACGCTCCAGCTGGATAGCCCTTGTGGGGGGGGGGGAGCATCTCACGAGAGGGGGCAGCCTGCCAAGGAAGGTGCCCGGAGTGTGGTTTTACACACACACACACACACACACACACACACACACGGCAGTTTCTTCCCTTAGCCCAAAAAAGGAAGAAAGCACCTGCCCTTCTGGATCTCTCCTCCTGAGAAACCAGGGGCCGTTCCTGGTCTCATCTGGCCCCCTCACCCATTTCTGCTCTTCCGTCCTTTATTCTGTGCAGAAGAGGCCATCGATTTATCGATTTCTGCAGGGGTGTTTACGGACGCCCTGAGCTGCTTCTATCCCTTCCCCAATATTCGCTCTCACACAAACACCCGTTGCTTTTTTAAAAAAACAACACAACACACCGGCTGCAATTAGCTCTGTGTTTCTGCCCTATTGATCCTTCCAGACTCAAGGGGGGGGGGAATAAATCTGCCACCCAGCAAATGAGCTCCCTGCACAATTAAGCCCTTTCATCCCCAGAGCCTCGCTTTGCCCTCCTCCGCTCTGCCTGCCTGCCTGGATTCCTTGCAGACAGATTGAGACTCAATTACCTTGAATAATTCCTGCAAGTTTTGCCACTTCAGAGCAGGAAAGTTGCTGAGTAGCCCTCCCAGGGAGGCAGCTGGGGAACAGCCTGTTTCTGGGCTGCCATCCTAAAACTCTGTATTCTAAAAAGAAGTACTTCTCCACGGAGCACCTGACTCAGCTATGGCACTCACTGCCACTTGCTTCATGGTCGAGTGGGCATTTAAACCCTGGTTTCTTCCAGGTCCTAGTCTGGTACTCTAACCGTTATTGGCTGCTTTTGCATGTTTTTAAGCAAAAGCTGGCCTCGTTCCCACCTCCTAGAACTCTGTTACAGATCAAAGAACGCCTTTCTTCCTGAGTTAAACTGTGGAACTCCTTCCCGCAGGAGGCAGGGACGGCCACCACCTGAATGGCTTTTAAAGGGGGTTAGGCAAATTCATGGAGGAGGGAAAGGCCATCAATGGCTATGAACCATGATGGCTGTGCTCTAAACTGCTGAGTAGCTGGAGCAGATTGACCCTGGACCTGATCCGTCAGGCTCTCCTTAGGTCCTTGGGAGGCCTCTCCCTGCCTCCTCCCCAAAGCTGAATCGTGCAGGGTGCAGCTGGAGCAAGGGCATCAGGACTGGAGTCCCCAGAGCCTGAGCTTTCTTTAAAAAAATATATGAAATGAATAAAACATCCGTCTGCAGCCCACCTGGAAGCAAAGTTAGGCATCAAACTGCAGGGCACCCACCTGACTGGAGAGCAGACTTTCTAGGAAGCCAGGACACGATGGCTTCCTCTTGTTCTGCAAAGCAGGTCCAGGAGTTGGAAGAGACCCTTCCCCTCACACTGTCTGTGCAGCCCCCTTCTCCCCTTCTGTTTGGGGTTGGTGTGGGTGCAGCACACAGAGGCAATTCTGCTTTCTGCCTTCGAGGGCTTTGCGGAGGGTGTTTGGGGGAAGAACATGGCAGCAGATAATAATAATAATAATAATAATAATAATAATAATAATAATAATAATAATATTTATTATGTATACCCTGCCCATCTGGCTGGGTTTCCCCAGCCACTCTGGGCGGCTTCCAACAGAATATTAAAATACAATACTCTATTAAACATTAAAAGCTTCCCTAAACAGGGCTGCCTTCAGATGTCTTCTAAAGGTCTGGTAGTTGTTTTTCTCTTTGACATCTGAAGGGAGGGTGTTCCACAGGGTGGGAGCCACTACCAAGAAGGCCCTCTGCCTGGTTCCCTGCAGCTTGGCTTCTCGCAGTGAGGGAACTGCCAGAAGGCACCCAGAGCTGGACCTCCGTGTCCGGACAGGACGATGGGGGTGGCGACACTCCTTCAGGTATACTGGACCGAGGCCGATTGGTGGCAGGGGGCATATTTTGCTGTCCGGAAGGGCTCTTGACCTGGGACGGGGGGGGGGAGAGAGAAAGACAGGAGAGATGGGGGTTCCTCCCTGGCTTTGCCTT
Organism: Darevskia mixta; assembly: GCA_034641385.1. Taxonomy (NCBI): domain Eukaryota; kingdom Metazoa; phylum Chordata; class Lepidosauria; order Squamata; family Lacertidae; genus Darevskia; species Darevskia mixta. The sequence goes on from JAWWNH010000211.1 coordinate 312,063, forward strand.
GCCCCCTCACCTGTGCGCTGGGGGCATCTTGCATCTTTACTGGGGACAGAGCGGAGGGAGAAGGGGGGGCTCCTGCCTGCGTGCTGGTGCTGGTGGGGAGCAGATCTCCAGCTTTGCCCCAAAGGGGAGTGGGGCAGAGGTGGGGTGGCGATGTCTCCCTTTGCTGCCTTGTCCTTTGGAAGAGGAGGAGAAGGAGGCAGGGGGGGCGTCTCTCCCCCATCTTGTGTGCAGATTCTGACTGTGCAACCCAGCCATGGATTTGCAGAGCTTTTACTGTGTTTAACCCCCCCCCCCAATAAACCTTTCTTGTCTTTCTCACCAACCGCCCACTAGCCATATTTCTGAAATGCCATTTTCACAGTGATTGACAGGGCACTCCTGTGCCTACTCAGAAGTAAGTCCCGTTGAATTCAGCAAGGCTTACTTCCAGAGCCCCAGGTATGTGGGGTTGGGGTAAGGACTGCAGCCTAAATGTTTGAGAATCTGAGTCATTTGCACCTTGAAATCCCCCCCCCCCTTCAGCCTTTGTTTAGCTCTCAGACTTCCTCTGGTGTGCATCATTTTTACTGTCAACAACATGTGTGCTTTTGTGTATGTGTGTGTGTGTGTGTGTCTGAGAGAGAGAAAGAATGTGGCAGAATGCCCAGTGGAATTTATTGCTGAATGTAGGTTTAACATTTCCTTTGACTGAGTTGCCTTTGGAAAGTGGGAGCATCTTTTCCTTTTTTTAACTGGACTTTGGGGTTCTAAAACATGGAATAACAGACCAGATTAAGATTGGTTGCAGCTTTGAACCCATGCTTATTTGCATGAGGGGGTGGGAAGTATTGCAATATATATATATATATATATATATATATATATATATATATATAATGACCCGTTATGGAACAAAGATGCACCAATCTGGTTAAAGGAACCCCAATTTGATGTCTACGATATAAGGACCAAGTTCCCCTTTGCAACCGTTCCACACCTCCTATATCTTCACAACAGCCCTGCGAAGGAGGTTGGGCTGCCAGTTGGTGACTGGGCCAAGGCAGGAAGTGAGTGAAAGACAACAAGTGAAGTGCCCATGCTCTGTTCTTCATTTTGCAATGTGCTGAGAGTTGCATGGGCTCAGGGGTTGCCTTTGGGAGCTTATGCCCTTAGTAAACATGTTAGCCTTCCAGATGCCACAAAGGGTAGAGTCTGGCGCAACATCAGGAAGAACGTTCTGATGGTCAGAGCTATAATGGAAGCGTTGGGAGCAGGGGAGCAAGAACTCCTCACGTGGGGACAGTGAAGTCATCTTGTCGAATCACAGAGTTGGAAGAGACCCCAAGGGTCATCCAGTCAACAAAAGCATCCCTGACAGAGGTCACCCAGCCTCTGCTTAAAAACCTCCAAGGAAGGAGAGTTCATCACCTTTTGTTTCACTGTCAAACAGCTCTGACTGTCAGAAAGGTTTTTTGAATATTTAGTCGGAATCTCCTTTCCTGCAACTTGAAGCCATGGGTTCACGTCCTCCCCTCCAGAGCAGGAGAAGACCAGCTTGCTCCCTCTTCCATGTGACAGCCCTGTAGATCTTTGAAGATGGCTCACATACCTCCTCACAGCCTCCTCTTTTCCAGGCTAAACATCCCCAGCTCCTTCAACTGCTCCTCATCAGGCTTGACTTCCAGACCCTTGATCCTCTTGGTCTCCCTCCTTGGCTCAACATCCTCCTTAAATTGTGGTGCCCAGAATTGGACACAGTATTGTCAGGTGTGGCCTGATCAAGGCAGAAGAGAGCGGGTCTATTATTTCCCTTGATCCAGACTTCTGTTTATTGAAACTCTTTATTCCGAGACAAAGCAGCCCAGGCCTAGTGATCCCAGGAACTCTTCCGGTAGATCTTCCCCAATGAGGCACTTAGGAGGACTGAGGCCTTCCTTCCCACAGCCTGCAGAGTCTCCTTCCCACCCCCGGTCCTTTCCAAGCAACCTGAGACTTTGACACCCAGTCTGTCTCTGTTCCACCCTCTTCATCCCTCTCCTGGTCCTGGGAGACCAGCTGGGAGGAGAGCTTGTTGCAGTGGAGGTTGGGGGGGGAGAGACACCCACCAATACACTCATTTCTGCCTCTTGGCCAACCTCCTCTCCAGCCTCCACTTCTGTCTCCGAGTCTGCACTCCTCTCTGCCCTAGCCTCTTCCTGCTCACTAGACCCTGTTACATAGGCACCATCTCTGGGGGTGCTGAGGCACCCACAATGCTTTTACTGTGGGTACCCGGAGAGGCGACTCCATGGGGCCTTCCCACTGTGGTGGGGAGCTCTGTCAGGCTCTCCAGCTGTGGTGGCGCGTGACTTCACATGTGCACATGATGTCACACATGTACTCCAGGCACCCACAATGTTGGGTGCAACCCAGAGCGCCTGCCCTGTTCCCTCTTCAGCTTCTGACGCCTCCACTTCCTGGGCTCTGAGCCTTCTTCCCTTGGGGGTTCCTGCCAGGAACCAATGGACTCTCCACCCTTGAGGTCTTTACGCAGAGGTTGGGTGGCCATCTGTCAGCGATCCTTTGGCCTTGCGGGGGGCTGGGCTAGATGGCCCTCGGGGGTCCCTTCCAGCTCTACCGTTCTAGGGTTCCACGTGGGGCCTGAGTGCAGCACCCCTGCCACCCAGGCTCTCCCCTCCCTGTCTCCCGCCCTGCCCTCCCAGTGCCAGGATGCTCTTGGCCCTCCCTGCCCGCCCGCCTGCCTGCCCCCCTGGCCCTGGGCCAAGCAGCCTCCTCCTCCATCACCTGCCAGGGATCAGCTGCCTCCTCCTCCTCCTCCTCCTCCTCCTCTGCTGCCCAGAGCTTCCCTCCGGGTCCTGAAACACAACCCCGCAGCTCCCGACCGCCGAGGGCCATGCAGGAGCCCAGAGAGGACGAGGCGGCCCCCAGACCCTCCGACCTCGCCGCCTTTGCCGGCAGCTGCACCCTCCATGGCCTGGCGCACGTCTTCCTGCCGGGACCCTTCACCCCCCGCCGGGCGGCCTGGGCGGGCGCCGTTCTGATGGCGCTGGGCATCTTCCTGTACCAGGTGGGCGAGCGGGTGCAGTACTACCAGGAGTACCACCACGTCACCATGCTGGACGAGGAGGAGGGCCGCCGGCTGCTCTTCCCGGCCGTCACCCTCTGCAACTTCAACCGCGTGCGCCGCTCCCGCCTGACCCGCAACGACCTGCACTGGGTGGGCCAGGAGCTGCTGGGCGTGGAGGCCCCCGCCTTCCCCGAGTACCTGAGGGCCCTGGGGAGGTCCGACGAGGGGGGGCTCGGCTTCTACCCCACCCCCCGCTTTGACATGAAGGAGTTTGTGGAGCGCACGGCACACAGCCTGGAGGAGATGCTGCTGGACTGCCGCTTCGGGACCCGGGAGTGCGGGCCGCACAACTTCACTGCCGTGAGTCCCCCCCTCCTGGGCCTCCCCCACCCCCACCCCCACCCCCAATTTGGCACCCTCAGACACCCCCCCCAGCTTCATACCTCCTAATGACAGCCACATTGGGGTTCAGCTGGATGCCCTTGGGGAGTCCCTTATGCGATTCTGCGTCTTGTCAGAGATTCTTTACCTGCAATGGCTGCCTTGCACGGGGTTGGACTAGATGACCCTTGGGGTTCCTTCCAATTCTACCGCTCTTCGGGTCTATGTCAGAGACTGGGAGAAAAACGAAAGCAGGCCTCAAAAGACGGGGCTTCCAAGGCAGCCGCTATTTGGGGTCCATTTCTGTGGGGTGTCAGCTGATGTGCATGGCAGAGGGCAGGGGGGGTCACCTGGGGGTGGGGACTAATGAAGCCACGTAGCTGGAGACCCCCCACCTCTGGGTGAAAAGATGAGCATCGCCCCCTTTTCTCTCTGGAAAGAGATCTGCACACCAGAGGTTTGCGTCTAGGGCGGGGCATTGGGGGTGGGGGGCTCGCCCAGAGGCAAAGGGCCAGGCCTTGCCTAGGGAGACCCCTGAGATGCCCCCTCCCTCTTCTCACCCCCCCCCGGTCATCTTCCCTCCTCCTGGCAATCTCCTCCCCGGCTGCCGCTTCTGTTTTGGGCGAGAGAATCTCTTCTTCCTCCTCCTGCTTCTCCTCTGCCCCCCTCCTGCCCCCCCCAGCCCAGCCTGGTCCCCAGGGCCACTCCTGTTACTCTGCCACTTCGACCATCGTCTCCTGCGAGAGGCTGGAGCAGCGTCAGCGGAACCCGAGACGGACGATGGCGTGGAGGACGGGGGGGCAGTGCGCTTTGGGTCAGCGGGGGCCAGAGGGGAGGCTCTCTTGCCGCAGAAACGGCCCTGCGCAAGAGTTGGGAAGGCCCCGCTCCAGGACCTGGGCAGGGGGCTGGGGGTTGAAGGAGACTCTGAGGTCGTCCAGCCCCCCCTGGGTCATCGATTCCGCCCCCCCCCACTGCTTCCTCTTGGCTTCCATGTGCAGCCCAACTGTGGCCAACCAGATGCCGCAAAGGGAAACCAGCAAGCAGGATTCGAACTCAAGAGCAACTCTCCCCTCCTGGGGTTTCCAGCAACTGGGATTCAGAAGCATTGCTGCCTCTGACTGTGGAGGCAGAGAAGAGTCATCCTGGCTGTTGTTGTTCAGTTGTTCAGTCGTGTCCGACTCTTCGTGACCCCATGGACCAGAGCACGCCAGGCACGCCTATCCTTCACTGCCTCTCGCAGTTTGGCCAAACTCATGTTAGTAGCTTCGAGAACACTGTCCAACCATCTCATCCTCTGTCGTCCCCTTCTCCTTGTGCCCTCAACCTTTCCCAACATCAGGGTCTTTTCTAGGGAGTCTTCTCTTCTCATGAGGTGGCCAAAGTACTGGAGCCTCAACTTCAGGATCTGTCCTTCTAATGAGCACTCAGGGTTGATTTCTTTAAGAATGGATAGGTTTGATCTTCTTGCAGTCCATGGGACTCTCAAGAGTCTCCTCCAGCACCAGAATTCAAAAGCATCCATTCTTCGGCGATCAGCCTTCTTTATGGTCCAGCTCTCACTTCCGTACATTACTACTGGGAAAACCATGGCTTTAACTATACGGACCTTTGTTGGCAAGGTGATGTCTTTGCTTTTTAAGATGCTGTCAAGGTTTGTCATTGCTTTTCTCCCAAGAAGCAGGCGTCTTCTAATTTCGTGACTGCTGTCACCATCTGCAGTGATCATGGAACCCAAGAAAGTGAAATCTCTCACTGCCTCCATTTCTTCCCCTTCTATTTGCCAGGAGGTGATGGGACCAGTGGCCATGATCTTAGTTTTTTTGATGTTGAGCTTCAGACCATATTTTGCGCTCTCCTCTTTCACCCTCATTAAAAGGTTCTTTAATTCCTCCTCACTTTCTGCCATCAAGGTTGTATCATCAGCATATCTGAGGTTGTTTATATTTCTTCCGGCAATCTTAATTCCGGTTTGGGATTCATCCAGTCCAGCCTCTCGCATGATGAATTCTGCATATAAGTTAAATAAGCAGGGAGACAATATACAGCCTTGTCGTACTCCTTTCCCAATTTTGAACCAATCAGTTATTCCATATCCAGTTCTAACTAGGCTAGGAGCCTTCAAAATGAACATGAATTTGCACAGGCCTCTTTTAAAGCTATCCAAGTTGGTGGCCATAGAATCGTAGAATTGTAAAGTTGGAAGGGACCCCGTGGGTCATCTAGTCCACCCCCTGCAAGGCAGGAATCTCAGCTGAAGCATCCCTGACGACAGATGGCCCTCCAACCTCTGCTTGGAAACCTCCAAGGAAGGAGAGTCCACCACCTCCCAAGGGAGGCCATTCCACTGTCAAACAGCTCTTGCTGTCAGAAAGATCTTCCTGATGTTGAGTCGGAATCTCCTTCCTTGTAACCTGAAGCCATGGGTTTGAGTCCTATCTTCCAGAGCAGGAGAAAGCAAGTTTGTTCCCTCTTCCATGTGACAGCCATATTTGAAGATGGCGCTCATGTTTCCTCTCAGCCGCCTCTTTCCCAGCTCCTTCAACCGTTCCTCATCAGGCTTGGCTTGCAGACCCTGGATCATCTTGGTCTCCCTCCTCTGCCCACTTTCCAGCTTGTCAACATCCTAAATTGTGGAGCCCGGAATTGGACACAGTATTGTCAGGTGTGGTCTGAACAAGGCAGAAGAGAGCCGGACTATGACTTCCTGCCTCCTGGGGGAGGGAGTTCCACAGATTAACTCTGCATTGCACAAATAAATCCTTTATTTTATCTGTCCTGAATCTCCTAATATTCAGCTTCATGGAATGTCCACGAGTTTCAGAGAGGGGGAGAAAAACTTTTCCCTGCCCACTTCCCCCACCCAGGCACCCAGTGGTGCCCCCACTGATGTTGTGGGGGGGGAGTAGTCTGCATGGCCAATGGTCAGGGGTGGCCAGAGTTGTTGGGGGCCCCTGCTCCCTCTCAGACTCATTGAGGGTCCTCCACCTTTCATACCAGAAGCCCCGACAGGCTCAGGGCAATCGGAAGGGGGTAGGGGGTCCTGGTGGGTGACCTCCTGGCTGCCCCTCTGTTCAAGAAAGCAGGCGATAGAGGAGCTGGAGGGGTCTCCCAGGCCCTTCGGACCCCATAGGAATGCTCCTCTCTGTGGGTTTGGTTCCTGCTCAGCTGAAGCCAGGCTCAGTGGGGCAGGTCCTGGGTTCAATTCCCAGGTAGGGCCAGAAGATACCCCTGAGGCTGATACCCTGGAGACCCACTGCTGACCGTCAGTGCAGTAGACCATACTGAGGTGGCTGGGCCAATAATCCAAGGCAGTTTCTATGCTGCTTAGCGCATCCCTTTGTCTAGAACCTTGAGGACTATAAACTTGGCCTTTTTTTAAAAAAGGAACGCAGCTCAGTCACACAGCACCTGCTTTGCATACAGACGGCCCTGGGTTCAAGATTCAATCAGGGATGGGAGCATTGCCTGCCAGGGACTCTGTTGAGCCATTGCTGCCAGTCAGTGTAGACAATACTGAGGTGGATGGAGCCATGGTCTGGCTTTGGTGCAAGGCAGCTTCCTCTGTTCCACCTTCCTCCTCTGCTCGCCCCGGTGTCTCCCAGAGGGTGCCTCATGTCACCCCTTTCTTCTCCCCCCTCCTGCAGATCTTCACCCGGTTGGGAAAGTGCTACACCTTCAACTCGGGGGCTCCCGGCCACGAACTCCTCACGACGGTCAAAGGCGGAACGGGCAATGGTCTGGAACTGATGCTGAACATCCAGCAGGATGAGTACTTGCCTGTCTGGGGAGAAACGGGTGAGTGAGGGGTCGGAGGAGGGCATGGGGGTCTGTCTTGGGGATGGGCCCTGTTTGATCCCAGGAGACGATGGAGGTGGATTGGAGATTAAATCTGTCAATTAAAATTCAAATCTCCTGTCCTGCATGTGTATTAGAAATATGAAACAGGCTGTGAAGCCCTTTTAGCAGAGTAAAACCACTTAGGTGCTTTGCAGCTTACTGGAAGCTACGTAGGAATTGTCAAATACAGCTTCTTTGTCCCTGTTTATTTGTGGTCTGCTGACCTTTCCCCTCTTTGTCCCCATTGCTAAGAGCGAAACACATCTTTGTAAGATAAATGAAAAGGTTTACTTACATTTCAATGCAGGCAGCAAATGCATCAAAACAGTATGCAGGTAAAAATACGTCTTAAGTTACAAAATACAAAATTAGTTTCCAAAACGGAGTCTGAGCTCTGAGCAAAGCCCAGGCAGGTATTTCTGCTCAGTTGCTGGCTTCAAAAGGAAGAGAGACACTGAGGCAAGGAGGAAGGAGGAAAAATTAAAACCTTCTGTCCTGTTTCCTGCCACGGGATGTAGGGGATATGACACCACAGATCTGTCTTCTCTGGGAATACGGGAACTCTAAGATCAGGGATCAGCATCCTTTTTCAGCTATGGGCCGGTCTACCGTCCCTCAGACCATATGGAGGGCCGGACTATTTTTTTTGGGGGGGGGGGAAATGGACGAATTCCTATGCCCCACAAATAACCCAGAGATGCATTTTAAATAAAATGACACATTCTCATGTAAAAACACGCTGATTCCCAGACCGTCCATGGGCCGGATTTAGAAGGTGATTGGGCCGCATCCGGCCCCCAGGCCTTAGGTTGCCTACCCCTGTCTAAGAGTCTTAACCCTTTCTTATGATTATATAGCTAACCTAATTGTCATTTTGATTGCAGATCTCCCCACAGGAGAAATTCCTGGGGACCTCAGAGCCACTGAGAGTTACTCAGGATCTGCTCCTTCCTTGCTTGCCAGGGGGGCTCATCCTGCAGCAGTATCCCAGGCCCAGCTGAATTCTCCTCTGCCCCCTCTGTGGGGTTCAGGGGTCTTGGGCTCTCTCAGCCTTCTGAAGCTTCCAGGCTGCCCAGAAGGGGACCCCCTTTCCTTCTTCCTCTTTCTGCGCCTAAACTCCCATAACATCTTTATTATTGTTACTAGTTGAAGTTAGCCCGTTAAAAAACGGGCTCTAGAGGAGGAGGAGGCAGAGCCCCAGGACGGGCGAGTGTGCGCAGGCTTGCTAAAAGAAGCGGCTAGGGAGGGGAGGGGGCCGGGGGGTGGTGCGCTGCGCGGGGAGGTGGAAGGAAACTTTCCCCGTTTGCTCCCCTTCCGCGCCGCCAGAGCCACGCCGCCTGTCCTGTCCCGGGAGCGGCGTCCGGAGTGCCAGGGCCGCCGGTAAGCGGCCTCCTCCTCCGCCCCCTCTCCCCGCCCCCTCGCTTCGCCTGGCGGCTCCTGGAGCTGCCTGTCCGTGCTGCTTGAAAGCAGCACGGACGGGCAGCCTCAGGAGCCGGCGCTCCCTCGGCGGATCGCTCAGTCACCGCTGAGCGATCCGCCAAGGGAGCGGCGGCTCCTGGAGCTGCCTGTCCGTGCTGCTTGAAAACAGCACAGGGAGCGCCGCCGCCGCCGAGGGAGTGGCGGCTCCTGGAGCTGCCTGACGGGCAGCCTCAGGAGCCGGCGCTCCCTCGGCGGATCGCTCAGAGAGGAGAGCGGCGCGAGTTCCGTGCGAGGCAGCGGCGCTGCCCCAACTGAGACGTGCGTGCGCCGCCGCTGCCTCTCAGACACGCCCCCCTCTCCCGTCGTCCAATCCCTGCGTCCGTCCGTCTGGGACATGCGCAGTGGAAATTTCCACTGACACACGGACGGTGGACGCAGGGACATAGGGAGATTATTATATAGGATAAGAAAAAATGGAGGTTGGCTTTTACAGCCCAACTCCCCACCAACGGACTTTGGGCCCCTTGAGGTTTGCTATGGGTCAGAGATACAAATGGAGGCGACACCGAGGAAGCAAGGCAAGCAGTTGACCTTTATTGGTGTGTTGCAACAGGGTCCGTCCCCCGTCCCCCTTCCAAGGAGGAGTGGAGCCTTGAACATTGTGCATTCATCAAATCATAGAGTTCCTCCTGTAATGCAGGAATCTTTCGCCCAATGTGGGGCTCGAACCCATGACCAGAGTCCTCAGCCAAAAGAAACAAACATAAATGGTGGTTATGTAAACCGGGTCCTGCTCAGTGTTCCTGTTTCTCCATCATATTTACAAGTCTGTCAGTCCAGATGCCTGGCAGTACCTGAGAACGACCCTTCCTGGCCGGACTGAGACATCCTTTTGAAGTGGTGACTGCCTGGCCTCCAGAATCCATTGTCACAGAGCTCCCCATTCACACGCAGAAGATGCCCTCTGGGCTGGTCTGCTGGGCCATTCAACAGATACTTGTCAAACATCAGGAATCTCCTGCTAGACTTGAGAGCCAGTGTGGTGTAGTGGTTAAGAGCGGTAGACTCGTAATCTGGTGAACCGGGTTCGCGTCTCCGCTCCTCCACATGCAGCTGCTGGGTGACCTTGGGCTAGTCACACTTCTCTGAAGTCTCTCAGCCCCACTCACCTCACAGAGTGTTTGTTGTGGGGGAGGAAGGGAAAGGAGATTGTGAGCCGCTTGGAGACTCCTTAGGGTAGTGATAAAGCGGGATGTCAAATCCAAACTCTTCTTCTTCTTCTCCCAGAGGAGAACCACAGCCTGTTTCGTTCAGAATATTTGTTTGATTCACGTTTTAGAATCCTATCTGAGAGAAAGGGGCCGAGTCAAAGTAATACTTTCTCAGGCTATTTGCTTTGCCCAGATCTCCAGACTGAGAGGAGATATCTCAAGGGCTGTAACCTGGAAGGTGGAAGAAGCGAAGGACTCGAACCCTTGGCTTCAAGTTACAAGGAAGGAGATTCCAACTAGACATAGAGAAAAACGTTCTGACAGGCAGAGCTGCTGGGCAGTGGAATGGTCTCCCGAAGGAGGCGGTGGACTCTCCTTCCTTGGAGGTTTTTAAGCAGAGGTTGGGTGGCCAACTGTCCCGGATGCTTGAACTGAGATTCCAGCATTGCAGGGGGCTGGACTAGATGGCCCTTGGGGGTCCCAGCTCTACAATTCTATTATTCTTTGACCTCCTGCTTAGGGCAGAGTTCAGTGGGGCTGGAGCAGATTCGGGTGGTGGGTTGTCTTAGAGCAGGGGTAGCACAGAGCCCAGGCAGGAAGACAAGAACAGAAGGAGATCCTGCTGGATCCGGCCAATGGCCCAATCAGGACCTGAGCCCAAGAGCCCTTTCTTCTCCTGTGGCTTCCAGAAAATGGCACTGCAGCCTTCGACTGTGGAGGCAGATTATAGCCATGATGGCTAGTGGCCCTTGATTGGCTCCTCCTCCTCCTCCACGACTTTCCCTAAACCTCTTTTAATCCAGGTTGTTGGTCATCAGTGCCTCCTGTGGAAGGGAGTTCCGCAGGTTAGCTATTCAATTTGCTTCCCCACATCTGCAGATCTCAGGGTGGTTCACAAGACCATGTGCTTCCCTCCATCTCATTGGCCCGTCTGCTTCCTTCCACACCCAGCAGCACCAGTCCTTGCACTCAGGATCCGGCCCTTTCCTTCTCCCCAATGCGCTTGTGTTTGTGTCGCAGATGAGACCTCCTACGAAGCTGGGGTGAAGGTCCAGATCCACAGCCAGAACGAGCCCCCTTCCATCGACCAGCTGGGCTTTGGCGTGGCTCCCGGCTTCCAGACCTTCGTCTCATGCCAGCAGCAAAGGGTAGGTGCCCCCCTTGCCAGCCGGGCTTCCTGGGCAGCGTGACCCCCCCCCCGCCCACTCCCAGGGCTGGCTTCCTGACTCTCTCAGCCTTTCCTGTCGTCTTCTACGGGATTTCTCTAGGAATGTGCCCAGTGCTGCCCGGCAGTACATCTGTGGGGCAGAGAGGGGGCTTGGTCTTGGGGTGACGATGGACACCAGAACCCCAGAGGTCCTGAGATTCTGGAGGGGTCAGCCCACCCCTGGGCTCCCTGGGTAGGGAGACATGGGCTGACCCCCTCTTCCCCGCTTCTTCCGCAGCTCTTCTACCTCCCCCCGCCATGGGGCGACTGCAAATCGAACCCCGTGGAGTCGGCCTTCTTTGCCAACTACAGCATGGCCGCCTGCCGCATTGACTGCGAGACGCGCTACCTGGCCGAGAACTGCAATTGCCGCATGGTGCACATGCCAGGTCGGGGGCAGGGGGACGGGCTCAGAGCGGGGGGCAGGGGGACGGGCATCAAATCTGGGCTGCTGGAGACATGGGAGGCTGTGTGGCCCCGTGCAGGCTCCTGGGGTCCGCACACTCAGGTTGAGCTGTCATTGCATGCCTTTGCTACACAGCGTCATTCTGGCATCTCCAAGAATTGTGGAGCTGGAAGGGACCCCCAAAGGGCATCTAGGGCAGCCCCCTACAATGTGGGAATCGCAGCTAAGGAATCCCAGACAGATGGCCACCTGGCCTCCATTTAGAAACCTCTAACGAATTGTAAACTGGTAGAATTGGAAGGGACCCCAAACCTCATCGAGTAATGGGGGACACACCCCATTGGCCCTGGCAATGCCCGCTGCACTTTGGGGGGCGGCAGTGGGTCAAGGAGACCCTCCCAAAGGCCCTTGGCATTGATTGGCCCAGGTGCCCACCCCACAGGGCACCTCGAATGACTAGCCCCCTCACAGGGAGATGCAGGGAACTGGGTGCTCTACTGCCTCCGTTGCCTCAACCTCTGTTCCTCGTGCCCAGGAAATGCCAATCTCTGCACCCCGGAGCAGTACAAGGAGTGTGCCGACCCGGCTCTGGGTAAGCATGGACCCCTGGATTGGGGGGGGGGGCTGGAGAGAGATTCCTGTCCCTCTCCGGCCAGCCCTGACCTGCCCCATCTGCCCCCCCCAGACTTCCTGGTGGAGAAGGACAACGAGTTCTGCTCCTGCCAGACCCCCTGCGAGACGGTGCGCTATGGCAAGGAGCTCTCCGTGGTCAAGATCCCCAGCAAGGCCTCGGCCAAGTACTTGGCCAAGAAGTACAACCGCAGCGAGCAGTACATCGCGTGAGTAGAGCCCCCCCCTCTACGGCTGCCCCTCTCCAGGAAGAGGCCCCCAGCTGCATCCTCATCAGCCCCCTTCTTTCTTTCTTTTGGTACTTTGTTGAAAGATTTTCATTTATAAATGTGGTATTCATTATTATTATTATTAATTGAATTCATATACTGTCCTATACCTGGGGGTCTCAGGGCGGTTCACTTAAAAATATCACAGTATATAAAATAAAAATAAAAGCAATAACCAGAAAATACCCCCCCAAGAGCCACATTTTAAAAGGGTATGGGATGTTGATCAGGTCAACCAAAGGCCTGGTTAAAAAGGAACATAAGTGATATTATCCTACTCTATTTATGGTTGCTAATAACCACCCTCCATTCTGCATCAACTCGTTCCAAATATCAATATATTTGTCCAAAGTCTATGCCGATAGACTTTGTCCTTATGACATCTCCAGCAAAGAGCTGCTTTAGCTGGTCCTTTTTTTGTATAAACATAAATTCAGATCCATCAAAACCTTTGGCACCGAGGCTGAAACACTCCCACAGTCTGGGCAATACTGACGTTTCCAGTTCCACGCAGCCAAATGGGGACCCCATGTGCAGGGGCAGTCTACCCTGATGGCGTCCCCTCCCAGCACTGCCTGAGTGCTTCCCAAGGGCTTCGGGGGGGTCCTCCATGGAGGCTGGCCAAGCCCAGGGCTCCCCCTTGCCTGCGTCTCCTGACCCCCCCCCCCAATCTGGTGCTCAGGGAGAATCTTCTGGTGCTGGACATCTTCTTCGAAGCGCTGAACTATGAGACCATTGAGCAGAAGAAGGCCTACGAAGTGGCTGGGCTGCTGGGTGAGTGAGGGGCCTCAGGGAGGGAGGGAGGAATTAGGGGTGGGTGGGGGTCAGAGTGACCTTTCTCTGTTTGCCTCCCCCCAGGGGACATTGGGGGCCAGATGGGCCTCTTCATTGGCGCCAGCCTCCTCACCATCCTGGAGATCTTCGACTACCTGTATGAGGTGAGTGGGGGTCGGGGGGTGGGGGGGTCTGGAAGCGCCATTGCTGTGGGGAGGCACTCTGCGGCTGCTCAGGAGGATTCGGATTAAATCGTGCAGAGTTTGGGACTTTTTATGTTGGAGAAAAGGCAATACAGGATAGAAGTTTATAAAATAAAATAAAATCCTCCCAGTAGCACCTTATAGAGACCAAACACCGTATTTTTCACTCCATAAGACGCACCTGACCATAAGACCCACCTAGTTTTCAGAGGGAAAAAATATTCTGAGGAAGGATTGGGGGGGTCCCTTTTTTTGGAGGGGGTGCTCCTTCAAGTACTGTCTTCAAGTAATGCTGGCGGAGGAGGAGGAGGAAGGAGCAGCCCGAAAGCAAGCGGGGGGAGAGCCACTAACGCCGTGCACAGCGTCAGGGCGGCTCTCCCCCCTGCTTTAAAGCCACCCGGGGAGGAGGGAAGGGCCTGGCTCCGGCGGCAGAGGCATCCCTCCGCTCGCGACTGCAGAGGCAGCCAAGGGACCCCGCTGCCGTCCCGTGCCTTCGCTCCATAAGACGCACAGACATTTCCCCTTACTTTTTAGGAGGGAAAAAGTGTGCTTATGAAGCAAAAAATACGGTAAGTTTGTTCTTGGTATAAGCTTTCGTGTGCATGCACACTTCTTCAGATACCTTCAGATACTTCTTCAGATACCTAGTGTGCATGCACACGAAAGCTCACACCAAGAACAAACTTAGTTGGTCTCTAAGGTGCTACTGGAAGGATTTTTTTTATTTTGTTTCCACTATGGCAGACCAACACGGCTACCTACCTGTAACTAGAAGTTTATAAAGTTATGCATTATAGAGAGAGGTTTTTCACTCACACTAGAATGCATGGACGCCCAGTGAAGCTGAGTGTCGGAAGGTTTGGGAAGGATAAAAGGAAGTTAAACTGTGGAACTCCCTGGCGCAGGAGGCCCTGGAGGGCTTTAGAAGAGGATTAGATAAAGGCATGGAGGGGGAGAGGGCTGCTGCTGACCCCTGGCCAGGAGGGCTCTGCGCTGTCTCCAAAGTCGGAGGCAGGAGATGCTCCCCACCCCCAGTTGCTGGAAACCCCAGTTGGGGAGAGTTTGGCTTGTGTTCGAATCCTGCTTGCTGGTTTCCCATAATGGGCGCCTGGTTGGCCATTGTGAGGGCGGGAAGCTGGACCAGATGAGCCGTTGGCCGGATCCAGCAGGCTCTTCTGAGGTTCTCACCCCCCCCTCCAGCCAGCCAGGGGCCCCCACTCTTTGCCTTCCCCCCCCTCTGCTGCCTGGCAGGTGTTGCGGGACAAACTTCTCAGCTATTACCAGGCGAGGAAGCAGGCGGATCGCAGCAACAGCGACAACCTGGTAAAGTGGCAAATGCCCCCCACTCCCCCCCCAGTCCCCTGGGCTCAGACCCTTGTGAAACAAGACTGCCTAAAGGACCCCCCCAACACATACATCTCTCCCATGGAGAGCCCAAAGGGGGGCGGGTGGTAGCTGGGGAGGGGCGGCCTGAGGGATAAAATCATATCCCCCCCATCTGTGCCTTTCCCAAACGGGGAGGGGGAAAGGGTCTTTGGGAGAGAGCAGGGGCTTTGGGGTATGGTGCATGGCCCCCCCCAAATGTGGAGGGCTGGGGGTTTGTTGGTGGGATGGAAAAGCTCTCTGTGCATGCTCAGGGATGCCTTCCCCTCTCCACCGGCTTCATCTTCTACCGCTGGCCCAGCTGCCCCCCACCCCCATTGGGACCATTTGCCTTGAGTGTTGCTTCATTGTTCTTTCTGCCCCCCTCCCCACCCCCTTTCTTTGTGCCTCCCCACTTTGTCTCCGCCATCTCCCTCCGCCCTCTCCATTTGGCATCTCACCTGCGCCAGGAGCACACGGACCTCCCCCGCAGCCCAGGCCCCCAGCTGCCGCCTCGCCCTCTCAGGTAGAGGATCCCTTGCAGGGCCCCGCTTCCGAATCACCCCCCCCTCTTGGGCCATTGGACTGGCCTGCTCCGCAGGGGGGTCAAGGCGCTGCTGCTGCCGCTTCAGGGAGCCAGGAGAGGCTGCGGCCAGAATCTGGCTGCCCAGGTCCATTAAGTGGGGTTGATTTCTGCATTGCGGTGGGGTGGACTGGATGACTCCTGGGGTGCCCTCCAGTCGGAGAGTATTTTAAGGAAATGCACCTAAGAGAAAAGCAGGGAGGGGGCAGCTTCACCTGGGAGGGTCCACTTTGCCTCCTGCACACACTCACACTGCAGTGCTGGAGAGCCACTGCTGCCAGCCAGAGCAGGCAGTATTGAGCTGGTCTGACCTGGGAAAGGGCACCTAGGTTTGCAGACAGAGAAACGATTTCCTCCCTCTCTCTGAGAACTCATTGTTGTTCCTTGTTGTTAAACTCTGGAACTCCCTGCCACAGGGGGCAGGGATGGCCACCCCCTGGATGGCTTTAAAAGAATCATAGAATCCTAGAATCCTAGAGTTGGAAGAGACCCCAAGGGCCATCCAGTCCAACCCCCTGCCAAGCAGGAAACACCATTAAAGCATTCCTGACAGGTGGCTGTCAAGCCTCTGCTTAAAGACCTCCAAAGAAGGAGACTCCACCACACTCCTGGGCAGCAAATTCCACTGTCGAACAGCTCTTACTGTCAGGAAGTTCTTCCTAAAAGAGGATCAGGCAAGTGCCTGAGGAGAAGGCTCCCAGGGGGGGCTTCTGAATACCAGGGCAGAATGGATTGTGAGCTCGAATCCTGCTTTTGGGTTTCCCATGATGGCCATTTGTGAGGAGAGGATGTTGGGCCAGAGGAGCCACGGGCCTGATCCATCTTCAGGGCTCTCCTTCCTCCCAGGCAGGGCCTTTCTCTCCCCTCCAACAGTGGGGCTGCATGAACCGCAGACTCCCCCAAGGGGACACTGAGTCATGCCCCCCCCCATTTCCCTGGGTCTATTAGTCATTGTAGAACTTCCACCCACTGGAGCAAAATACCTGTGATGAGGGGGGCAGCTCCCTCCCCCTGCCCCAATGCACAGGTTTGGCCACCCAGTGCCAAAGGGGGTTTTGGCCAGAGCTTCTTGGGTGGCAGAAGCTGCTCAGAGCAGGGTTTTTAAAGGGGGGGGTCCTCCCTTTTCTGGACCTGCAACTGAATAGGCCCACACCCAAGCCTCGACCCCTTTCTCGGTCTACAGGCAAGCAGGGGGCATGCAAAGCTGCCTCTGTGGGGGGTGATCTCCCCCCCCCGCCCTGGGAGCCAGGAAGGAAAAAGGGCAGCCTTGGCCCCCCCTCCTTGTCTGCCCCCCTCCCTCAATCGCCATCCGTTCTGGGCCTGGCCAGGAAATGGTTACCTGGGGGGGGGGAGGTTCTAGCCTCCATCTCCATCTCACCTGCGTGGACGTTTCATGGGGGGGGGGGGCTTCCATTGCATCCCTCCACGCCACCCCAAAAGGGGGCTCTGGAAGCAGCTCAGCTCCATTCCTGGGGAGGGCTGGGCCAACTGTGGGGACGACAGTAGCCTAGCCCCCCAGCTGTTGCTCACTGACCCCCCCCCATCTCTCTGCCCCCCAGAGCACCTGCCACACGCTGTGCAGTCACTCGGACAGTGTTGGATACACCCCGAACATGCTACCTCGTCACCCGACTCTAGGCAACTTTGAGGAATTTGCCTGCTGAAGGAGGGAGACCTCCCCCCAAAAAAGAAACCTGTGCCTCCTTCTCTCTCCTCTGCTCCCGGCGAAACGGACCAGGCGCCGCCTCCTGCAGGACCTAGTTCAGAGTGGGGAGTGGGGCAGCCTGGCATTTTCCGGTGGAGACGCACCCCCCACAACGCACACGCCTTCTCCTCTTCCTTCCTTTCTGCAGAGGAGACCAAGAGGACGGCAGCCAGAGGGAACCTGCTCTCCCCCCCATGCCCCCCCACCCCAAATAGAAGGCAGGTGGAGGTGGCCGGGTGGGGTGGGGTGGGGTGGCTCTTCCGGCCTGGGACTGGGGTGGGGGGTGAAACGATGCGAAGTAGCATTAAAAGAATTCCGGATTGGACGCTCTGCAGGATGTGGTTATTTGTAGGGGGGCCCTGCGGTCAGTCCCTCCACCCCAAATTCAGGACGTATGGGGGCCTTGCGGAAAAGACCCTGCGGTCTCCCCCCCCCCCCCGCGCCAGGTGGGCGCTGGAGGAGGGAATCTCTAGGTCAGGGATGGCTCACCTGCATGAACACCTGTCTGTCCGCCGGCTCCTGTATCCGTGTCTGAGTGTCGTCTGTGCTTGCAGCCCCCCATCCTCCCTGACCTCCCGTGTACCTCCGTCGTGACCCCCAACCCCACCCCAACCTTTTTGCCCTGTGTACCATTAAAGAGCCTCTTGGCTATGCCAACTTGCTGCGTCAAACCGGGGGGCGGTGGGGGGGGGAGCCGCACTGTGTCTGTGTTGCGCTTTGGGGATATGTGTGTGAACTGAGAGGGTCCACAGAGGAAAGTGGGGCACGGGGGGGGGAGTTGGGGGTCAGTCTGTCAGCTGGGGGGGGTTAGCTGAGAGAAAAGGCAAGTGAATCGAATTGCAGTCGGAAGGGACCCCCAAGGGACATCTAGTCCAACCCTCTGCAAGGAAGGAATCTCGGCTGAAGAATCCTGGACAGATGGACACCTGACCTCTGCTGAAAAACCTCCAAGGAAGGTGAATCCACGTGACACAAGAGAAGTTTATGAGAGAGGAAAGCTCCCCTCCCTCTCTCGTCACACGAAAACTCGTGGGAATCCCATGAAGGTGGAAGATTCAGGAGAGAAAAGGCAGTCGCCCCTCACACAACTGCAGGGTTAATCTGTGGAACTCCCTCCCACAGGAGGCAGGGATGGCCACAAAACCTGGAGGCCATTAGGAAAGGGTTGGGACAACTTCATGGGGAATTCGTGGTAAGAGTCTGCTGGATCAGGCCCCTCTAATCCGGCCTCCTCTCCTCACCCACAGGGGAAACCTGCAAGCAGGATTCGAACACAGGGGCAGCTCTCTCCTCCTTGGGTATCCAGCAACTGCAATGCGCAGCGCTTGCTTCTTCCAACTTTGGAGGCAGAGCACAGGTGAAGGGTGGAATAATAATAATAATAATAATAATAATAATAATAATAAGTGTCTAGTAGTCATCCATAGCCTTCTCCTCCTCCATGAATTTGTTCCATCGGCTTTTGAAGCCAAGTTGGTGGAGGAGACTGCAATCAAAGGCTTCTGGCCCAGAGCTGCTCTTGTGTTCGAATCCTGCTTGCTGGCTTCCCAGAAGAGGAACCTGGTCTTTCTGAGAACAGGAGGCTGGACCAGATGGGCCCCCTTTGGCCTGATCCTGTACTCAGACTCCTCTGCCGTCTGTGTGGCACCTCCAGGACCAGGGGCAGTCTATCTGGACCCCTAGGTTCTGAGGGTTAGTTGGCCAAGGCAAGAATAGGATGCTGGACCTGATCCAGCACAGCCTTTCTTATGTTCCCCTCTCCCCATGAACGCTGCCCTGAGCCCCTCCAGGCTGAGCTTCCTTCTCTCTCCTGACACCCAAGGGTGACACTGGAGATGGGAGGGGGCAAAGCAAAGTCTCTCCCCCCCCCACCCAGGGGGAACACGCAGCCAGCCCCCTGTTCTGGCTGCCCCTCCACCAGGGCCCTGTGAAGGAGGGGAGGGAGCCCCCCCTGCCCAGCCAATGGGGCTGGGGGGGTCGTGGGACAGATGAGAGAAAGAGAGAGAAAGAGAAGAGCAGCTTTATAGGAGTCATAAAAGAGTCACATCGGTGAGACAGATGTCTGAGTCCTCCAGGGCTACTCGGGGGGGGGGGCCACTGGGGGGGCAGGCAAAGGGGGGGAGGGAAGAGGAAGAGGGGGGGAACCAGGCCAGGCCCCCCCCTGCCCCAATATCCCAAATGGTCCCATGAGGATTACAGCACCAGCAGTTCCAGCAGGGGGGCTGGTACGTTGGCGTGGGGGGGGGGAGGCTGCATGCACCCCCCACCCTTTGGCCACACCAGACACACACAAACGCTGGCCCCTTAGGGGGGGCAGAAATCCGTGAAGTAGGGGTGCTGGAGGGCATCCTCTGCCGAGATCCGGTGCACCGGGTTGCACTTCAGCAGGTTCTGGGAAGGCAAAAAAAGAGAGAGCTCACAGTCATGGGACCCCCAAGGGTCATCCAGTCCAGCCTCCTGCAATGCAGGAATCTCGTCTGAAGAACCCCCTACGGACGGCCGCCCAACCTCTGCGGGAAGCCCTAGATTGAAGGGAGAGGCCGCCACCCTCTGAGGAATCATGGAATTGGAAAGGGACCCCCAAAGGTCATCCAATCCAACCCCCTCAAAGCAGGAGCTCAAGGATCCCTGGTGGAGGGCCCTCTGCAGAAAAACCTCCAGCGAAAGTGAACAGAGATGCCGGTGGGATAGCTGGGGAGAGACCCCTTTCCAGTCCCCTCATGGGGGGGGGGGGGAGAAGCACTCACCTGGAGCAGGTCCCGTCCGGTCGTGTTCAGCTTGGGCACCACGTTGACGAGGGAAGTCGTCGCAGGATACATGGGGTATGGCTGGGGGTGGGGAGAGAAAGCGGGTGAGGTGTGCAATGGGGGGTGGTCCCCCCACCCAGGAGGGGCTCTGAGGAAGGCGAAGGGTCTTCTCACCTTGTAGTCTGGGAGTTTGGTCATCCCCGGCCACTGCTCCTCGGTCGGAGTCCCCAGCAGCGTGGAGGGAGAGTTAAGGACCCCCATCCTGAAGGAGGCGGTTCCCTGGTCAACTGGAAGACCCCTCTGCATGCCCCCCCCCAATGAAGCATTCAGTCAACTCAGCCGTGTCCCCCTCCCAAGACCCCCATAGAATCCCAGAATTGTAGAGCTGGAAGGGGTCCGGCGCTCATCTAGCCCAATGCAGGAACCTCAGCGCCAAGGCCTGCATGTCCAGAACTCTGCACTTGCTCAAAGGAAAGGAAGAGGGGCGGGGCTTCTGCTTGACGCCCGTCCAAGATGGGAGGAGGTTGCAGGGGGTTGGACTAGATCACCCTCGGAGACGCTTCCAACTCCACAATTCTGCAAAACCCTCCCCTGCTTACTCCTGCAGCCAAGGGGAAGAGGGCTGGATCCACACCTTCTCCACCCCAATAGAGCCACAGGGACCTAGCTGGCCAATCACAGCTTGGCTGGGCTTTCCCTTTTCTTTTCCCTCATAGCTGAGTAAGATTTGTCTTCCATAAGCATAGTTTCAACAGTAAGTCTGTAAGTGACTATGGAGGCCAATTCTGGACCCACACGTCCAGGGCCGGCGCGTCCATTTAGGCGAACTAGGCAATTGCCTAGGGCGCCAAAATGGAGGGGGCGCTGGCCAGCCTGGCCCCGCCCCAACCAGCGGCGGAGCAAGCAGGTTGGGGCGAAAACCGTGGCAGCGAGGGCGCCAAAATGGAGGGGGCGTTGGC
This sequence comes from Darevskia mixta, assembly GCA_034641385.1. Taxonomy (NCBI): domain Eukaryota; kingdom Metazoa; phylum Chordata; class Lepidosauria; order Squamata; family Lacertidae; genus Darevskia; species Darevskia mixta. Next base: position 332,802 of record JAWWNH010000211.1, read on the forward strand.
CAGCCTGCCCCCCGCCGCCAGTGTTCCCCAGTTGTCGGTGTTTATACTACATTTTTTAAAATTTGCCTTGAGGGAGTTTTCAAAGCTCTTTTGTTGACCACCAGAATTACTCTTTCAATTTTTAAGTTCGGAATAGAGTAGTTGCTTTGGAAGACGATCATCAGGCATCCGACCAGTCCAACAAAGTTGATGTTGAAGAACCATTGCTTCTTCCAGTACACTGGTATTAGTTTGCCTGTCTTCCCAAGTGATATGTAAAAAATTTCGGACACACCGTTGGTGGAATCTTACTTTCGAGTAAGGTTGGTAGTACACTAGCTTTGTAAACAAGCATTTTGGTTTCCCTGCTAATGTCCTAGTCCTCAAAAACTCTGCACTTCAATTGGGAGAAAGCCGCAGTCGCAGAGCTCAGGCGATGCTGGATTTTGGCATCAATGTCGGCCCTTGTGGAAAGATATCTGCCTAGGTAGAAACAAAATAAAAAACTTTCCTTCCAGTAGCACCTTAGAGGTACACTTCTTCAGGTACACACACAAAAGCTCATACCAAGAACAATCTTAGTTGGTCTCTAAGGTGCTACTGGAAGGAAAGTTTTTTATTTTGTTTTGACTATGACAGACCAACACAGCTATCTACCTGCCTAGGTAGAAAAAGTGATTGGTATTTTCCAATGTTTTACACCATTGAATTGGATTTGTGGTGCTGCAGGGGGGTTATTTTGTACTTGTTGGTGCAGCACTTTGGTTTTTTGGATGCTGAGCCATCAGCCAAGCTTTTCGTAAGCTTCTGCGGAGATATTTAGGATGGTTTGGAGGTCATCCTCTGAGTGTGCGCACACTACATTGTCCTCAGCGTACTGAAGGTCTAGGACGGAAGTTACGGTAACCTTACACTGTGTTTTCAGCCTGCTCAGACTGAAGAGCTTTCCATCTGTTCCATGTATGATTTCTACTCCGGTGGGGAATTTCTCGAATCATAGAATCACAGAGTTGGAAGGGACCCCCAGGGGCCATCTAGTCCAACCCCCTGCAATTCAGTCCCGACTGGCCTCCCCCCACCCCCTTGCAATGCCAAGCACCAAGGATATCGGAAGATCCGCTTCAGCTGGTCATCCACGTCATTTCCTGGGAAGAGGGGGCGCCCAGCATTGGCCAGCTCTGGGTTGTTGGGGTGGGAGAGAGAGAGAGAGGAAGAGGTCAATGGCACCCCAGAGCCCTTGCCCACCCCCTCCAGTGCCAAAGCACCCCCCCTTACCTGCAAAGATGCAGCCGGCAGACCACATGTCTATGGAGGTGGAGTAGAGTTTGGCCCCAAAGAGGACGTCCGGGGGGCGGTACCAGAGCGTCACCACCTGTGGGGCAGCAGGGAGAACCATAGAGTTGGAAGGAACCTCCAAGGGGCATCTAGTCCAACCCCCTGCAATGCAGGAATCAGGGGTGGAAGGGAAATCAGAGAAGACTGGTGACTGGGAGTGGCCGCCAAGGCCACATAACACCGGTCTTGAAAGACCTACATTGGCTCCCAGTACTTTTCCGGGCACAATTCAAAGTGTTGGTGCTGACCTTGAAAGCCCTAAATGGCCTCAGCCCAGTAGACCTGAAGGAGCGTCTCCACCCCCATCGTCCAGCCTGGACACTGAGGTCCAGCTCCGAGGGCCTTCTGGCGGTTCCCTCACTGCGAGAAGCAAAGCTACAGGGAACCAGTCAGAGGGCCTTCTTGGTGGTGGCACCCGCCTGTGGAACGCCCTCCCATCAGATGCTAAAGGAAAAAAACAACTACCAGACTTTTAGAAGACATCTGAAGGCAGCTCTGTTTAGGGAAACTTCTAATATCTAAGGACTGTTGTATTTTAATATTTTGTTGAAAGCCGTCCAGAGTGGCTGGGGAAACCCAGCCAGATGGGCGGGGTATAAATAATAATAATAATAATAATTATTATTATTATTATTATTATTATTAGGCTGCAGGTTGATTGGTTTCTGCAGGCTGGGCTGGGGAAGAAAGACCAGAGCCATACCCTCCAACATTTCTCTGATGAAAATAGGGACGTCCCATTCCATAATGATAATTTTAGTATTTATACCCCACACGTCTTACTGGGTTTCCCCAGCCACTCTGAGCGTCTTCCAACAGATATAAAAACATAATAAAGCATTAAACATGAAATAAATTTCCCTATACAGGATTGCCTTCAGGTGGCTTGGGGGTCAGATAACGCCATCCCCTCCAACATTTCTCCAATGAAAACATGGGCGTCCTAAGGAAAAGTGGGACATTCTGGGATCAAATCAGAAACTGGGACGGCGTCTCTAAATCAGGAATGTCCCTGGAAAAGAGGGAGACACTTGGAGGGTCTGCAGAGCGAGTGGCCCAGAGGAGGGGGGAGGGAAGAGGGCAGGTCACGCAGTTCCCTGTGCCAACGGACGGGCACTGCCCACCCAGCCCTGCTCCTCACCTCGGCCGAGTAGCAGCGCACGGGGATCCCGAAAGCCCTCGCCAGCCCAAAGTCTGCCAGCTTCAGCTCCCCGTTCTGTTGGCAAAGGCAGGTGGTCAGCGGAGGAGGAAGAGACAGTCCAGGAGCAGCACGGCCCACTCCCCAGGGAAGGAAGGGGAAATCCCCGTGGCAGCCACACCGATGGGGCCGGGATGCACCCAATGTTCCCTAGACCTGGAGACTCCCTGGAGGCCCCTTGCAGCTTGACCCCCCCCCCCCACACTGTGTACATTGACACCCCCCTAAATCACGCGGGATCGAGGGCAGATCTGGCCCCTTCGCTGTTCATCCCAAACCTCCTATTTTTAAAACAAAATAAAAAAATTCCTTCCAGTAGCACCTTAGAGACCAACTAAGTTTGTTCTTGGTATGAGCTTTCGTGTGCATGCACACTTCTTCAGATGCACTGAAGGCACCAGTCCTGGGACTTTTTACCTTCCTCCCTTGGGAGAAGTGCTTGTTTGCTCCCCCCCTTCCTCTTCTTCAGAGTAGGAAGGCACCCCAGGGGTCATCTAACCCAACCCCCTGCCATGCAGGAAACACAGCTAAGGTGACAACCCATAATAAGCAGACCAAGGGACTCACTCAGAAACCTTTGGGAAGTCCAAGGACACAGCCCCTCCCAGGTCTCCCCCATCTCTGGAAAGGTGAAACAGGCAGGCCTCCCCTTTGCAGGAGCCACGCTGGGTCTTGCCCCCCTAAACTCCCCCCCCTGCCTGATGTGGCCCCCCAACACTCACCCGGTTGATCAGGAGGTTCTGGGGCTTGAGGTCCCTGTGCAGGACATTCCGGCTGTGGCAAAACCCCAAACCTTTAAGCAGCTGGTACATGAAGGACTGCGGAGAGAGAGGGGGGGAGGCTGGCATAAGAACCCCAAGCCTGGCCATGGGAGGATGAGCGGAGCACCAGCTGCCCCCCCCAATGACGCCTGTCCCCACCCCTCCACCCAGCCCCTCGCCAGGGCCACCCTTGTCCTCACCTTCACAATCTCGGGGTCCAGATCCCCATTGCAGCTGTCAAAGTACTTCTTCAGATCCTGGGGGGAGCAGAAAGCAGGAGGGGGAGGCAGGGGGTCAGCAGCAGGACCAGGAGACCCCCAAACAGGCTGGTCTCCCAGGAAGAGGCACCCCCACATTTCCAGGATGCAGAGGGGACCCCCGCATGCCCAGCTCCCCTCGCTCCCTCTCTCTCGCCACACAGGAGAACCGAGGGAGAGCCCCGCAGAATCCTGTCCTCTGCTCCTGCTTGGGGGCTTCCCTGGGGGGCATCTGGCCAGCCCCTGTGGGAACAGGAGGCTGGGCTGGGGGGGGGTCTCCCTTGGGACTGAGCCACCCGCTGCCTCCCTCCCTCCCTTACCTGGTCACAGAACTCAAAGACCAGCGTGAGCTTCTTGTCACTGTGGAGGACGTCGTGCAACCTGGGGGGGGGAGAAAACAGGGGCTCCAGAGAATGGTGCAAGCTTGGCCCACTCACTTACTCTCAGCCTAACCTACCTCACAGGATTGTTGTGGGGGTTAAATGAGGAGGGGGAGAACCACAGACACCACCTTCAGCTCCTTGGATGAAAAAGGGGGGGAATAAATGCAGGATGGGGGACACCTGGCTTAGCACCTGTGAAAAGGATCTAGGGGACTTGGTGGACCACAAGTTTAACTTGAGTCCACAGTGTGATGCAGCAGCAAAAAAGAACCCATCCTAATGCTATTCTGGGCTGCATCCACAGAAGTCTAGTGTCCAGATCAAGGGAAGTCATAGTCCGGCTCTCTTCTGCCTTGGCCAGACAAACACCTGGACTCCTGTGTCCAGTTTTGGGCAGAACAATTTAGGAAGGATGTTGACAAGCTGGAAGGTGGGCAGAGGAGGGCAACCAAGATGGTCAAGGGTCTGGAAACGAAGCCTGATGAGGAGCAGGTGAAGGAGCTGGGGATGTTTAGCCCGGAAAAGAGGAGACAGGGGAGTCATCTTCAAAGAGCTCAAGGGCTGCCACAAGGAAGATGGAGCAAACTGGTTTTCTCCTGCTCTAGAGCAGTGATGGCTAACCTTGACACTCCAGATGTTTTGGAACTACAACTCCCATCATCCCTAGCTAACAGGATCAGTGGTCAGGGATGATGGGAGTTGTAGTCCCAAAACATCTGGAGTGTCAAGGTTAGCCATCACTGCTCTAGAGGGTAGGACTTGAACCCATGGCTTCAAGTTGCAGGAAAGGAGATTCTGACTAGACATACGGGAAAACTTTCTGACAGTCAGAGCTGTTTGACAGGGGAATGGTCTCCCTCGGGTGGTGGGGGGCTCTCCTTCCTTGGAGGTTTCCAAGCAGAGGTTGGGGGGCCATCTGTCCTCATGGATGCTGCAGCTGAGATTCCTGCCTTTCAGGGGGTGGACTAGATGACTCCTGGAGTCCCTTCCAATTCAATGCTTCTCTTTGTGACTGGCGTAAATGACACAGGCAGGATTCCATGTGGGATATATGTGGGAAAGGATCCGCTCAACCCCTCTAAGAGATGCAGCCGGGGTCTCAGGCCCCTCGTTCGCACCCAGAGCTTCAAGCCCAGAGTTGAGTCAGCCCTGGAAGCTGAGCCCCCTTTGCTCTCATACCCAGAATGAGGGAGCACCCCCCCACCCGCCACAGAGCACCCCATGGTGTGGATTCTTTCAGAGCCAGTGTGGTGCAGTGGTTAGAGCATTTTTCTGAGACCCCAGGGTTCATATCCCCTCCCTCGGCCATGAAGCTCACTGGGTCCCTTGGGGGGCCAGCCCGTCTCTCAGACTAACCTGCCTCGCAGGGTTGTTTTGGGGATTAAATAAGCAGGAGATCCATTTGCCCCTTTCTTGGGGAGGAAAAGGTGGTCTTCAAGTGCAAGGAACAAGCTCTGAAACGGCCCCCTGCCCTTCTCCACCCCACGGTGTGCCCCAGAGCTGAGCCTCAGTCCCCCAACTGGCTCACCTGACGATGTTCTTGTGCTTCAACTCCTTCAGGAGGCAGATCTCCCGCAGGGCAGAGCTGGGGACCCCCTGAAAGAGGAGGGGGAGGGGAAAGGGTCACGGGGGAACTGCCGGCCTCAACCCCCACCCCACCCCCGGATTCATTCACAATGGGCAGGCAAGTGGGGGGGGGGAGAAAGGACCCCCTGGGAGACAGGGAACCCGCCCACCCACCAGAAGTCGCTAAGGAACATCTTAGTTCCCTTTCCTATGGCTCCCAACCAAGGGAGCTGGGGAACTGACAAGGGAACTGGGAACTCTTCACAGAAACCCGCCCCAAACCTGGGAGGGCGAGGCTGCAGGGAGCATGTGTCGGGGTCCGCTGTCAAACAGCAGCAGGCTCCGCCCCCCAGCCCCACCCCAGCATCCTTTCTGCTGAGCATTTAGGATGCTACTGGGGTGCTCAAACGTGAAAGCAGCAGCGAACCACCAGCAAAGCAGAAGAATGTGTGGACAGCGCAGGATAAACCCACCGCCGACTCAGGCACTATTATTGCAGAATGTAGCTGCCGGAAAACACCACCCCGGAGGGGGTCCCTTAGTATGCAAATCCCAGGAGTCTGGGGCCGCTGGCCAAAAGGCGCTTTGCCCCGCTCAGCACCACACTCTCCGGTCTTAGGGGGAAGAGCAGCTGCTTGGAATGCAGAAGGACCGAGGCGCCATCCCCACCGGCAGCATCTGCAAGGAGGGCGGAGAGCATCCCCTGCCGGCGCGACTACAACTCCCACAATCCCTCGCCCTGGACCAGGCGGGCCGGGGATGATGGGAGCTGTAGTCCCGGCTTGCCAAGGGCGGCGCAGGCGAGACGGAGCCGGGGGTCCCGGGGGTCCCGCACCTCGTCGTCGTCATCCAGCCGCACCCTCTTCAGCGCCACGATCTCGTGCGTCTCCCGGTTCTTGGCCTTGAACACCGTCCCGTAGGTGCCTTTTGGGGGGGGGGGACACAAAAGGGGCTCGCTGATTCCTTGGGCAGCCTCAGGCCAGGCGCTTTGCAGGGGCTCCCCGACCCCAGCCCTGCAGAGGAGCCCCCCGGGGACGCAGCTGCCACGCATTCCTGCCGCTGAACCCCCTCCCACCGCGGCCAGCCTGCACCAGACACCCCTCCCCATTTCCTCCAGGTTTTTTTTCCGGGGGGGGTTGCATGCATGGCGAAGCCGCCACCCCATGCTCAAAGCAGCCCTCTCCTCGCCCAACCCGGCACCAGCAGCACAGACGGGGGGGGGGAGAAAGAAGCAGCCCCCCGCCCGCCCGCCCCCCACCCAAACCTCCCTGCGAGAAGCCCCCAGCACCGCCATCTCCTGCTCCCGGTTGCACGCCCCCCCTTCCCGTTGCATGCATCTTCCCTCCCGGTTGCACGCCCCCCCCCCCGCTCACCCTCTCCGATCTTCTCCAGCTTCTCGTATTTCTGCATGGCTCTCTGTCTGGGACCCCGGCGGGGCTGGAGGCAGCCGCCCTCCTTCCTCTCCGGGCCGGGCCGGGACTACAGCTCCCAGAATCCCTCCCGCGCGCGCGCGCGCCTCCCCGCTCGTGCCCGCAGACTGCAGTTCCCGGCTGGCGCCGCTCCGTGCGGAAGAGCGCGTGCAGAAACGCAAGCGCGCCCGGGGCTGGAGGGGGCGCGTCTTTGTTCCCGGCCTGGCGGCAGCCAAGCAAACGCCCCCGCGAGAAGAATCGCAGAAGGGCAGGCTTGGAAGGGACCCCCGAGGGTCATCTAGTCCAACCCGCTCCTTGGCCAGCAGGAGGAGGCAAGCGCAAGAGCAGCTGCCATCCTGCACTGGGCAGCGACTGTGGCTCAGGAGCGGGTGCGGGAGAGAGTGACTCTAGGCGTGTGCAAAGTGCCTTCGTGTGGCTGCTGGTCTGCTTTTCCCTGCGCAAATCTGGACAGCCTTGCCCAACCTGGCGCCCTCCACCTGCTTCAGATTCCCAACTCCAGGCAGCCCGACTGGCTGGTGGTCAGGGATGCCGATGGCAGGAGGGCGCCTGGCTCCCCACCCGCTGGGTCAGTGGTGATCAAGGGGTGGGTGAAAAGGCTCTGCACTCTGCACATGCTCCGGAGCGGCCCTTCGCTGTGTCTTGGCATTGTACTTTTTTCTGGGTTTAAGCGTTTGGCCTTTGCGCCCGGATTTCAAGCAGGGGGAAGCTGCCAGCTCACCCGGGGCAGGTGTTTCCTGGGCAGGTGAGTGGATGAGGGTCCTTCTTCTCCCTCTCCAAGCATCCTCAGCCCTTTTCTGCCCTTGGCACCCATCCTGTTAGCGCCCAACTGAACTGGGCACGCAGCTTAACCACCCAGTGCAGCTTGGCACGATTTGCTGCTACACAAGGGGGCCGGGGGTGGGATGTAATCTGAAATTTTTCATGGATTATTACTGTCGTTGGCATAATTTGATGTCCAATGATGCTGACCTGGTTGAAAGTCCTTATCTTGACCCCGCCAGGAGGGCCCCCCAAAATGAATCCCCTCCTCTAGGTGTGCGCCATGCCAGGGAGAGGAGGGGGAGCTGAGGGCGCACGGCTTGGCAAGGGTTAAGAGGAACGGAGCTGCCTTCCTAGAGGGGACAGGAAGTCAAGGCTGGAGGGGCAGGTCCTCCAAAGCAACAGCCCCTCCCTCCCAGCTAAGTCCCTTTTTTGCAAGAGGGGGGCGGTTGGTTTGTCTCCTCTGCAAAGGAGGCGCCTCCTGGGATCCGGTGAGTCTTCTCTCTGCTCCCCCTTTGGGTGCATTGGGGAGAAGGGAGGGGGGTCCCGGGGGAAGATGCACGGCGGGGGGGGCGTGCATCTCACCCATGGGGAGACCCCCCCAAGTCAGGGAGCAGGGGATCTGCCAGCCTCGTCTTCCTGGGAATCGAGAAAGAGGCTGCTGGCCCCTTTGGGGAGGGAATAACGGCAGGCAAAGGAAGCCCATTCAGAAACAGGCATCTGTCACATTTATGAACGGCATTTGAAGCCGGAGAGAAACAGCTGGACATAAAATATACGCAAGAATAAAAACACCCCTATGCAGTCAATCGAGAAAGGCTGTTGGAAGATGGAGGGCGGAGAACAGAAAGAGCTTCTGAATCCCAGGGGCTGGGAAGGAAGCGCAGGGGGAGAGAGGGGCTCCTGCACTACAGTCCTGCTGGGGGGGGGGGCTTCCCAGAAGAGGCCCCTGTAAGAACAGGAGGGGGCACTCAATAGGGCTCGTGTTCTGATGCTGAGTTCCGGATGCAAGCGAACCCTCCCTTGTCCTCCAGTTAGAAGGAAGGCTTTCCCCATCACCCATTCATCAGACAGGGGTCTTATCCAGACCCCTGGCCGACCCACGTGCGCCTGTTCAGACATGCAGCCTCTCAGGTGTCCAAATGATCAGGAGAACCACCAGAGGTCTCCCCATCCAAGGAATCCAAGGCAGCAGGAGAGGCCCTGCTGCGAAGAGAGGGAACCTTTGGAGGGATGGGGGTGAAAGGGGCAGCCCCCCCAAGTTCTGAGAGTTACTAGGAGACCCTCTCCCCACCAGCAATAATTCCCTGAGTTCCCTGGCAAGGAGGACGGGTTGCCTAGCCACTCCAAGGGGGTGTCTCCTGGAAACGCTTAGCACCCTTTACAAACTACGGTTCCCGGGATTCTATGGTCTCATCCTGCTATGCAGATGCAGCGCAGAGGGGGGCCTGGGAGTGTGTGTTGTCTTTTTGGAATAACTTAATTGAGTTTTATAGCAAGGTTCATGGGAATAATGACAAATGAAGGATACAAAGAAATCTTCTCTTCTGTTGTCATTTGTACATCACAAAAACAGCACAATAGGTTTTTGAAACATATAGTTCATTATTAGAGGCCTGGTTCATGGCAAAAGCAGGAAAAGGGCCAACAGGACAGAGCAGTTAACAGATAACACTGAGCATCACATAGCCAAACGCCTGAGGCTTTATTTATTTTCTTCCATGCTTGAGGCTTTATGTTATTATTATTGTTGTTGTTTGTTGGTATTTTTACTACTATTACCACTGCTCCAGAGCAGAGTGCAAGCATTTTAAAATATTTTTAAACGTTAAATAACAATCACAGGAATAGGCTGGGTCCTGAAAACACACGTCTCCGTTGTCAGAGGCCTTGGGAAAGAGGGGAAGGTGCCTGTGTGGGGAGGGAATCCCCCAAGGGGGGATCTGCCCCCAGGGTGCCCTCTCTTGGGCCACCCCCACCCAAGACTACCAAGAGGGCCCCCTCTGCCAAATTTCACAGCCAAGAGGGTCTGTAGGGAAGGAGGTGGCTCTTCACATATTTGGGGGCCTAAGTGAAGTCCTGTGAGCACTTGGAATTGGACCTGGAAATGAACGGACCACCAATGCAGCTGTTTTAAAACAGGAATTAAATGTGTTCTCAAGGGTTGTAATGGGAGGGATTCAATGAGGGGGGGGGGGAGACCTATGGAGGCCACGTTGGAGCTCCTTGGAGAAAAGGGGGGGGGAGAAATGCCCTTCATAAAGAAAGGGAACCCCGCCAAGGGGACTGTGGCTGGCAAAGTAGCCAGAGCTGGAAATGGGCACTTGCAATCCCAGTAGAAGTGTGAGCCCCTCCTTTGCTCGCTTTTTAGTGCTGTCCTTTGGCCTGGCCCACATGGCCCTCAGGGGCTTGTTATCTGGCCCTCAGAGTAGGGATGCCACCCCAGTAGTGTGTCTTGAATGTGCTGGAGATTCCCAGGGCTAGAAAACGAGACAGAAGCAGGAAAGAAATGAGCCCCCAAGTGGGGGTGGGAGGGAGAGCAACCCTGAAGGACCCCAGGGTTAGGACCCCCACTCTAGCCTAGTATCCAGATTACATCCTGTACAAATGACTCGCTTGTCAATCACAGTTCTGACGTCTTTCATTGACAGAAAACACTGAAAGGCAGGAGCAACCAGGCGGATTCATCTGACAGAAATTCCCTATGTTTGCTGCACATTTTGCATAGCAACTTTCCTTCTAAGAGAGCTAGATGCTGGCTTCTCCTCCCTTTTTAAAAAAGAAAGCTTGGAGCCCTGGTTCCTAGCAAGATTCATCCACACTTGCTCATAGGACCTCTTTCTTCTCCTGACCGTGTTTCAATTTCATGCTTTGCAGGATTTACAGACACCTCTACTTAGGACAGACGGGACTTGGCAGACGACCAAGGGGTTCCTTCTGATCTCTTGGGGGATTCCTGAGAGCCAGGATGAATGTGCCAGACTCAGCTGGTCCTGAAGCAGGAAGAGGCCATGCCATCAACACTGGGAGCTGTGGGGGATTCTGGGAAAGCGCCATGCAGAAGATCCTGGGTGAGGAGAAAACCTTCAGCTCAGAAGCTCAGAGACAAAAGTTCAGGCAGTTCTGCTACCAGGAGGCCGAAGGACCCCGAGAGGTTTGCAGCCGCCTCTACTGCCTTGACTGTCAGTGGCTGAAGCCAGAAAGGCATACGAAAGCTGAGATGCTAGACCTGGTGATCTTTGAGCAGTTCCTGGCTGTCCTTCCACCGGAGATGGAGAGCTGGGTGAGGGAATGTGGAGCGGAGACCAGTTCCCAGGCGGTGGCCCTGGCCGAAGGATTCCTCCTGAGTCAGGCAGAGGAGAGGAAGCAGGCAGAGCAGCAGGTGAGAGAGACTTTCCTCTGGATGCTCCCAAGGGGCTCTGAATAAGAGGGCAAATATCCCCTAATCCTCTACTTATTTTTTGGAAAGCACCCAAGGAATGATATCTGATACCCCTAAAGCTTTTGCCTCTCCCATTCCTTTTCTAATCTTTCTCTCCATTCTCTGTTTTCAATCCTTGTTGCTCTTTCAGGAAACAATTATCTTTGCAGAAATGGGCCCGGATTCCTCTGAGGCAGAGAAGACTCCGTTGGACACCAGAGAGAGGCCACTGGGTAAGGAGGAAGGAGCTTTTTTTCTCTGTTTGGTCACATTCTGTGGATTTGGAAACTAATCCCTGGATTACTCTTTTGTGGGAAGACCCTTGGGGCCCAGAGCCCAGAGGAATCCCGTGAGATGTAATTCTGCACAACTAGAATGTGAATGGCTGGTGCATTTGCTCCTGTTCAGACATGCAACCTCGCAGGTGTCCAGAGGATCTTCTGAAAGTGAGCAGAAAGCCCTGCTGAGAACCCCTGGAGGCCTCACCATCCAAGGGGAGGCCCTGGTGGGAAGGAAGCAAAGCTGTATGGAGGGGGAGAGGCAGCCCCCGCCCAGTGCTAAGCTACTGGGAGACCCTCTCCCACCAGCCCCCTCTGCCCAGAGTTCCCTGACAAGGAGGACGGATTGCTGTCCCACTCTGGGGGGATTTCTCCTGGGAATTGTTTGCATCCTTAACAAGCTACAATTCCTGGATTCTTTGGAGGAATTCCATGGCTCTTTAAAGCAAGTGGATCCTGTTTTCCAGATGCAGTGCAGATGTGGCCGGGTGTGTGTGTCTGTCTGGTCCTTTTCTTTTCTTTTTGGGGAAAACCCCACACTTTTTATTGGGTTTTATAAACAAGGGTCATAAGACGAATAAAGCATACAAATAAATAGACCGAGTCTTCTCATGTGTTTTGTAGATCACTGGATGAGCATAATAATTTGGTTATTATGCTAAAGCCAATTTGGTTGCCAATAAAGGAAGGTGATTCCTCCTGTACTTGCTTTGGAGCGTTGTCTTTTGGCCCCGCCCACATGGCCTTTGGCCTGGCCCACTTGGCCCTCAGGGGGTTGGCCAGATATTAAATATGTGGCCCTCAGAATAAAGAAAAAGGGACCTCACCCCAGCAGTGTATATTGAGAATGTTGGGGATTCCAAGTGCTAGGAAATGAAATGGAAGCAGGAAAGAAATGGGCCCTGGAGTAGGGGGGGGAGGGAGAGCACAATCGGTGCAGAGGACTAACTCGTCAATCACTGTTCTGACTTCATTCACTGATTGAAAACACTGAAAGGCATGAGCAAATAGGCTGTGTAATCTCACAGAAATCCCTTCAGTTGCCTCTACATTTTGCATTATAAATTCCCTTCTAAGTTTCTTCTTCTTCTTCTTCTTCTTCTTCTTCTTCTTCTTCTTCTTCTTCTTCTTCTTCTTCTTGGCTGTGGTGCCGTCCAGCCCTGGTTCCTCAAGACTCATCCATGGTTCTTTTCTTCTCCTGAACATGTATCGATTTTATAACAGAACAATGTATTTGCTTTGTAGGATTTGGTAGCCTATCTTTGGACAGACAGAACTTGGCAGAAGACAAAAGGGATTCCTTCCGATCTCTTGGAGGCTTCATGGATGAGCAAGATTCAACTGGCCCAGAAGCAGGAAGAGGCCATGCCATCCAAAATGGGGGATTCTGGAAAACCTCAGTGCAGAAGATCCTGGATGAGGAGGACACCCACAGCTCAGATTTGCAGAGCCAGCAGTTCAGGCAGTTCTGCTACCAGGAGACTGAAGGACCCCAAGAACTTTGCAGAAGACTCTACCGCCTTTACCATCAGTGGCTGAAGCCAGAAAGGCACACAAAAGCTGAGATGCTGGACCTGGTGATCTTGGAGCAGTTCCTGGCTGTCCTTCCACCCGAGATGGAGAGCTGGGTGAGGGAATGCGGAGCAGAGACCAGTTCCCAGGCGGTGGCCCTGGCCGAAGGATTCCTCCTGAGTCAGGCAGAGGAGAGGAAGCAGGCAGAGCAGCAGGTGAGAAAGACTTTCCTCTGGATGCTCCCAAGGGGCTCCGAACAGGATGGAGATCATCACAACACTCTCTACTATTGGCTCATCCATTTTTTGGAAAGCATCCAATGAGTGTTATTGGGTACCCCTAAAAGATTTTGCCTCTGCTATTCCTTTTCTAATCCTTCTCCCCGTTCTCTGTTTTGAACCCTTGTTGCTCTTTCAGGGAAAGGATTCATCTGAGGTAGAGAGGACTCCATTTGACAGCAGAGAGAGGCCATTGGGTAAGGAGAAATGAGGGTCCCCCCCCCCCGGTTGGTCACATTCTGTGGATTTTGAAACAAACCTGTGCGTTCTTTTCATCTTTTTGTGGAAGACACTTGGGACCAATAGCCCAAAGGAGGGGAGAGCTAGTTTTGCCCAACTAAAATATGAAGGGGTACAAACGTCAAAATGCACTCAGCAGGGGAGACTTTTTCTAAGGCCCATTGGAAGTGAGAGAGACACAGATTCACCTCCGAGAGAAGCAGGCACTCAGGGCTCTCCACCTCCCTTGATCTTTCACAGGTGACAGAAGAATGCCAGCAAGACCTCCAAGTCCGTCTTTTCATGGTAGCAGAGAGGAAGCAGCGGCTGTGGAAACAGATCAGGTAGCGGGAAGCAGCCTTGTGGGGAAAGAGGCCGAGGGGTGGGGCTGCCAGGGTGCTTCTGAGGGGGAAGAAATCTCTCTCTTCTTGGCTTCTGTCAAAAACGCCAAGAAAACGCCATTGGAGAAGGTTTATGTACTAAGAATAAGAAACAGAATTGGGATTCCTAACGGGGCTTCCCCTGCCTGCTCTCCGCCCTCTCCCTGTGTCCCCATGATTCCTTGGAAGTTGGCTTTAGGGAATCGGAAGTAACCCCCTTCCAAAAGCAGAGGGGATCTTTCCGCCTATGAATTCTTCCGCAGACAGAATGATTTGAAGAAGGCAATGTGGAGTTCCTCCCATTTACACAAAGGTTAATACCCATCATTAAAATACACAAGAAAAGAATTCCATTAGGATAGCAAGAGCTGTTGGACAGTGGACTGGTTTCCCTCGGGAGGTGGTGGGCTCTCCTTCCTGGGAGGTTTATCAGCAGAGGTTGGGTGGCCATCTGTCAATGATGCTTTAGCTGAGATTCCTGCATTGCAGGGGGTTGGACTGGATGACCCTTGGGGGTCGCTTCCGACTCTATGATTTTATGATTCTAAGACACTAAGCATAATTGAAATGTGAAGCAATCCCATGAAAACAACAATAATAATATTATAATAATAATTTATTATTTGTACCCCGCCCATCTGGCTGGGTCCCCCCAGCCACTCTGGGCTGCTTCCAACAAGCACTAAAATACATTAAAATATCACACATTAAAAAGCAATGATCAGGCAGAAAACAGCCATATGTAGTAGATAATCGGTGTGCTGTCTAAGAGGAAGATCCTTTCCCTTTTCCTCGAAGGGTCCAGTGTGCTTTGAAGACGTAGCTGTCCATTTCACAGACGAGGAGTGGGCGTTGCTGGATCCAGACCAGAGAGCTCTGCATGAGGAAGTCATGGAGGAACATCATGGGATCCTGGACTCTCTGGGTAAGGCCTCCTGCTGGA